>VDFB02000017.1:179555382-179583793 GCA_007258455.2 Sequoia sempervirens
AGATACATGAAGTTGATGTGAGTGCATTTAGTTATTGCTCTTTCAGGTATATTTTCACTGCCATCTTATGATACTTTTTTTGCATTGTAGTATGTGTCAATTTATAAGATGATTATGTTACTTGAGAGTTTTCATACAGCTACGATGTTGCAGTTTTTTTTTTAATTAGATAATAATGTGTGGAATATGTTATTGTTATAGGGAGTAGCTCTTGGAGTGTAGCTAACAGTTATATGGTACATTGTTATAAAGTGCACATAATGGGGGCACAACTATCTGTTGTGCATTTCTAAGCATGTTAATTTTATATATTGATCAAAACTTTAATGGCACTACAACCAATGGAGCTGTTGAGAATTGTATAGGAGTATTTAACCTGTTTGTGTAGGAGTATGATTTCTTGTTGTAAATTGTAAAGTGGGGATAATTGGTGTTAGGCTATTCTTCATTGGGGTGTAAACGAACGAATGATATATTGAAAGGTCAATTTGAGAGTACGCCCCCTTAGTTGGTATGAGTTTTTTTCATTCAATGAATCCAGAAGCAATCCTAGTATTATAATATGCCCATTGTTTGACATAATTGTGTGTGGGACCGTGTGGGACCAAGAGGCAAGTTGTATTTATTGTAGAGTGACGTTTCAAGACAACCAATTAGTGACTTTGGAAATCATTTCAATTGTTAAAAATGACCTGCATAATTCTTTCGTCAATTACAATATAGTTTTTTATGATGAGCTTGATCCTTGTGATAGATACTAGTGAAGTGGGTCATTTTTTCTGAATGATGTATTTGTTTGATTTGATGGGCTCAAAGATACTTATTGTTCTGAATATAGAGTATGCTCAGTGCTGCATTACCGAATAACATGATCATTGTGTTATACACCATTTCATTCTGATAAGCTCATTTTACATCACACATCAACTTGGACTTAAGATGTCTGTGAAGGTGAATATTTCTGTGATTAGTTCTGTTGAGGCTCAATTTTGTCTCTACTTAAACAAGGAACTTTTGTGTTCTGGCTGTATACGTGGGAAGAGTAACATGTTCATAAATATGTGTATATTTCGATTTCATTGAAGTTCAAAAAACCTGAAAGTTTGATTAACTCAGAAAAGCATATATGGATATCTACAATGCTTAGAGGTGGGGGATGGCTCCATTATAAGCTTTCACAGAATCCCGTTGCCTCCTATCCTAAGCGGAGAGCTATTTTTGTATGAAAAGTAATTTGTGTAAACTTTTCTTATAATTTCTGTATATTTTTCTCATTTCATTACCTTGGAAGGGAGGTAGTTGAGAGTACGTCATAGTCAATGTAACGGGATTTTGTAAGTTGGGTAAGTAAGCACATGGAAAGGCAGGTGAGTGAATGGTAGATGTGAGGCAGCAGTTAGTTGTCCCATAGAATAAAGTATCGTGTACAAGCAGCTAGTCACATCTAGCTTTTCACTACTTTTGATAATACCTTATGTAACTACTTTTCATTGAAAATCTCTGCACACAGATTTAATTATTCATTTGATCTAAACGTGTACCAACTCTCTCTCGTTTTTTTTTTCTTCTTTAAAGATTTGTAAAATTCTTTCAATTTTCATTTAATGATAACTTTTAAAGGTTTCAAATTTATATTTTTGTGATAAGACCTCTATTTTATTTTTAATTTGGAGTTTAACTTCATTTAGATGTTAGTTGTCATTTCTTTGTAATTAGAGTAGAAATAAACGACTTTTTTTTAACAAATTTGAACTATTGACATATTTTTAGCTATTATATTTGGGTCAATAGTCATGACAAAAGTATATATTTTTAATCATCTATGACCATTTTATATTTGTTTCCCATTAAAAGGTTGATAGTTGCTTTGGGTTTGGGATGTTAACAATAAGAGATCCATAAATGTTTGATGGTGCTATTAGTTGGATGAGAAAGTCATAGGCCATGGTAGCTATACATATTTGTAAGAAAACCTTCTAACTTAAGTCATTGTGTTTAGATTGGAGTTGAGTCTAGGAACTATTATAGTTTGTGCGATAGTTAAAGTGTCTTATGTCTAGTAAAGAAGTTGACCTTTCATGTGAGGACAAAGCATATTGATGTCTAATATTATTTTATTCATTGCATGGTTGAGGATGGTGTTGGAGAAAGTTGACACTTTGCATAATGTTACAAAATTATTGATGAAGCAAGAGAGCATATAAATTTTTAGAGGGTGCGTAGCAATTAGTTCAAAACTATTGTACTCTTTGATTTCACAAGTTGTTTGACAAGTGAGAGAATGTTAGGAAATGTTTCTTAACTTTGCTCTTAATGTTGACTAAATGAAAAATGTAGTTTTTGGATTTTGAAACAAAAAAATTCAAATTTTGAGCTATAGATTATTTTTGGGCAAAATATATAATTTTGGGTTGCTCAAAATCTTTTTTTGGGAATGCTTGTTAGCTTTATAACTTTTAAAAGGGCTCTAATGGCCTCCTCAATTTGAAATTATGGTGTCCAACTTTGGCTTCTTGCATTGAAAATGTAAAAATTATGACATGCATAAATATTATAAGTGGGAGACATACTTGATCAATTTATAATGCATTTTACAACACATCATAAGGTATCTTTGAATGGAGTTAAATAAGCCAAAATAGAAGTTGCAATTGATGTGTTTATGACATGTGGAAGGAATATGTTATTTTTGTTGTGGATTCATTTGGAATTGTGGTGATGGTTTTCAAATTAGGTATTTGGGTGCCACTTATTTGGATGGTGTTAGTTCACGTTTTTGTAATTACTATTTAATAGTTTCATATGCTACTATTTATTGGGTGTTTGAGATGAAGTTCTTTATAGTAAGTTTGTAGGTATTGTTATGCTATTAGAATTTCTCTAGATTCTTGGTTGAAGATACTTTTGTAAAAGGTTTTCTTTGCAAGTGTATTGTAACCATAATTAAATTATTGAATAATTCAATGAGTTGTTTTGGAGTGGGGGTTTTCTCTTGAAAGGGTTTTCCCCACAAACACCTACGTCGTCGTATGATTTTCTTTATGTTTTATGTGTTTCTCCTTATGTAATTGTAAAGATTTAAAATTTTTACAATACTCTCTTTCAAGATTATTTTTGGAAGCATTTAGACATACCTTGCTTCCTTTGATGGTCCACACAATCCTTACATATATTCTTTTATTTTTGTGTAATATTGAAATGGGGTCCAAGGGTGACAACGACCAATGGGTGTAAGAGGTTTGTAGGGTTGAAGGGGTAGTGACCCCTCACAGTCTAGCGACACAACCTCCTTGTCATGCTTATATTGTGATATAGGTGAGCATAAATCTATTACCAAGGAGGCATTAAACACATGGGCTAAATATCTCAAAAATATCATGCCATGAAAAAGATTATAGGCTATCAATGAATCTACAATTTATATTGCCCTATTGATCAAATGAATTTAATTTCCTTCTTGGGGTAATAAGCACATGCACTCTAGAATCTTTACACATTTCAAAGTTTCTTTATACCAATTGTTAATTAATAAACAATCAAATGATTGAACAATTTTTTTGGATCATGTAGAGAGTCTAAATGAAATGTGCTTATACTTTATAGAAATGAAATTACAACTATTAGATTAAGAGGAAATTGAAATGTGTGAAATAAAGATTTTTTTATTCACATATTTGGGGAGGAAAAGGCTTAAAGATTAAGTAATGCAAGTTGATTCACTTTTTAAATGTAGATTTTTCTACAAAGTTTATCTAAAAATTAAAGATTAAGAAGAAGAATACCTTTACCAAATAAATACACATTATTAGGCACTTTCAATACATACACAAATCACCACATTTATCTATTGATCACATAGGTGGACGTTCTTTTTCGTATCCCATCTTATAACAACACTAAAAGAGTCATTGAGATCATTATATAAAACAACTTATTAGATTAAACAAGATTTTATTTTTTTATCCATGTAAATATTGGAAATTAATATTAGTACATGAAATCTACATTTTTTTGTCTTCACAATCATTTGATTTGAGGCCTCATATGCCTTAGGTTTTAGAGGGAACGATAATTAAGAACACAGAGCCATGTTTGATGGTCTTGTTGCCACAATATGGTATAAGGTTTGTCTAGAACTTAATCTACGCTATGAGGCCACAACACAATGCTTGAAAACCTAATTGTATTCAATTTCTAGGTGACATTTTTAAATGTTAATTTCAAAGCAAAAATTACTCCAAAAGCAAGTGGGAATTTAATAGAAATGATGATATGGCCCACAAAGAGCAGGAATATAACATTAATGATGAATATAATATAAGTTTGTGATGTGTATTATAAATTTTAAGCAATTAGGTTCCAATCACACATCATTTATTGTGGCAAAACAAATCAATTTAAAGTTTAATAAAACAATGCTTAAATGATTTAAACATTATTTCAAAACTTCATTTATTTATTTATAAAAATGTTGCAATTTAGTTCCCCTTATAGCTTGTTCTATTCATAAAAAATGGAGTTATCAATTGGAAGTATACACCACTAAAAAAATTTATGTAGCGTACAAGGTTTGGAATTAAAATTTATTAATCTTGGTTCAAGAGTTAAAGCCTAGGGTTTAGAGTTCAAGGTTTAAAGTTTAAGGTTTGAGGTTCACATTCAAGTTTCAACTTTCGAAGTTAGGAGGTACATCCAATATTCAACATTGAGATTTAGTGGTTTGTGTTAAGTGCTCATCATCTAGTGTTTAATGTTTAAAGTTTAGGATTCACATTCAAGGTTTGAATTCAATTCTCTATGTACATGATTTGACACTAAGGTTCATCATTCAAGTTTCATGGGTTAAATCCTAGGGTTTAACATTGAGGTTTAATAGTTGAAGGTTCAAAATTTAGGGTTTAGAGTTCACATTCAAGGTTTATGTTTTAATGTGAAGGCATCAAACATTTAATGTTCAACATTAAGATTTAATGGTTTGTGCAAATGATCACACATTAACATTAGGTGTTCATGATTCACATTTAAGGTTCAACTTTTAGTGTTAATGGTTCAACACTTACAATTTAATATTGGGATTTAATGAATTAGTTTTAGTGCTAATCATTTAGGGTTAACAATTAAGAATTAGTTTTTTGTGTATAAGGTTCATTGCTAAGGTTCATGGTTTAATGATTAAGCTCTAGAATTCAAAATTTAGGGTTTAGGCTTTATAATTCAAGGTTAAGGGTTTAGGGTTCACTTTTGAGGTTCAACTTTCAAATTTGAGGGTTTAATATTCAATGCTTGGCATTGAGCTTTATTGTTCTATACATTGCACACTCACTGTTTAGCATCTAGATTTATTTATTTATGTGCAACATGTTCAATGCCAAGGTTGATGGCTCAAAGTTAAAGGTTAAGGCCTAGAGTTTAGCATTTAGGGTTTAGAGTTTAAGGTTCAAATTTGAGGGTTTAGGGTTCACATTCACAGTTCAACTTTCAATGTTAAGTGTTCAAGTTAAGATTTGGTGGTCATCATTTAATGTTTAAGGTTCATATTTTGGGTTTAAGGTTCATATTTGAGGTTTAACTTTTAATATTAAGTGTTCAACAATAAGGGTTCAAGACTCAATGTTCAATATTAAGGGTTGGACATAATAATAGTCTGTTTATTGCTCATCATTTAGGGTTCATATTTAGTTGGTTGTTTATGAAAACCATATTTTTGAAAAGGGATCATGTCTCTATTTGTGCAAAAATGACAACTAATCTATCAAAAATATGCAATGCCTCATAAAATGAAAATAATTGTCCTATAGATTTGATGATTTTTAATACGAAATGCAACAAGTTTTCCATGAATTTGCAATAAATCAAGCAAAATGACACCTTTCTTACACATGCAATAACATTTTTTTAGAATTTCAAAATAGAGATCTACAAGTTGGACCAGATTGATATTACATAGATAGAACAATGTGTAAAAGTTTGTTGAAACACTTCTACAAGGAAAAGTTTGTCGAGGGGTGAATGGATCCTTATTTAAGGTTCTAAAAACTAAAAAATTAAATGTGTAATTTGTTGTTTATGATTACTATTTATGTTTGCACATAGGTTACTCAGTGTCTATTTTCCAGTTTTTGGTCAATTTAAGACAATGTAATGCAATATGCAAGTGTGAAACAAAGGTGAAAATGTGTTGACAAGTTTTGAATGCAAATTTCATATGTAAAATGCAATATTTGACTGATTGTAAGATGCAATATTTTGAAAGTAATAATTTGATGCAAATTTGAAGCAAAACTATCCAATTTTTCACTTGATTTTGGCTTAAAATGAAAGATGCAATGAATATGCAATAAACAATTTCAAATTTTAACCACTTAATGGATGCAATATGAATGTAAATCTGATCAAAATATGACTGAAAAAAACCTTAATGCAACCTATGATGCAATATGGAATGCAATTTTTTTTTTTTTTTTATGCTTTTAAAATGCAGAAATGAAACCCTCAATGTAAAGATGCAAAACAATGTAATGCAAAACCTAGATCTAGGGTGAATTTTTAGAAGGTATATAATGTTAACAGGTTGGGTTCACCAAAATAAGATGAAGAAAAAGGGATTCTAAGTCCTAAATGAAAAGAACCTAGGATTTAATGGAGCCTTTTTCTAAATTTCATTAGAGATGTAGATCACAAGATGAAAAGATTATCTTTCAGCCTCAATGGTGAGCCAATCAGACCCAGATTTACATCTAAAAGGGGATTATAATGGATTGGAAATATTTTATAATGATTAGACTAATGATCATATATTCCTTAATATTAAAAATGCAAGATCTTGACAACTAATAGACGAAAACAACAATTTGCAAGTGGATCTGGGAAGTGCAGAGGACAACAATCTTGCTCAAAAAAATTGGTTTTGAGGTGTCTATAAGGACATTCACCAAGGGCAAATAGGGGTCTTGACCAACTTTTGGGGTCCTTTGGTACAAGACTTGAGCTTTTTTTTGACAAACGACCCACTATTAGAGTGACAAATAAATTCTACAACTTAGTTTATGTGGTTTGACAACAATGATGACAACTTGTGCAACAATGCAAAATTGATCTTTCAAGATCTCTTCAATTCTTCATCAATATGTTATTTGGACATACACAAAGAGGATTTTTTTTTGTTTGTATGGGGGTTTTCTTTGGTCAAACCCCACTTTGGTAATTAAACCTTGATAGAAAGATAATGAAAAAGGAAGGAAATGATGAATGAACAATGCTTGCTACAACTCACCACCCTTTAATGGCTTTCCTTAGAGGATTGAATTCAAACACACCTCTCCAAGGAACTTGATATTGCTTTGCTTGATTGATGTGGATACTTGCAATACTTGAATGTTTTATGATCAACAATGCATATTAGCCTTCACAAGACAACATGAACACACATAAACTTGGACATGATGTTAGGATCTTGATTGTTGCTACAAATGACTGATAATGCTGAGCTCTTGAATTCTCTTAACAATAATATTTGCTCAATAGGATTGCTTCTTAATGTCTTCTTAAGTGGTAGATTTCAAATGATAAAAATATAATGTATTTATAGGTGTTCATCTAATTTCCCAAAAAATAGATTCCAAAAGCTAACAATTGCAAGTTGAATTTGAATCATTAAAATATCACCAAAAAAATATTTTAAAATAGGTCATGGCACTTAAAGGGGACCCATTTCCCCCGTTGGAGTATAGGAAACACTAAGAGGGGGGGTGAATCAGTGTTTCAATAATCAATTTCAATTCAATAGTTTTTCAAAACACATAATCTCTTTGTCATCGCTGAATATTCAATTTCAAGAGTGTAACCAAATGTGATAGCCAATAGTAGATCTTTAATTAACATGAAAAATCAAATGTTGCAAAGTAGATAAAGAAAGAATCAAGACCAAATTGCATAAAACATAATTATCACATGGACGACAAAAGAATCATAACACAATATTTTTCATGATTGGAAAACCCTCATAGGGATAAAAAACCACTCGAAAAAATGCCCTATTGACAAAGCCTCACTAGATACACAAAATGCCTCACTGGAAAGCACAACTGCCTCGCTGGCTACACATAATGCCTCATTGGCAACAAAAAATATGCCTCATTGGAAAAATACAACCTCACTAGCGAAAAGGTCATTTTTGTCTCATTGACCTGACCTTACAACATTTTGTAAATATTGAAAGAATAAAAGACAAAGGGTTTCTCTATTTCATTGCAATACATTACAACTCTTAGAACTAACAAATTTCACGTCCTAAAGGTTCATTGAGACTCGAACCTATAAAACATATCAATTTATCTTTCACTATTTTTGCATACAACTTTTACAAAACATATTTCAGTATTCTGCTCAACAATAATGACTCTTATTAGAGTATGATATCACTGTGTTATCCATCAAACCCTACATAGTGAATGCCACTACTTTTATAACATTCAAAAAATGTCAGCTTTCATCATCAGAAAAACTGTGTATGTAACTGCCTTCACAAACTGCCAACATAACCATCCATAACTATTTTAAAATATCACCATGGAGTATCATTTCCAGCCACTTAAATTGTTGTTGGTAAAATAAACATTGTGCATTTTAAAAATATGTAACCCACACTTGTGTATGGTCGACATTGTTTATAAACCAAGGTATGCAAACCACATAAAATACCCCACACCAATGCAATCAATAAACTTTAGTTTACACTTTACAAACAACAATGTATTTGTTACAAAACTGTGCCCTAGACAACACCAAATGAAACACAATACTTTCATGGCATGCCCTAGTAATGGGTAATGTATAAGCCAAAACGATAGATATATGTGTGACTGAAACAACAAACCCAATTCGACATTGTGCCACAATAGACACATATGAGATTCAAAGACCAAACTCTTGTCGACTTGTATGCATATGGCAACACATTAGGAACAACAATAAAGACTTAAAAAACACGACAGTCAAAAGTATAAGTTGACCAACAAAAAACCAACCAATTTCAAATGCAACAACTATATACAATAAGGTCCTTTGTAAACACAACAAGTTCCCAACCTTTGACTTTGAAACAAGAACATTTTCTAGATTATGCAAAAATGAATGCAAATACTAGACTAGGGTTTCAACAAAATATGTTACCATGTTTTCCAACAAGAAAAGACGAAGTCCATTGCACCTTGTGGCTACTAGTAAACCACCTAAAATAGTTTCCATCATATTCTAGCCACCAAACCACCATTTTTCATGTTCCCTTCAAACCCTAACTCAACCAACACAACTGCCTTGATATCGAAGTATATCCACTATATCTTTTTACTTTGCAAAATAAAAGGCACACATCATTGTGTCGGTGTTCTACATCATATATTTGTTTATTTTGCACGAATGTAATCAAACATTATGTGTCGGTCTAAGGCTCAAGTGTACCAAGTGCTAAGTAAAGAACAAGACCATAATAACTTTGTGAAAAAATGCCATCCATATGCCATCAAATACCAAGGAATAATAACATCTCATGCCTTTCAAATGTATCAAGGTAAAAACCCAACTTGACATCAATGCCAAAAATGAAGTAATGTCAAAGGGTTCAACAAACTCCCCCTTTGGCATTGATGTCAAACCTTGTCACTTCCAAAAAGAATATCACCTGTATAAGCATCAAAAACTGCCAAATGCCTAAATGTAATAAGCATGAAATAACAATATCATCAAGATACTCTTGCTATCAAAGATAAAATAAAACTGGACCAGCAATATGTCAGTAGTAACGACTGCAAAGATATAGACAAAAGCATGTATAACTTGCACTGTATAACCCACTATCCATATGTCAATAATCAAAGCCAAAATGACCATCCAAATGCACTGAAGTGCGAACTGAATGTAATACCATATGTTGAATGTAAATTGAATGTGATAACCAAGTAACCAAACTAAATGTGATAACCAAACTGAATTAATCTCCCCTTTTGACAACAATGCAAAAGGTCAAAGGGTTACAAAAGCAACAAATAGCCAGTGTAGAAGATAAAGAAACTATGAAAGTATGATTTTACCAGTAGTGTATCCTGTAAAGAAGATCCAAACATCAAGAACCCAATTGACCAAACCATATAAACTGCTGTCATAGTGAAAAACAAACACTATTAGAGAAGAATATAGAATCCATAAACAAATCACTATAATAATGACTGCCATAGTGTAGAAAACTATCAAGCCATATATGCCAACCATGAATATCACTGCCATATCAAAAAATGATGGAATATTCTCTATATATCCATGATATAGAAACATGAGAATAACCACATCAATGCAACACATATACACTGTGAAGTAAAATTGACTAAAGATAGAAATGTAATAGCAACATAATGAACCACCAGGGATAAATAATGATCTGTGGCACTCCCCTTGAAACCATGAGTAACATCAAGTCAATATCCATACAAAAACCTAGCCATTTACTGTCCTTTCAAGCATCACAACTTTGTGTATCTGTGAAGCATCATTGGCTTTGTCAAACAACATACACACTGTCAAGGCATCGAGCCTATCATCACATCTTTGTTGACCCCTTTGACATTGGTTTTGGCATTGATGTCAAGTGTTTACCTTGGCATACACATAAGTGGCATATATTGAGATGCTCTCGTTACTTTGGCACTTTAATGAAGAATATGAGACAACTTGGTTTGATTGACTTTGTATGAGCATTGATAATTCATTGAGGTAGAAATAATTTATGTGCTTATAGTTCTTTGGACACATTAATGCATTTGTGCATATTTGATTTGATACCTGGTGTCTAACATCTACACTTATTTTTTTATGTTGAGGTAACATTTTTTGAAGGGCTTTGGGATAGTTGACACTGTTACATGAGGCAGTTTAAAAGGTTTCATTACATTGGCCAAATTAATGATTATAGTGAACTTGGTTAATTGGCATATTATAGCTTTGACAGACATATAGTTTTTGTGCATTGGTGATTATGAGACATAAAGGTTGAAGTATTTGATTACTCTCATGTAAATAAAATGTGACCAACATAATGATTAGTGGTTGTGAGAGTTTCATTAGAAAAAGTATATCAACATAGTTTTCCCTAAATGTCATCGTTTTTGCAAATACAAGGCATCATTTGCTCACAACCGACTTAGGGATTGGAAGAAGTTTGGAGGACAACAAACTGACCAAGATTTCTTTGACAACGATGGCCATGGATAGTTTGAAGATACAATGGTTTGTGTAGTTGAAATTTGTTAGTTTTTTTTAGTTACATTCGGTTCTAAATTGAGGTATGATATTATTGAATTATGGTGGGTTTTTCATTGCTATATATTTTAGATGTTTGAGCATGGCTTATGGTTGGACAGTGCACTGAATTTTTTTGAGAAAGTAGGAATCAATGTTCAGTTGTTTTATGCTCATTATACTTTGAATGTAGAGGTTTCTCTCAAAACCTTAGTTTCATGAAAATGGGCATTTTAAAATGCTGTTACATTGTGAGTTGGAGATTTAGATTGCTAGACTCTTTTTGTTTCAGATGTTATGATTACTTTGTTTTGTAAAGAGAGGTTTCTTTCAAAAACCTATACTGTAGTTGGCTGGTTATCATGCTGATATCACATAGCTATGTTATATGAATTGCATTTACTATTATAATCATGCTGAAGCATTTGATGAAGAAGTTTGTGATGAGTAGTAAGAAGGCACTTTAAGTGCAAATTGTAATTGTTTATACGTTCAGATTCTTGAGTCTCAAATGAAAATGGGATAATCAAGAAATGCTTTGTAGTGAAATAGAGAATCACTCTGTCTTTTATTGTTTCAATATTTACAAAATGTTGTAAGGTCATGTTAGTGAGATAAAGATTGACCTTTTTCCAATGAGGCAGTTATTACCATGAAAGCCAACGAGGCTATCATGAATGCCAGTGAGGTTGTAGTAACATGAAAAAGCTAGTGAGGCTGTGTTTTTCCAATGAGGTAGTTGAGTTTTCCAGTGAGGCAGTTGTTTTTTCCAATGAGGTAGTTGTGTAGCCAATGAGGCATTTTATGTAGCCACTGAGGCTTTGCCAGTGAGGCATAAAAAGTAACCAGTGAGACTCTGTAATGAGTGGGAATTTATTAAGC
This sequence comes from Sequoia sempervirens, assembly GCA_007258455.2. Taxonomy (NCBI): domain Eukaryota; kingdom Viridiplantae; phylum Streptophyta; class Pinopsida; order Cupressales; family Cupressaceae; genus Sequoia; species Sequoia sempervirens. The sequence goes on from VDFB02000017.1 coordinate 179,567,554, forward strand.
TAGTGAGGCATTTTCTTGAGTGATTTTTTTATCCCTATGAGGGTTTTGCACTAATGAAATTACTATGTTATGGTTCTTTTGTGTTATGCATCTTTTGAGTTCTTCATGTGGTTTAAAGATCTGATATTGGCTGTCACATTTGAGCACATTCTTGAAATTGAACTTGTCATGATTATAAAGAAATTATGTGCTTTGAAAAATAATTGAATTTGAATTTGTTTATTGAAACACTGATTCACCCACCCTCTCAGTGTTTCCCATACTCCAACAAGTGGTATCAGAGCCATACCATTACATAATTTTAACCAACTGAGGGGTTCCTGGTAGTGGAGTACTCGTTATGGAAAAAAGTAAAAGAAATAGGGAAAAAAGAAATACCTAGAAGAATGTTGAACAACAAAAACCACTAAAATCTTGTACAAAAGATGATTTTGTAGTGAAGAGTGTAAACAAAGAAGGAGATCACTTAGTGAGTGTTTTTGAACAAGAGTATGTTGAAGATGAATGTGAAATTGATTTTGAAGGTGAACTTATTTATGCCTTTAATGAGATCAAGCAACTCAGAAAGGAGAACCAGAGATTAGAAGACCAACTTCTACACAAAAAAGACTCCAAGAACAGGGTACTTTCAGATTTTGCAAAAGTTTCTTTAGATATTGAAGAGTCTAACAAACTTATTATCAGTCTAAAGACAGAGATAGAAGAAGCAAAAAGGGTAGTTGATTTTACAAAATCTGGTCTTGAAGTCAAAACTAATGAATGCCTAAAACTAGAATTAGAAATAGTCTCTTTGAGAAAGGAATTGGAAAAATCATCTTCTAAGTTGCACAAGAATCTACAATTTGAAAAGAGTACTGAATGTTTAAATGACATGTTAAGAAAAAAAATGTCATAAGGACACTACAGGCCTAGGTTATGAAGAAGGGAAGACTTCTAAAGTCAAGAATACACTAAGGAAGAAGATAAATTTGGGTCATCCTACTGTTGCTCTTGAAGATAAGACAAAAGATAAAGTTGTTGATGTTCGAAGAAGAAGAACAAACAGGACCTCAAGGCCTCCACCTTTCAGGAGATACCATTCAATAAGGTACAACTATTCTTAGTTTCATGGTTATTGCTATTCCTGTCATATTTATGGCTATAGAGCTAGAGATTGTAAAACTTATACAAGAAATGTTGTTCCTAGTTTTTCAAGAAAACATGTTATATTAACCCTCTTGTTGGGAATAATATCACTTGTTTCAAGTGTCATAATTTTGGGCATGAGGCATAGCTTTGTTGGAATAAATTGAAGACATCTAGAGTAGACACCTTGAGCAAAGAAAAGAAAAATCCTATATAGGTTTGGAGAAGAAAACAAAGTCAAGAAGAAGGAAAAACTAATCTTGTACATACCACACAAAAAACATCTGTGAGTGCATAAAGAGGAGTATAAGGTTAGGTGGAGTGTTTATAGTTTTATCTTTCAAACCCCTTAGACATCAACCAAGAAGGTTGTAAAGGTTGTGGCTGTATCAATTGTTCTATCTTCCATGGTTTTCTCTCAGTGATATTCACAACTTAATACATTAGACTGTCATCTTTAGGAGGTTACTTGAATCTCAGATTGTCTTCAATGTTCATATTGTCAAGTTATTATCCTCTATTGGAAGTTTGAATTGTTTCAGTTGAAGTTCTTTGGTTATATGATCATCGATAGTTACATTTAGTTGCTTCATGATATGTTCATCAAGATTATCATGTCTGGATGTAAGTCATGGTGTTAAGGCACAAATTTGTCATGATATTCATTTACTACTTGGTTTAGGAGGTTACATGTGTTTCATGTGTTCTTTCTAGTATTGGAAATGACTTGTTGCAGTGAAGTATCTTTCATACTATTCATTTGCATGATGTTCAGTAATAATACTCAGTGCAATATCATGTTCATTGTGGAGTGTGGAGTTATTTTTCTGATGATTAGTGATGCAGGAGCATCCTTGGTTCTTGGCAATCTTGCATCAACCAAAAAAAATATTTTCTTTCAGTTTTTGTTCTTATTTTTTTCTTACTCAGTTCATGTTGGTGGATTCATCATCTTTGCTCACCAGACCTTATGGATCTTGGATTAAATTGTCTACATTTCCATTTTCCTTGTTCCAAGATTTGAGTGTGATTGGCTCTTTTTTCGGAAAGTTATCGCTTCCAGAATTCTTGGCAATTTCTTGAACCAGAACCAAAATAATTTCAAACTTTTCAGCCTGTTCGATCATTGTGGATCATCCCCGTGACTTGCGGATATTAATGGTGTGATTTTAATTGTTCCGTAGAGTGTCCTCGACCTTCAGTATAGGTCCACACTTCATCTTACACACCTGTTGAAGAGAAATTCAAATTTGAGGCCAAACTATTCATGCGCACGTTACATTTTCCTTCCTTGGTTAATGTGATGATCTTTGGCTGACACAAATGTTTCTAGAATTGTGGATATGATATAAAGCTTGTAATCGACCATGAGAAGGGCAGTGATCAAGTAGTAGTCGAATGAGTAGATTGAGATAGGTTGTATTTGTAATATTCAGCTCGCATATAGGAGCATGTTAGAATGATGTATATTTTATCAGGCCTGTGAGCTGAATCTGTAAGCCTGGATACTGCTGGCTGAATGTAACTAAGACAATTGTTAATGAGAATATTTGCATCTGCATTTTCCTCCATATTCTTTATTGCTTTCTTTGTGTTACTCTTACTGCACAGTCCAAATTGTTCTCTTTGAGGGCCCTCCTATTGTGGCTGCACCAGATTGGTATCAGAGCGAGATTCGTTCCTTGCGAGATCATAAGAGTTTGCGAAGTCCTATTGAAGATTTGTTGTGGGGTGGCGGATTGAGAATCTGACCTGCAGATGCAGAGGACTTGTGTGAAGATTGCAGGAAGGAGAAATGGTAGAAATGGAGCGTGTGGAAATTTAGATCCAGCTGTGATGGAGATGTTGAGAGGAATTGCTACCAGATTAGATGTACTTGAAATGACCCAAAGAAGAGGTTGACTAGTTGATGATGTGAGTGATGAAGAAGTAGAAGTACAAGAAGAAAGGGGAAGAGATGAGAAACTTGGCCTAGATCAGGGAGAAGTGAGGTTCATAAGATCCCTAACTAAAGTGAATACAAAACCACATTTTAATCCATTGGATTATAATGGTAAGTTGGATTCAAATGTATTGTTAGATTGGATAACATAGATGGAAAATTATTTTGAATTTGAAGGTACCTATGAATATAAGAAGGTGAAGTTTTCTTGTACAAAGTTGAAAGGACATGCATCCATTTGGTGGGAACATTTACAGACAGATAGGCAGAGAAGAGGAAAAGAAAAGATAAAGTAATGGGATCAGATGGTGAATAAGTTGAAGTCAAAGTTTATGCCTCCAGACTATTAGATTAGCTTGTTCAAGAAGTTGTAGAATCTGAAGTAGAAAGAATCTAGTGTGATAGAGTATACTGAGTTCTATAAGTTGAATATCTGATCTGGACATTCAGAGGATGAGGTTGAGCAAGTAGCTAGATATGTGAATGGTTTGAGGTCGTCTATACAGGATGAAATTAGTTTGATCAAGTTGCAAAGTGTGGAAGAGGCGTATCAGTGTGCCTTAAAAGTAGAAGAGAAGTTGAATAAGAGACATGAGCAGAGACAGAGAGGAAGAAGTTGAAGATTTCAGAGAGGAAGAACTTTACTGGAGGAGGAAGAGGATCTTTTCCAGATTAGAACAAGGATAAGGAGATTAGTAAGAATGAAAATTCATACCTGAGAGGTGATGAAAAATCTTACAAAAGAGGAGGTTATGGTGGTTACCAAAATGAAGATTATAGAAGAGATGATAGAGGATAGGAGAAAAGGATATTCAAAGGAACCTGTTATAAATGTGGTGGAGAAGGACATAGAGCATTTGAGTGTAATCAAGGAGAGACAAGCAAGAAGACAAAGTACAATAGGAGAACAACCTTTGTTGAGGAGGATCATGCTGGATCATCTAATAAACCCGAAGATGGAGAAGTGCTGGTGAATAGGAGAGTATTGTGTCAAAGCAAATTGGAGAAAGAACCATTGTAGAGGAAGAATTTGTTTAGGACCATATGCAAGGTGAATGGTAAATGTTGCAAAGTGATTGTTGACAGTGGAAGTTCTAAGAACCTAGTTTTTGAAGAGATGGTGACTAAACTGAAGTTGGAAAGGTTGAAACACCCAAAGCCCTATCAGATTGCTTGGATTCAAGATAAGCATAAGGTACTGGTAAGTGAACAATGTTTGGTGAAATTAAAGATAGGAAATTACCATGATGAAGTTTTGTGTGATATCATGCCTATGGATATATACCATGTTTTGTTGGGAAGGCCTTGGCAGTATGATAGACAAGGTATTCATGATGGAAAGAAGAACATATACACCATTGTTGCTAATGGGATGAAGCAAATTTTGTTGCCATTGGAAGATGTTCCTACAGTTGATGTTTGTACGAATGCTAGGGTTTGTTTGGTTGATGGAAGAAGATTCTTGGATGGGTTGAGACATGAGAATGTGTGCTATGCCTTGGTGCCTAAGAAGGCTGAAGATTTGAAGCATGTAGAAGAACACCCAGAAGAGATAAAAGAGATACTGACAGACTATGAGGAGATCATTTTAGATAATGTACCTAATGGATTGCCACCTGTGAGGAGTATTAGTCATTGTATGGATTTGATTCTTGGAGCTAGTTTTCCTAACAAAGCAACACACTAGATGACATCGACAAAGAATGAAGAGTTGAATAGACAAGTGCAAGAATTTTTGAAGAAGGGTTTGATCAGAGAAAGCTTAAGTCCATGTGTAGTACCTGTTGTGCTAGCACCTAAGAAGGATGGAGAATGGAGAATGTGTATAGATTCTAGAGCCATAAACAAGATCACAGTGAAGTATAGGTTTCCTTTTCCTTGGATGGATGACATTATGGATTGTTCGAGTTGAGCTAAGTACTTTACAAAGATTGATTTGAAGAGTGGATATCATCATATTAGAATCATAGAAGGAGATGAGTGGAAAACAACATTCAAGACAAATGAAGGATTGTATGAGTGGTTGGTTATGCCTTTTGGATTGAAAAATGCACCGAGTACTTTCATGAGGTTGATGAATGAGGTGTTGAAGTTCTTGGGTAAGTTTGTGATTGTGTATTTGGATGACATCTTAATTTTCAGTAAGAGTAGAGAATAAAATTTGTTGCATATCAGACAAGTTTTGCAGAAGTTGAAAGAAGAGTAGTTGTTGATAAACACTAAAAAGTGTAGTTTCATGAAGGAGGAGTTGGTATATCTGGGATTTGTGATATCTATGGACGGATTGAAGATGGATCCTAAGAAGGTAAGAGTGATTGTTGAGTGGTCTACACCATATAGCATTGGGGAGGTAAGATCATTTCATGGATTGGCTAGTTTCTATAGAAAGTTCATTAGGAATTTCAGTTCTATTTGCAGTCCTATGACAGAAGAAATGAGAGGAGATAGGAAGGATTTCAGATGGACATCTAGAGCAAACCAAATTTTTGAGTTGTTGAAGCAAAAGGTGACTGAGTAGCCTGTGTTGGCTTTACCAAATTTCAATAAGGTATTTCAAGTAGACTGCGATGCAAGTGGAAATGCAATTAGAGTAGTGTTGAGTCAAGAGGGAAGACTTGTAGCCTATTTCAATGAGAAGTTGAATGATGCTAGGAGGAGATATTCAATGTATGATCAAGAATTTTATGCCATAGTTCAATCCTTGAAGAAGTGGAGACATTACTTGTTTCCTAAGGAGTTTGTGTTGTATATAGATCATCAAGCATTGCAATATTTGAATAGTCAGGGTAAGTTGAATCAAAGACACATGAGATGGGTAGAGTTCTTGCAGAGTTATACTTTTGTTTTGAAAAATAGGAGTGGGAAGTCAAATAGAGTTGTTGATGCTTTGAGTAGGAGGAGGAATTTACTGACAAAGATGAGAGTGGAGGTATTAGGCTTTGAGGAATTGAAGAACTTGTATGAAGAAGAATAGGATTTTGCAAAACCTTGGAGAGCTTGTAAAGAACCTATTTCAGAGGATAGAAGTCAGTGGTTGGATTATTTCATTCAAGAGGATATGTTGTTAAGAGGTAATCAATTGTGTATACCTCAAAGTTTAATGAGGGATAACTTGGTGAAGGAGAAGCATAGTGGAGGAATGTCAGGACATTTTAGAGTTGATAAGACAACAACATTGGTTAGTGAGAATTAGTTTTGGTCGCAGATTCATAAGGATGTTAGGAGATTTGTGTAGAGTTGCATAGTTTGTCAAGTTGCAAAAGGAAGTAGTCAGAATGTTGGGTTGTATAAGCCTTTGACAGTTCTGGAGAGACCTTGGGAGGATATCAGCATGGATTTCATACTTGGTTTGCCGAAGACACAAAGAGGTAATGATTCAATATTTGTGGTGGTTGAACAATTTTCGGAAATGGCACATTTCATACCTTGTAAGAAGACAACAAATGCAGTGCATGTAACAATTTTTTTTTTCAAAGAGGTGGTTAGATTGCATGGGTTACCTAGAAGTATTGTTTCAGACAAAGATGTGAAGTTTGTTGGTTACTTTTGGAGGACACTTTGGAAGAAGTTGAAGATAGATTTGAAGTTTCGTTCTACTTTTCACCCACAGACAAATGGATAGACAAAATTAGTAAATAGGAGTTTAGGGAATTTGCTAAGATGCTTGGTTGGAGAGAAGATTGGAAGTTGGGATTTAGTCCTTGCACAAGCAGAGTTTTCTTACAATAATTTAGTGAATAAGGAGTACAAGAAATACACCTTTTGAGATTGTTACTGGAGTTCATCCTAGAGGTATATCGAAGTTGAGAGACATCAGTATGGAAGATAAGAGGAGTGTAGAAGCAGAAGAATTTGTAGAACACATGAAGAAGTTGCATATTCAAGTGAAACAACAATTGGAAGACATGAACCAGAAGTACAAGAAGGCATAAATTGTAAGATCTTGAAGAAATTGGATTCAAGAAATGCATATGAAGTGGAGTTACCAGAAGGTATGGGTATATCACCTATATTCAACATTGTAGATCTATATTAGTATCATGAAGCAAAATTCAGTGAAGACAATAAAGTAGATTTGGAAAATTAGTTTCCTAAACAACAATCATATGAGATTGAAAATATTTTGGATGTCAGAGATGGGAGGAAGACTCGAGGAAGATAGTACAAATAATATCTTGTGAAGTGGAAAGGTAGACCAGTTGAGGATTCTTCTTGGATTTCTCAGGCTGAGGTAGACCGCTTTGGTTTTCCTTTGGCCCCAACAAAGTGAGGGACTCACTTTTCAATAACCCTGGATGTCTGATGCAGGAGCATCCTTGGTTCTTGGAAATCTTGCATCAACCAAAAAAAATACTTTCTTTCAGTTTTTGTTCTTGTTTTGTTCTTACTTAGTTCATGTTGGTGGATTCGTCATCTTTGCTCACTAGACCTTGTGGATCTTGGATTACATCATCTACATGTCCATTTTCCTTGTTCCAAGATATGAGCGTGATTAGATCTTTTTTCGGCAAGTTATCGCTTCCAGAATCTCTTGGCAGTGTCTTGAACTAGCACCAGAATAATTTCAAACTTTTCGGCCTGTTCAATCATTGCAGACCGTCCCCATGACTTGTAGATCTTAATGGTGTGATTTTAATTGTTCTATGGAGTGTCCCTGACCTTCAGTATAGGTCCACACTTCATCTTACGCACCTGTTGAAGAGAAATTCAAATTTGAGGCTAACCTATTCATGCACATTACATTTTCCTTCCTTGGTTAATGTGATGATCTTTGGTCAACGCGGATGTTTCCAGAATTGTGGATATGATATAAAGCTTGTAATCAACCATTAGAAGGGAAATGATCAAGTAGTAGTCGAATGAGTAGATTGAGATAGGTTGTATTTGTAATATTCAGCTCGCATATAGGAGCATGTTAGAATGATGTATATTTTATCAGGCTTGTGAGCCGAATCTATAAGCCCGAATGATGTCGGCTGAATGTAACTAAGACAATTGTTAATGAGAATATTTGCATCTACATTTTCCTCCATATTCTATGCTACTTTTGTTGTGTTACTCTTGTTGCACAGTCCAGATTATTCTCTTTGAGGACCCTCCTATCGTGGCTGCACCAATTAGTGATTACAACACCATGTTGGTATGAAAATAGTCCTATGAGATGACCTTATGATCTTTCAAAAGTCAAGAGACAGTATTATTATGTGTTCCTTTTGCTACTCTTGGATGGTATTGACTGTCTATAGGTTTCTTGATAGTGATATTATGTGGACAAGAATTGAAAATAAAGATAGTGTTTGTAACAGTGCAACACAAGCAATACTAGTATCTTTCATGTTTTCATGTTTTACATAGTTCCTTTCATGTCTTGTGATAGTCTCCCTTTCTTGTTAACACAACGATTCAGTTTGTAGAGGTTTCAATGTGTTTGCGTAATAGTGTTGGTTGAGGTAGAAGTTTGACTGTGTATGAAAGTTGCAGTGTTAGATATATGCATCTAGTGCCGCTGACAAGACATTATTATCTGCTGACAGTGGAACAAGCTGTGTGTAATGTTATCAGAGTTTTTTATGTATATTATCAGATATATGAGTAGTGAGATTTGGAGTTAACTATGTTTGGAATTCATCAAGAATTGGTTTTGCTTTAGTGGCTATCAAGAGGAGTTGAGCTCATGCTTCTTATCATGTTTCATAGTTGAGGTATGAAAAATGAAGATATGAGTACAATGATCCTATTGGTCTTGTGACAAGTTGTAGTGATTTGGTGTTTGGTAATAATCTTCATATACATCTGCACATATGTGAGTACATTCACAGTTTTTCATGATTCCATTTGATTTGACAAAGTCTAGGTTAGTGATTTTTGGCTTATTTGGTGGTATTCTTTCTACTCAAATGAAGTATTTATATTATAGTTAGGGGGAGCTTGCTTGAATAGGACAATAGTCATTATGACAGTGTTTGGACTTTGTGACAACAAAATAGCCTATAATACTTGTAATTTCCATCTTCAATTGTGATTATTTATGCAGAGGACAATGCCAATTAAAGGTTAAGCAACATAATAGTCATATAAGTGCAACATTTATACTCCTGGTTATGAATAGCTTGTATCAGTTTGTGCACTCTTCAAACATATTTTACAATTTGCAACATTTATCTTCATTCAATATTTAGAATGAGCCTAAATTGGAAAATCATGTTGATCTTGTTTAACTTCTTGATATTGCAGACTTAAAGAAAGGTGGTGATATAGAAGGCGAGAAAGGATACTATTTAAAAGGTGATGGTTTACTTCTTAATTAAGAATTGATAAATTTTGGCCTTGCATTTTTGAGGAAGCATGGATATTCATTGTTGTAGACACCTTTCTTTATGAGGAAGGAAATCATGGAAAAATGTGCTTAGCTAGCACAATTTGATGAAGGGATGTACAAGGTAACTAGCATGATGATAAATATCTCATTGTAACATCTGAGTAGCCATTGTGATCTTATCATTGGGGTGTCTGGGTTCACCCTACAACACTACCCATAAGGTATGCAAGATATTCTTCCTGTTTAAGAAAGAAGCAGGTTCTCATGGAAAAGATACAATGTTGGGAATTTTTAGAGTGCACCAATTTGAAAACGTAGATTTTTTTTGCATAACTAGCCCAAATGGAAATGACTCTTGAGACATGCATGAGGGGATGCTTAAATTTTTTGAAGAATTCTACAAGGAGCTCAATATTCCATATCGAATTGTGTTAATTGTTTCAGGTGCCTTAAATGATGCTGCTGCCTTCTTAAGTGTGAGTGATAGTTGACAAAAAAGTTGTTCCGGTTTCATAAACACATACTAGTGTGACCTTTTGTTGGATGACAATGACCTTATTTTTGATTAATGACAATGGTTTGATATGAGTTTCTCTCTCATTTTACATTTGAAGTTGGTACTTGATGGCCTTTCATGATGATGTTCAAGTTCAAAAGTATAATGTTGTAGATGCTGATTTGAAGCCAAGGTTTGTATGCTGAGTGAAAGTAGACCACAATATTAGATGTTTGATCTTATCTCAGTGATGGATAATGGATGTTTGGGTTCTTGTCTAGTGATCATAGTATGTTAGAAACAATGACATTTACATTTTTCATGCTATGGCAGTTCTATGATTTCTTATGCGGTGCTCTATTTTTAGGTTTCTTTTTTCAGATCTGACAGTGCTAGTTTCCATTGTGATAGCAGTTTGAAATTCTTGGATAGGTATTTGTTGGTTTACCACCAATTTGACCTTTGGCATTGTTGTCAAAAGGGGGAGAATAACATTTGATACATGGTTCATGATATTCAAATTTTGATGCACGGGTTCATGGTGCTATTCTTTCTTTGACAGGGTGCTTCTACAGGTGCTATTCTTTCAAGTTCTTTGGTAGGTTTGACATCAATGCCAAAGGGGGAGTTTGTTGACCCCTTTGACACTAGTTTTGGTGTTAATTTCAAGTGTTTACCTTGGAATACACATAAGTGGCATATATTTAGATGCTCTCATTACTTTGGCACTTTAATGAAGGATATGAGACAATTTGGTTTGGTTGACTTTGTATGAGCATTGATAATTCATTGAGGCATAAATACTTTATGTGCTTATATTTCTTTGGACACATTGATACATTTGTGCATCTTTGATTTGATACATGGTGTCTAACATCTATAATTATTTTTGATGTTGAGGTAACATTTATTCAGGGGCTTTGGGACATCATTGTTTCATGAGACTTGTCTTATTATTTGATACATTTGAAGACACAATGCATATTTGTGAAAAGGGAACTTTATCATGGTTTCATTGACTATTGCTAAGGTAGATTAAAAGGTTTCACTATATTGGCCAAAGAAATGATTATAGTGAACTTGGTTAATTGGCATATTATAGCTTTAACCGACATATAGTTTTTGTGCATTGGTGATTATGAGACATAAAGGTTGAAGTATTTGATTACTCTCATGTAAATAAAATGTGATTGAAATAATGATTAGTGGTTGTGAGAGTTTCATTGGAAAAGGTATATCGACATAGTTGTAACCTAAATGTCATCATTTTTGCAAATACAAGGCATCATTTTTTCACAACTGACTTAGGGATTGGAAGAAGTTTGGAGGACAACAAACTGACCAAGATTTATTTGACAGTGGTGGCCATGGACAATTTGAAGATATAGTGGTTTTTCTAGTTGAAATCTGTTAGTTTTTTTCAGTTATGCATTCAGTTCTAAATCGAGGTATGGTATTATTGAATTGTGGTGGGTTCTTCATTGCTATATATTTCAGATGCTTGAGCATGAATTATGGTTAGAGAGTGCAATGGAATTTTTGAGAAAGTAAGAATCAATGTTCAGTTGTTTTATGCTCATTATGCTTGGAATGTAGAGGTTTCCCTCAAAACCTTAGTTTCATGAAAATGGGCATTTTAAAATGTTGTTACATTGTGAGTTGGAGATTTAGATTGCTAGAATCTTTTTGCTTTAGATGTTATGATTACTTTGTTCTATAAAGAGAGGTTTCTTTCAAAACCTTATACTGCAGTTGGTTGCTTATCATGCTGATATCACATAGCCATGTTATATGAATTGTGTTTACTGTTATAATCATGCTGAAGTATTTGATGAAGAAGTTTGTGATGAGCAGTAAGAAGGTACTTTAAGTGCAGATTGTAATTGTTTATACGTTCAAATTCTTGAGTCTCAAATGAAAATGAGATAATCAAGAAATTATTTACAGTGAAACAAAAAAACCCTCTATCTTTTATTGTTTCAAGATTTACAAAATGTTGTAAGGTCACGTCAGTGAGACAAAGATTGACCTTTCGCCAGTGAGGTTGTATCTTTCCACTAAGGTAGTTACTGCCATGAAATTCAGTGAGGCTACTATGAATGATAGTGAGGCAGTTGTGTTTTCCAGTGAGGTAGTTGTGTAGCTAGTGAGGCTTTTCTGGTGAGGCATTTTATGTAGCCAGTGAGGCTTTTCAAGTGAGGCATAAAAAGTAGACAGTGAGGCTCTATAATCACTAGGAATTTAATAAGCTAGTGAGGCATTTTCTTGAGTGGTATTTTATTCCTATGAGGGTTTTCCACTCATGAAAATATTGTGTTATGGTTCTTTTGTGTTATGCATATTTTGAGTTCTTCATGTGGTTTAAAGATCTGATATTGGCTGTCACATTTGAGCACATTCTTGAAAATGAACTTTTCATGATTATAAAGAAATTTTGTGCTTTGAAAAAAAAATGAAATTGAAATTATTTATTGAAACACTGATTCGCCACCCCCCCTCTCAGTGTTTCCTATACTCCAACAATCTCAGATAAATATCATTGCACAACCACTGTAAACTGTCAACAAGGTGAACAGAGTCAACATTAGCATGGAATGTTGTTATAAAAAAGGAATCAATCCTAACATTGCATCAAACATATCAATATGGGCACCGATCATCTGATCTCTAAGAAACTGTCCTCCTTGAAGCATGAAACAAATCTACTATGTCATTGCCAAGAAACACAATAAGAAATGGCTACAACTGCACATGAAGAAGAATGAGGTAGTCAAGAACAAAACAACAACAAAAACTATTGTTAAAGAACATGTTATTACTAATACCTCTCTTCCCAAAAGTGGATGTTTATTATTCACAATACAAATGTTGTCACAATGATCAAACACACTGTCTAACCAAGCAAGATAATTAAATATTGTGAAAGTTGTGAGTCACTGTTTAAACTTGGATAAAAAATGTTCTCCTTGCACTAAAAACTTATATTTACACTCTTCTAACCTTGAGAGTCAACATGCAAATGCTTATTATTGTTAATAGATCATGATCCAAGAAGAATCACATGAACACAACCTATTCACATCATTGTCATAACTCTAGTTAATGCATGTATATCATTGTCTTGAACATTATAGCAAGAATATTAAAAACATGACAGTTACATTACACCAAGTTGCAAGACCAAATGTTCAAAGATGATAGTTCACTGTTCCCAAACTCAAAAAAATTGTGCATAAGCTAATTTCAACCTCACTGTCATTGTAGTAGCAAGGACGATTGGATGGACTACCACTCAAACTAATACTCACCATATGAAACACTTGAATTGTCTCAAGGAATATTAGCACATGTAGTCACAAGCACATGAACAACAAATACTGTCACTACATAGAGTGAACATAAACACCACTGAGATCTTTAGAATGTGTAGTGGATTATCCAATGAATATCATGGTAAACTCTAACTGAAATCACAAATATGCAAATCATTGACAAAAACCATATTACAAATGTGCTAAAGCATATACTTGAAAAACCACTCTTACCTTTGACATCTTGTACATCTATCATTTGCATCTGAACTTACCTTGTCTTGACATTATAAAAATTTACTCTGTTGTACTATGTCTCACAAGTTCATGGTGAACATCAAGACCAAATCATGTGTATTAGAGCATCAATACCAAAACATCAATTCAATTGACATCAATTCCAAGGTGACAAACTCCTAGCATATATTGACAACAATCAGGACATTAAATCACTATCACAACATCAAAACATATCCAAAAATAAACCATAGCACATTGTTCATAGCCAAGGTTTTATGGTATGTATAAAGACCTTTTAAACTTGTCACTTGCTTGAATGGGAAAGAAACCTGTACCATTAAGAAACACTATACCAAGATTTTTACTATTCTATCAACTCATCAAGCTATAAAGCTAGTACCAAGCCAAGCATCAATTCACAGTCATAAATGACTGTCCACAAAAGGAATACCCAACATCAAGGGTATTATAACTAGATATACCACACTTTTGTGTAAAGAAAAGTACATCCCATGAATACAGAACCATAAAGACACCACATAACATTGTTCTCCAAAACTCTCCAAGTGTACTATGTTTCAAGACAACTATCAACAAAAACATACATTGCCTCTGCACTATATATGTCAAAGTTTCACACCATTTGACTTTATCTCATCAAGGAATGCACAATCAATCTCTATCAACTACCTTCAAGAGCTGCCTTGCATTAAGAATACTCATACCCATCCAATGGAGCAAAGAGAGATGAGTCTAAGTTGAATGATTGTTCCATGTTGTTCACTTACCATCTTGACACTTGCTCTGTGACTGGAATCACTTGACAAGAATGAAAACCAACTGCAAATAGTAATCCTTATATTCAAAACCAAAGATCAAATCTATCCCTCAAGCCTTTAAGACTTGTGATTCCTACTCTCTTTGACTGATCTACCCTTTTCTCCTTTGTAACATATCAAAATAAGAAACCATAAAGGACCTTTGTTGCATTAAGGAAAAACATCAATAATATTTTAGAAGCAATTCATTTACATTACAATCACCTAGTTACAAAGAAACAAATACCTTTGCACAACCACTAACACTGTCATGAAGAAGTATGAGCTTTATATTCGTTTCAAAGATCAAACAAGGACTATCACCAACTTTTGAACCAAAAAACACCAATTTACTATAGAGACACAACCTATTTATTGTTATCTAAGGGATTTGAATAATACCTCTAAAAGCATCTCCCCCTCAACTCAAGCTCCTTTTATGCACTTACAGATGTCACTTGTGTAGTATGCACAAGATTAGACTCATCCTTCTCCTGGTTTTACTTTCTTCTGCAAACCTTCTAAAAGCTTGTCTTCTTGGGATGCTTCCTTCTCCAAAATTTCTTCTTTGGTTTCTCAAACCTAGTTCTATAGTGCTTTGCAACATGACCATGGTTATGACATTTATAACATGTTACATTCATATTCTTAGAGAATCCATATTGAATCCTTTTAGACCTTATTCTACAATAGCTTGCTTTATGCCCATAACCATTACATAAATAACAATAAACAGGAAATGAATAACTGTATCTCACTTATTGATCTTGCCAATGAGGTGGAGATCCTATGAACCAGTTGGCTCTACTTCTTCTTCCTCTATTGATGTACTTGGGTACAGTCTGCACTATTTCTTTTCTAACAGATTTTTCTAACATTCTCAGGATCTTTTCCTAGCCAGAGGACTATTTCTCCTTCAAGCTTTTGGCGTTCAATTTATTTTGACTTCCGATCAAATTTAACCTATTCTTTCACTTTTCTATCACTTGTTTTCTTCCAGTCCCTAATTTCGCTTGCAATCAACTTATCTTTTCACAGGTGTTTCCACCTTTAAAGAATTTTTCCTCGTTGTATTTCTTAGGGGAGACAACACTTATTTCTATCTTTGACAATCTTCTGCTTTGGTTTTGCGCGGCTTCATACGAGTTGTTTCTTCAACTCTTCTAAGGGCTCACAATTGCAGCTTTAGACCCCAATTATCATGGTTTTCTCCACGTCTCATTAAAAGGAATTTTTTAAAATAAGTTCACCTTCAAAATCAATTTCACAATCATATTCAACATACTCTTGTTCAGAGTCACTCACTAAGTGATCTCCTTCTTTGTCAACACTCTTCTCTACAAAATCATCTTTTGTACTAAGTTTAATTGGTACTTGTTCAACATTCTGCTGGGTATTTCTTTTTTCTCTGTTTCTTTTACTTTTTTCCATAACGAGTACTCCCTACTAGGAACCCTTAAGTTGGTTAAACTTTGTGCAAGGTTCTGACTCTGATACCACTTGTTGGAGTACAAGAAACATTGAGAGGGGGGTGAATTAGTGTTTCAATAACCAATTTCAATTCAATAGTTTTTTAAAACACATATTCTCTTTGTCATCATTGAATTTTCAATTTCAAGAGTGTAACCAAATGTGATAGCCAATAGGAGATCTCTAAACAACATGAAAACTCAAATGCTACAAAGTAGATAAAGAAAGAAACAAGACAAAATTGCATAAAACATAATTATCACGTGGACCACAAAAGAATCATAACACAATATTTTTCATGAGTGAAAAACCCTCATAGGGATAAAAAACCACTTGTGAAAATGCCTCACTGGCTTAATAAAATCCCACTGATTACAAAGCCTCAATGGCTACACAAAATGCTTCACTGGAAAACACAACTACCTCACTGGCTACACATAATGCCTCACTAGAAAAAATGTCATCTTTGTCTCACTGACCTGACCTTTCAACATTTTGTAAATTTTGAAGGAGTGAAAG
>VDFB02000017.1:179583893-179602505 GCA_007258455.2 Sequoia sempervirens
ACATAGCCATGTTATATGAATTGTGTTTATTGTTATAATCATGCTGAAGCATTTGATGAAGAAGTTTGTGATGAGCAGTAAGAAGGCACTTTAAGTACAGATTGTAATTGTTTATACGTTCAAATTCTTGAGTCTCAAATGAACATGAGATAATCAAGAAATGCTTTATAGTGAAACAACAAAACCCTCTATCTTTTATTGTTTCAAGATTTAGAGAATGTTGTAAGGTCATGTCAGTGAGAAAAAAATTGACCTTTTGCCAGTGAGGTTGTATCTTTCCAGTGAGGTAGTTATTACCATGAAATTCAGTGAGGCTACTATGAATGATAGTGAGGCAGTTGTTTTTTCCAATGAGGCAATTGTGTAGCTAGTGAGGCTTTTCTAGTGAGGCATTTTATGTAGCCAGTGAGGCTTTTCCAGCGAGGCATAAAAAGTAGCCAGTGAGGCTCTATAATCACTAGGAATTTAATAAGCTAGTGAGGCATTTTCCTAAGTGGTATTTTATTCCTATGAGGGTTTTCCACTCATGAAAATATTGTGTTATGGTTCTTTTGTGTTATGCATATTTTGAGTTCTTCATGTGGTTTAAAGATTTGATATTGGCTATCACATTTGAGCACATTCTTGAAACTGAACTTTTTATGATTATAAAGAAATTTTGTGCTTTGAAAAAAATTGAAATTGAAATTGTTTATTGAAACACTAATTCACCGCCCCCCTCTCAGTGTTTCCCGTACTCCAACAATCTCAGATAAATATCATTGCACAATCATTGTAAACTGTCAACAAGGTGAGCAGAGTCAACATTAGCATGGAGTGTTGTTATAAAAATGAATCAATCCTAACATTGCATCAAACATATCAATATGAGCACCGATCATCTAATCTCTAAGAAACTATCCTCCTTGAAGCATGAAAAAACTCTACTATATCATTGCTAATAAACACAATAAGAAATGGCTACAATTTCACATGAAGAAGAATGAGGTAGTCAAGAACAAAGCAACAACAAAAACTATTGTTAAAGAACATGTTATTACTGATACCTCTCTTCCCAAAAGTGGATGTTTATTGTTCACAATAAAAATGTTGTCACAATGATCAAACACACTGTCTAACCAAGCAAGATAGTTAAATATTGTGAAAGTTGTGAGTCACTGTTTAAACTTCAATAAAAAGTGTTCTCCTTGCACTGAAAACTTATATTTACACTCTTCTAACCTTGAGAGTCAACATGAAAATGCTTATTATTGTTAATAGATCATGATCCAAGAAGAATCACATGAACACAACCTATTCACATCATTGTCATAACTCTAGTTAATGCATGTATATCATTGTCTTGAACATTATAGTATGAATATTAAAAACATGATAGTTACATTACACCAAGCTGCAAGACCAAATGTTCAAAGATGATAGTTCACTGTTCCCAAACTCAAAAACATTGTGTATAAGCTAATTTCAACCTCATTGTCATTGTAGCAGCAAGGATGACTGGATGGACTACCACTCAAACTGATACTCACCATATGAAACACTTGAATTGTCTCAAGGAATATTAGCACATGTAGTCACAAGCACATGAACAACGAATACTATCACTACATAGAGTGAACATAAACACCACTGAGATCTTTAAAATGTGTAGTGGATTATCTAATGAATATCATGGTAAAATCTAACTGAAATCACAAACATGCAAATCATTGAAAAAAACCATATTACAAATGTGCTAAAGCATATACTTGAAAAACCACTTTTACCTTTGACATCTTGTACATCTATCATTTGCATCTGAACTTACCTTGTCTTGGCATTATAAAAATTTACTCTATTGTACCATGTCTCACAAGTTCATGGTGAACATCAAGACCAAATCATGTGCATTAGAGCATCAATACCAAAACATCAATTCAATTGACATCAATTCCAAGGTGACAAACTCCTAGCATATATTGACAACAATTAGGACATTAAATCACTATCACAACATCAAAACATATCCAAAAATAAACCATAGCACATTGTTCATAGCCAAGGTTTTATGGTATGTATAAAGACCTTTTAAACTTGTCACTTGCTTGAATGGGAAAGAAACCTGTACCATTAAGAAACACTATACCAGGCTTTTTACTATTCTATCAACTCATCAAGCTATAAAGCTAGTACCAAGCCAAGCACCAATTCACAGTCATAAATGACTGTCCACAAAAGGAATACCCAACATCAAGGGTATTATAACTAGATATACCACACTTCTATGTAAAGAAAGGTACATCCCATGAATACAAAACCATAAATACATCACATAACATTGTTCTCCAAAACTCTCCAAGTGTACTATGTTTCAAGACAACTGTCAACAAAAACATATATTTCCTTTGCACCGTATATGTCAAAGTTTCACACCATTTTACTTTATCTCATCAAGGAATGTACAGTCAATCTCTATCAACTACCTTCAAGAGCTGCCTTGCATCAAGAATACTCATACCTATCCAATGGAGCAAAGAGAGACGAGTCTAAGTTGAATGATTTTTCCATGTTGTTCGTGCTTACCATCTTGACACTTGCTTTGTGACTGAAATCACTTCACAAGAATGAAAACCAACTACAAATAGTAATCCTTATATTTGAAACCAAATATCAAATCTATCCCTCAAGCCTTTAAGACTTGTGATTCCTACTCTCTTTGACTGATCTACCCTTTTCTCCTTTGTAACATATCAAAATAAGAAACCATAAAGGACCTTTGTTGCATTAAGGAAAAACATCAATAATATTCTAGAAGCAATTCATTTACATTACAATCACCTAGTAACAAAGAAACAAATACCTTTGCACAACCACTAACACTGTCATGAAGAAGTATGAGCTTTATATTCATTTCAAAGATCAAACAAAGACTATCACCAACTTTTGAACCAAAAAACACCAATTTACTGCAAAGACACAACCTCTTTATTGTTATCTAAGGGATTTGAATAATACCTCTAAAAGCATCTCCCCTCAACTCAAAATCCTTTTATGCACTTACAGATGTCACTTGTGCAGTATGCACAAGCTTATATTCATCCTTCTCCTGGTTTTAATTTCTTCTCCAAACCTTCTAAAAGCTTGTCTTCTTGGGATGCTTCCTTCTCCAAACTTTGTTCTTTGGTTTCTCAAACCTAGTTCTACAGTGCTTTGCAACATGACCATGGTTATGAAATTTATAACATGTTACATTCATATTCTTAGAGAATGCATATTGACTCCTTTTAGACCTTATTCTACAATAGCTTGCTTTATGCCCATAACCATTACATAAATAACAATAACCACGAAATCTATAACTGTATCTCACTTATTGATCTTGCCAATTAGGTGGAGATCCTGTGAACTAGTTGGATCTACTTCTTCTTCCTCTATTGATATACTTGAACTGTCTACTATTTCTTTTCTAACAATTTTCTAACATTCTCAAGATCTTTCCTTAGAGAGACTATTTCTCCTTCAAGCTTTTGGCATTCAACTATTTTGACTTCCAAATCAAACCTATTCATATCTGCTATCCCCTTGTTTTCTTCAATCCCTAATTTCATATTCACAATCAACTTATCTTTTACAGTGTGTTCCTTTAACGAAGAATTTTCCTCTAGTTGTGTTCTTAGAGACAACACTTCAGCCTCTATCTTTTGACAATCTTCTACTTTGGTTTGCAGCTTCATGCAAGTTGTTTCTTCAACTCTTCTAGACTCTACCAATTGCAACTTTAGACCCCAATTATCCTTTATGATTTTCTCAATCTCATTAAGGGCACAAATAAGTTCACCTTCAAAATCAATTTCACAATCATTTTCAACATACTCTTGTTCAAAATCACTCACTAAGTGATCTCCTTTCTCAACACTCTTCTCTACAAAATCATCTTTTGTACTAAGTTTAATTGGTACTTGTTCAACATTCTGCTGGGTATTTCTTCTTTCTTTGTTTCTTTTACTTTTTTCCATAACGAGTACTCCCTACCAGGAACCCTTAAGTTGGTTAAACTTTGTGCAAGGTTCTGACTCTGATACCACTTGTTGGAGTACAAGAAACATTGAGAGGGGGGTGAATTAGTGTTTCAATAACCAATTTCAATTCAATAGTTTTTTAAAACACATATTCTCTTTGTCATCATTGAATTTTCAATTTCAAGAGTGTAACCAAATGTGATAGCCAATAGGAGATCTCTAAACAACATGAAAACTCAAATGCTACAAAGTAGATAAAGAAAGAAACAAGACAAAATTGCATAAAACATAATTATCACGTGGACCACAAAAGAATCATAACACAATATTTTTCATGAGTGAAAAACCCTCATAGGGATAAAAAACCACTTGTGAAAATGCCTCACTGGCTTAATAAAATCCCACTGATTACAAAGCCTCAATGGCTACACAAAATGCTTCACTGGAAAACACAACTACCTCACTGGCTACACATAATGCCTCACTAGAAAAAATGTCATCTTTGTCTCACTGACCTGACCTTTCAACATTTTGTAAATTTTGAAGGAGTGAAAGATAGAGGGTTTCTCCGTTTCACTGCAATGCATTACAACTCTCAGAACTAATACATTTCATTTCCTAAAGGTTCATTAAGACTAGAACCTATAAAACATAAAACATATCAATTTTTCTTTCACTGTTTTTGAATACAACTTTTACGTAACATATTTTAGTATTCTGCTCAATAATAATGACTCTTATCAGAGTATGATATCACTGTGTAATCCATCAAACCCTACATAGTGAATGACACTAATTTTATAACATTCAAAAAATGTCATCTTTCATCATCAGAAAAACTATGTATTTAATTGCCTTCACAAACTTCCAACATAACCATCCATACCTATTTTCAAATATCACCATGGAGTAGCATTTCCAACCACTTAAACTATTGTTGATAAAATAAAAATTGTACATTTTAAACATATGTAACACACAATTGTATATGGTCGATATTGTGTCTAAACCAGGGTATGAAAACTACACAAAATACCCCACACCAATGCAATCAATAAACCTTAGTTACACTTTACAAACAACAATGTATTTGTGACAAAATCATGCCCTAGACAACACCAAATGAAACACAATACTTTCATGGCATGCCCTAGTAATGGGTAATGTATAAACCAAAATGATAGACATATGTGTGACTGAAAGAACATACACAATTCGACATTGTACCACAATAGACACATAGGAGATTCAAAGATCAAGCTCTTGTTAACTTGTATGTATATGGAAACACATTAGGAATAACAATAAAGACTTTCAAAACCAGATAGTCAAGAGTATAAGTCGACCAACAAAAAAACCAGCCAATTTCAAATGCAACAACTATATACACTAAGGTCCTTTGTAAACACAACAAGTTCCCAACCTTTGACTTTGAAACAAGAAGATTTTCCAGATTATGCAAAAAAAAATGCAAATACCAGACTAGGGTTTCAACAAAATATGCTACCATGTTTTTGAACAAGAAAAGATGAAGTCCATTGCACCTTGTGGATGCCAGTAAGCCACTAAAACTGTTTCCATCACATTCCAGTCGCCAAACCACCATTTTTCATGTTCCCTTTAAGCCCTAAGTCAGCCAACATAGTTGCCTTGAGTTTTACCAAATGATTAACTATTTAGGGAAAAATGATATCGAAGTATATCCACTATATCTATTTACTTTACAAAATAAAAGCCACACATCATTGTGTTAGTTTTCTACATCATAGCTTTGTTTATTTTGCATGAATGTAATCAGACATTATAATGACTAATTCCTTGTGTTGATCTAAGGCTCAAGTGTACCAGGTGCTAAGTAAAGAACAAGACCATAAAAACTTTGTGAAAATAATGCCAACCATATGTCATCAAATACCAACTAAGGAATAATAACATCTCATGCCTTTCAAATGTATCAAGGTAAAAACCCAACTTGACATCAATGCCAAAAACCAAGCAATGTCAAGGGGGTCAACAAACTCCCCCTTTGGCATTGATGTCAAACCTTGTCACTTCCAAAAAGAATATCACTTGTATAAGCATCAAAAACTTCCAAATTCTTGAATGTAATAAGCATGAAATAACAATATCATCAAGATCCTCTTGTTGTCAAAGATAAACTGGACCAACAATATGTCAATAGTAACCACTACGAAGATATATATATATATATATATATATATATAAGCATGTATAACCTACAATGTATAACCCACTGTCCATATGTCAATAACCAAAGCCAAAATGACCATCCAAATGCACTGAAGTGCAAATTGAATATAAACTGAATGTAATACCATATGATGAATTTAAACTAAATGTGATAACCAACTAACCAAACTGAATGTGATAACCAAACTAAATTAATCTCCCCCTTTTGAAAACAATGCCAAAGGTCAAAGGGTTACAAAAGCAACAAATAGCCACTATAGAAGATAGAGAAAATGTGAAAGTATAATATTACTAGTAGTGTATCCTGTAAAGAAGAGCCAAGCATCAAGAACCTAATTGACCAAACCATATAAGCTATTGTCACAGTGAAAAATAAATATTGTTAGAGCAGAATATAGAATCCATAAATAAATCACTGTAATAATGATTGCCATAGTGCAAAAAACTGTCAAACCATATATGCTAACCATGAATATCACTGCCATATCAAAAAATGATGGAATATTCACTATATATCCATGATGCAGAAACATGAGAATAACAACATCAATGCAACACATATACACTGTGAAATAAAACTAGCTGAAGATGGAAATGTAATAGCAACATAATGAACCACTAGGGCTAAATAATGATCTATGAAACTCCCCCTGAAACCATGAGTAACATCAAATCAATATCCCTACAAACTCCCAGCCATTTACTATCCTTTCAAGCATCATGGCTTTGTGTATTTGTGAAGCATCATTGGATTTTTCAAGCAACATACACACTATCAAGGCATCAAGCCTATCATCACATCTCAGATAAATATCATTGTGCAATGACTGTAAGCTATCAACAAGGTGAAATCAACATTAGCATGGAAAGTTGTTATAAAAAATAAATCAATTCTAACATTGCATCAAACATATCAATATGAGCACTGATCATCTGATCTCTAAGTCACTTTCCTCCTTGAAGCATGAAACAACTCTACTATGTCATTGCCAAAGAAACACAATAAGAAATGGCTAGAATGCACATGAAGAAGAATGAGGTAGTTAATAAAAAATAGCAGCAAACACTGCTGTCAAAGAACATGTTATTACTAATACCTCTCTTCCCAAAAGTAGATGTTTATTGTTCACAATACTAATGTTGTCACAATGATCAAACATGATTGTCCAACCAAGCAAGATACTTAAATATTGTGAAAGTTGTAAGTCACTATTTAAACTTGGACAAAAACTATTCTCTTTACACTGACAACTTATCTTTAAACTCTTCTAACCTTGAGAGTCAACTTGACAATGCTTATTACTATTATTAGATCATGATCCAAGAAGAATCGCATGCACACAACCTATTCACATCACTTCCATAATTCTAGTTAATGCATGCATATAACTGTCTTGAATAGTATAGTATGAATATTAAAAACATGACAGTTACATTACACCAAGTTGAAAGACCAAATGTTGAAAGATGATAGTTCACTGTTTCCAAACTCAAAAACACTGTGCATAAGCTAATTTCAACCTCACTATCACTGTAGTAGCAAGGATGACTGGATGGAATGCCACTCAAACTGATACACACCATATAAAACACTTGAATTGTCTCAAGGAATATTGGCACATGTAGTCCCAAGCACATGAACGACGAATATTGTCACTACATAGAGTGAACATAAACACCACTGAGATCTTCAAAATGTGTAGTGGATTATCCAATGAATATCATGGAAAACTCTAACTAAACTCACAAATATGCAAATCATTGACAAAAACCATATTACAAATGTGCTAAAGCATATACTTGAAAAACCACTCTTAACTTTGACATCTTTTGCATCTATCATTTGCATTTGAACTTACCTTTTCTTGGCATTATAAAAAACTACTTTGTTGTACCTTGTCTCACAGGTTCATGGTGAACATCAAAACCAAATCATGTGTATTAGAGCATCAATACCAAAGCATCAATTCAATTGACATCAATTCCAAGGCGAAAAACTCCTAGCATAAATTGGCAATAGTTAGGACATTAAATCACTGTCACAACATCAAAACATATCCAAAAATAAACCATAGCATATTGTTCATAGTCAAGGTTTTATGGTATGTATAAAGACCTTTTAAACTTGTCACTTTCTTGAACAGGAAAGAAAATTGTACCATTAAGAAACACTATACCAAGCTTTTTACTATTCTGTCAACTTATCAAGCTATAAAGCTAGTACCAAGCCAAGAACCAATTCACAGTCATAAATGACTTTCTATAGAAGGAATACCCAACATCAAGGGTATTGTAACTAGATATACCATAGTACTATGTAAAGAAAGGTGCATCTCATGAATACAAAACCATAAAGATATCACATAACATTTTTCTCCAAAACTCTCCAAGTGTACTATGTTTCAAGACAACTGTCAACCAAAAAACATATATTTCCTCTGCACTATATATTTCAAAGTTTCAAACCATTTGACTCTATCTCATCAAGGAATGTATAGTCAATCTCTATCAACTACCTTCAAGAGTTGCCTTGCATCAAGAATACTGATACCCATCCAATGGAGCCAAGAGAGAAGAGTCTAAGTTGAATAATTATTCCATGTTGTTCACTTACCATCTTGACACTTGCTCCGTGACTAAAATCACTTGAAAAGAATGAAAACCAACTACAAATAGTAATCCTTATATTTGAAACCAAAGATCAGATCTGTCCCTCAAGCCTTTAAGACTTGTGATTCCTACTCTCTTTGAATGATCTACCGTTTTCGCCTTTGTAACATATCAAAATAAGAAACCATAAAGGACCTTTGTTGCATTAAGGACAAACATCAATGATCTTTTAGAAGCAATTCATTTACATTACAATAACCTAGTAACAAAGAAACAAATACCTTTGTACAACCACTAACACTGTCATGAAGAAGTATGAGCTTTATATTCACTTCAAAGATCAAACAAGGACTATCACCAACTTTTGAACCAAATAACACCAATTTACTATAGAGACACAACCTCTTTATTGCTATTTAAGGGGTTTGAATAATACCTCTAAAAACATCTCCCCCTCAACTCAAGCTCCTTTTATGCATTTATAGATGTCACTTGTGTAGTATGCACAAGCTTATACTCATCCTTCTCCTGGGTTTACTTTCTTCTCCAAACCTTCTAAATGCTTGTCTTCTTGGGATGTTTCCTTCTCCAAACTTCCTTCTCTGTTTTCTCTAACCTAGTTCTATAGTGCTTTGCAACATGACCATGGTTATGACATTTATAACATGTTACATTCATATTCTCAGAGAATTCATATTGAATCCTTTTAGACCTTCTTCTACAATAGCTTGCTTTATGCCCATAACCATTACATAAATAACAATAACCATGAAATGAATAACTGTACCTCACTGATTGATCCTACCAAGTAGGTGGAGATCCTGTGAATTGGTTTGCTCTACTTCTTCTTATGTTGATGTCCTTGAACTGTCTACTATCAACAGTCTTAGGGGCAATAAAATGATAATTTAAATCTATCTTCATTCTTGCTATTTTTTTGACTCTAGAACTCTGTCCTTCTACAAAGCCCAAACCAATAACGTCCTTGTGATGTTTCTGCTTACTTAACATCTTATTCAATTTGTTGGTGCTCTCATCAATTTTTTGATTCTTTTCTAACATTCTCAAGATCTTTCCTTAGAGAGACTATTTCGCCTTCAAGATTTTGGAATTCAACTATTTTGACTTCCAAATTAGACCTTGTCATATCTGCTATCCTCTTGTTTTCTTCAATCCCTAATTTCAGATTGGCAATCAACTCATCTTTTATAGTGTGTTCCTTTAACAGAGAATTTTCCTCTAGTTGTGTTCTTAGAGACAACACTTCAACCTTTATCTTTTGAAAATCTTATACTTTGGTTTGCAACTTCATGCAAGTTGTTTCTTCAACTTTTCTAGACTCTACCAGTTGCAAATTTAGATCCCAATTCTCTTTTTTGAGTTTCTCAATCTCATTAAGGGCATAAATAATTTCACCTTCAAAATCAATTTCACAATCATATTCAATATACTCTTGTTCAGAGTCACTCACTAAGTGATCTCCTTCTTTGTCAACACTCTTCTCTACAAAATCATCTTTTGTATTAAGTTTAATTGGTACTTGTTCAACATTCTGTTGGTTATTTATTCTTTCTCTATTTCTTTTACTTTTTTCCATAACGAGTACTCCACTACCATGAACCTTTAAGTTGGTTAAACTTTGTGCAAGGTCTAGCTTTGATACCACTTGTTGGAGTATGAGAAACACTGAGAGGGGGGTGTGAATCAGTGTTTCAATAATCAATTTCAATTCAATAGTTTTTCAAAACACATAATCTCTTTGTCATCGTTGAATGTTCAATTTCAAGGGTGTAACCAAATGTGATAGACAATAACATATCTTTAAACAACATGAAAACTCAAATGCTACAAAGTAGATAAAGAAAGCAACAAGACCAAATTACATAAACATAATTATCACATGGACCACAAAAGAATCATAACACAATATTTTTCATGAGTGAAAAACCCTCATAGGGATAAAAAACCACTCAGGAAAATTCCTGACTAGCTTAATAAAATCCCATTGATTATAGAGCCTCATTTGCTGCTTTTTGTGCCTCACTGGAAAAGCCTTACTAGCTACAAAAATTCCTCACTACCTACACAAAATGCCTCACTAGAAAACACAACTACCTCACTGGCTACACATAATACCTCACTGGCAACAAAAAATATGCCTCACTGGCAAAAAGGTTATCTTTGTCTCACTGACCTAACCTTACAACATTTTGTAAATCTTGAAAGAATAAAAGACAGAGGGTTTCTCTATTTCACTACAATACATTACAACTCTTAGAACTAATGCATTCCATGTCCTAAAGGTTCATTGAGACCGAAATCTATAAAACATAAAACATATTAATTTATCTTTCACTACTTTTGCATACAACTTTTACAAAACATATTTCAGTATTTTGCTCAACAATAATGACTCTTATTAGAGTATGATATCACTATGTAATCCATTGAACCTTGCACAATGAATGTCACTACTTTTATAACATTAAAAAAATGTCATCTTTCATCATCGAAAAAATTGTGTATGTAACTTCCTTGAAAACCTGCTAATATAACCATCCATACCTATTTTCAAATATCACCATGGAGTAGCATTTCCAGCCACTTAAACTATTGTTGATAAAATAAAAATTGTGCATTTTAAACATATGTAACACATAGTTGTATATGGTCAATATTGTGTCTTAACTAGGGTATGCAAACTACACAAAATACCCCACACCAATGCAATCAATAAACCTTAATTTACACTTTACAAACAACAATGTATTTGTGACAAAACCATGCCCTAAACAACACCAAATGAAACACAATACTTCCATGGTGTGCCCTAGTAATGGGTAATGTATAAACCAAAATGATAGACATATGTGTGACTAAAAGAATATACCCAAGTCGACATTGTACCACAATTGACACATATGAGATTCAAAGACCAAACTCTTGTCAACTTGTATGCATATGAAAACACATTAGGAACAACAATAAAGACTTTAAAAACTTGATAGTAAAGAGTATAAGTCCAACAAGAAAA
The DNA here is from genome assembly GCA_007258455.2 of Sequoia sempervirens. NCBI lineage: Eukaryota > Viridiplantae > Streptophyta > Pinopsida > Cupressales > Cupressaceae > Sequoia > Sequoia sempervirens. The sequence continues at coordinate 179,595,747 of VDFB02000017.1, forward strand.
AAACCAACCAATTTCAAATGCAACAACTATATACACTAAGGTCCTTTGTAAACACAAGTTCCCAACCTTTGAATTTGAAACAAGAACATTTTCTAGATTATGCAAAAATGAATGCAAATAACAGACTAGGGTTTCAACAAAATATGTTACCATGTTTTCCAACAAGCAAAGATGAAGTCCATTGAACCTTGTGGATGCCATTAAACCACCTAAAACTGTTTCCATCACATTCCAGTCGCCAAACCACCATTTTTCATGTTCCCTTCAAGCCCTAACTTGGCCAACACAACTGCCTTGAGTTTTACCAAATGATTAACTGCTTAGAGAAAAATGATATTGAAGTATATCCACTATATCTTTTTACTTTGCAAAATAAAATCCACGCATCATTGTGTCGGTGTTCTACATCATAGCTTTGTTTATTTTTCATGAATGTAATCAAACATTATAATGACTAATGCCTTGTGTCAGTCTAAGGCTAAAGTGTACGAAGTGCTAAGTAAAGACCAAGACCATAATAACTTTGTGAAAACAATTCTATCCATATGTCATCAAATACCAACCAAGGAATAATAACATCTCATACCTTTCAAATGTATCAAGGTAAAATCCCAACTTGACATCAATGCCAAAAACCAAGCAATGTCAAATGGGTCAACATTCCCATGGGAGAATGGGTCCTGGCCTATAAGTCCAAGACACATTTTCCATTGTGATTTAATTATTGATTTCATGTATTGAATGTATGTTCTCCTTTCGGAAAACGAGAAAAATAAGGCTTTGGAATTCATAATTTGGAAAATTAGGAGCTTAATTAAGTCCAATAAATTAAGGGACCCAAACATAGTGTGAAATTGTAAAGGAATACAATTTTCTACACTACACTCACCTAATAATTTTGTCCAAAATTAATGATTGTACAACTAATTTGTAGGTTTTTATCCTTTTAGATATAATGGCAAGATCAAATTTCACCCAAAATATTATGAAGTGACAACTACCCTTTAGATCTGAAAAGCAGTTACCAAATGAAACCTTTTATAAATTTGATGTCTAGTGTCCAACTAAGATGCAACAAAAGATAAGTTTTATTTTATCAAATATTCTAAAACAAATTTCTCCAAAAAACTCTATAGTACACCTAAAACCAACAAGTCAAAAAAGGAATCCCCCAAAATGTAGTATTTCTTTCAACCTTTTTTTATTCTCTTGATCATCTAAGTATGCTAATATGAGAATGAGAGGTGAGTATAAATAAGGTATGCCACCATGGGAAAAAAAATACGACCAATGCAAGATAAATTAAAAATTCCCTAAGTAAATTTGACCAAACCTAAATGATAAACCAATTAAATAATATACCTCATCTACACCAAAACTTTGCAAGGGTAACTTGTATGTAGGTTTTCTTATTGAAATTTAATTTATTTAACCATTTTGAATACTGGATACCCGAAAATATAGAAATCACCATGAATAGTGATAATTAATATACTCCCATCAAGAGTTTCCCTTTGTCTCCAAGAGTCTCTTTACCAAAGAAAACCCTCTTTTTTCTCCCCAAAGCCTCCCTGAACTCATTATTAAAAATTTAATTTAAAGATTAGTTTTTTAACACCTAGGCTATTGTCACTTCACATTCAGATTGACTCTTTACATTGTCGTCTCTTCATATTTAATCTAACTCTTTGCATTCTTTTTCTTCTTAAATTGGAATTGTTATGATGCTTCTTATTCCAAAAAGAATATTGTATTTTCTATGTTATTAACCCTAACAATGAATTGAGGTGCATCTTCAATTCCTTTAAGCATTTTGCATGTAGATTAAAATATATATAATTTTGCAACCATTGCACTCTAAGATCATTCAATATAATAGTATTGTATCTAGTTCTTTTCCAATCATATATCAATTCCATTCTTTTAAAATTATAGTCAACACATGTATTCTCCATGATGTGATTCATGCTCCTTATTTTATTAGATTTCAATATTCTCATGTCGCGTACTCTTGCAGCTATGTATCTTCCTTCCATATCCGAAAACCAATAAATGCAAGAACACATTTTTCCCTTTTATTTCATACTTGAAGTGTGTTTATAATTCCTTACAAAACTCTAAAAGAGTTGTTAAATTTGAATGTATGTTGGATAGAAAGATCACCATTCCCTATGATACTTTTGCAATCAAAACTCGTCTAACTCATTTGAATGTGTATTTCCATGTGAGAATAACTTCAACTTTTTTAACTATTGTGAAATACTTTTCACTAAAATATGCAACTATTGTGTATGAATTTATGTAGCAAGTTAATTTTTGATGTGAATGACTTTTTTTAAAAAAAATATTTATATTATGAGCAACCTTCCACAACAATTACTTAATAATTATAAATGTTTTTATAGAACTTTTAATTGTTACAAATGATCTTAAATGACAACTAAAAGAATATTGTGGGAAAAATTATATAAAAAATATTTAGTTTCTATAGAATAATTTCTATAGTATTAGAAGACTATTGTGGAGAAAATATCCATAATTTTTTTTTTTTACTAGTGTTGGGTCTTAAAATCGTTATTCCATTTCCTAGAATTGAATTTCACTGACAAGGTCAAGGTTTTCATCATGCAATTGAAATTTCTTAATCTACAAAATATGGCGGGTTAAAGGTCAACTCTACGAGAGTGGGTTATCTCTCTTACTCTTTGATCTCAACTTATACTCAAGAAGTTTTTCTAAGGGTAAAAATCAATAGGTATTTAGATCAAACAAAAAAGACAACCAAAATAAACTACAATATTAACTTTAAAAATTTTCTCCAAGTCAAGATAGATTGGTTGCATATAACCCCTATATATCTAATACAATTGTGCAAACATAACCCACATGAAATATATCTACTAAATATTCACTTAAGAATAATTACTTGGTTATATTAACAACCATGGGTGCACAAGAAGGCCTTACCTACTACTAAACCATTGATTTATGTTTTTTAATTAAAGGTGATATTGGTGACTATCTATTGAGCAACAAATTAACCTCATATTGGGAAAAGAATAAAATATAATAAAAGAATGTGGTGCTATGTATTTGCATATAAAAAAGATCATGTAGTTTTGTAAGTACGCATACTTATTAACCATGACATAACTTCATATATTCATATGTAGAATGAGATATTGTTAAAATACTTACAAGATTTTTAAAATGTTGTTACATTCATTTGAACTATATTACATTTGTTCCAACAAGTGTGACATGATAAAATCTCTAACTGTGACCAAGAAACCTTCGTGAGTGTATACCTAATCCCTTAGAGATATTCTGCAAAAAAAATCCACTTAAATTATTGATCTCCTTTGATCTCATAAGTTTGTAATCGCTCGAAGAAAATTGGACTTGGCTCCAATGGTTACCTTACAAATTTATAGCATTTGGAGACTACAACCAAATAGCCTCCCTTTAAAATTATCCCCAATCAAGCTTTAACACTTGCATGGCATCAAATTATAATTGCTACAATGTAGCATCATAAAATTTATAGCTAGAGATGAACCCTACTAAAAATGGGCACTTTAGATTGATGGAGGACACCATTTATTTTTGGTAATTAGGCAAGTCACCTCCATTAATATGAATTGATGGAGCTAATGGAGGAGAAGTGCACCATTGAACATTTATAACCTTTAAAACATTTGCATTCTACTTTAGTAGACCTTTGAATGATTCGGGAATTAATATTCACAAACCTCAAATAAGAATTGAGTCATTACCAATACTTTCTTTTGATGCAGGAGCATCCAGTGGTGTAAGGGCAATCTTGCATCACCCAAAAATAGTTAAATTTCAAGTTTCTCAGTTTTTAGATGTTTTTACATTTTTGGATACCCTTTTCGCCATAATAAAATTCTCAATTTACGGTTTTTATTTTCTGTTCTTGGGTTGAAATATATTGCAATTTTAGTTTCCTAGATTTGCACCTAAAAATCTTCCGATTTAGATTTGAGGCACTTAGAGTTCCCGGAATGGCTCCAAAACTTGCCAAAATTGGTGTTGCAAATTTTAAGCATGTTATTGACTTCGAGACCTTTCCAACGGTTCAAACGGTTCATGAATCGGAGTCCCGGATCAAAAGTTATGGCCCCGAGAAGTTGGCGCACTTTCTAGAAGATACAATTGCAAATGCTCTTTTGAAATTTAAACTTTATGTTGTAAATTTTTGGTGCCAAACCGCCTAAACTCAAATTTGAATGTTGATTTTTCTCCAAACTAATGAGGAGCTCTATTTATGGGCGGGTTTCTAATTTTTGGGTAGCTTTTTGGGGACAAGCTCGCATATTGCGAAAGGGTTATTCTGTAGCTTTCTATAACTTGCATGTGTTGTAGAACTTGGGGATTGAGATCCTCTGCATGTAAGAAGCTCCATTTTCTGAATAATAAAATTATTCTCTTGTTTGTGGGTTATTTTCTGTGTCTCGGGCTATGCCCTCATCAAGTGGTATCAGAGCAAGGTTTTCTTGAGCGTGTGGACAGATCACCGATCGTGAGGCAGTTCGCACCAGGACCGTGGTTGTGGGTCAAGGTCAAGAAAGATGCCTCCAAGAGTGATGTATGGTAGGCATGGTGGTGCAGAGGTGTGTCGCGGCAGAGAAATGTTGGTGGAAAGAGATGCAACAGTTGATGCATTACAAGAAGTTGAGAAGAGGGTTAAACCGAGGGAGGAAAGTGAGGATGAAGGAGAGGAAGAAGGTTCAAATGTAGAAGAGGAAGAAGAAGCAATTGATCAAGACCAAATGTGGCTAATAAGGGCCATTTCAAAGATCGGAAAAGACCCAGAGTAGAAGTCCCTAGTTATTCCGGAAGTCTGAACCCGGAAGAGTTGATCGACTGGATCAACGAGCTAGAAGAATATTTTGAGTATGAGGAAATAGAGGACCCAGATCGGGTAAAGTTTGCGAAAATGAAGCTGAAGGGCCATGCCAGTATTTGGTGGAAAGAGGTCCAGTTGGAAAGAAATGAAGAGGAAAAGGCAAGATCACCAGATGGGATCGCATGGTAGAGAAACTGAAGAAGCAATTCATACAAGTGGACTACGAGTTAGATCTATTGAAGAAATTGCAAGGGTTGAAGCAAGGAAGCAAATATGTGAAAGAATATACTAAAGATTTTCACAAGATAATCATCAGAATGGGTCACACAGAGGCCAATAAGGAGAAGGTAGCCCGATATCTTAATGGATTACGACTGAGCATTCAGGAGGAGTTAAGCCTAGTCAGAATGACCATTGAGGATGTGTATCAGTTTGCTCTAAAGGTGGAAGAGAAGCTGAACAAAAGATTTGATGGAAAGCAAAAAGGACGAGGAGGTCAAAGCGGAAGGGGCAATGGAATACCTTCAGGAAGCCGAAATGATGATGAAAAGAAAAGTGAAGATGTGGGTACCAGCCGAAGCCAAAGAAATGACAACTTCTACTGCCCTCGTGATCAAAACAGTGGTGATCAAAGAGGTAGAGGATGAGGGAGATATGGACAAGGATCTGGAAGAGGTGGTTTCAGAGGAATGTGTTTCCAGTGTGGTGAAGAAGGGCATCGAGCCTATGAATGTACACAACACCAAGGAAGGGCAGACAAAAGGCCAGAAGGTCGTGGAAGGGTTGCGCATGCAAATGAGGAGGCCCAATCTGAAAATTTCGATGATGCTGAAAGGGGAGAATCCCTAGTGATTAGGAGAGCCCTAGTGATTGAGGAAAAGGAACTAGAACAAAGGAAGAATCTATTTTGCACAAGGTGCAAGTGTGAAGGAAAATGTTGTGATGTCATTATTGATGGTGGGAGCACTAATAATTTGGTGTCAGAGGAGATGGTCACAAATTTGAAACTGAAGAGGGAAAGGCATCCCACATCCGTATCAAATTGCCTGGTTGCAGAAAGACCACAAAGTTTTGGTCAATGAGCAGTGCCTAGTAAAGTTCAAGATCGAGAGCTACCATGATGAGGTACTCTGTGATATCATCCCCATGGATGCATGTCACATGTTATTGGGGAGGCCGTGGCAGTTCGATAGGCGAGCTATACATGATGGCCATGCAAACACTTATTCCTTGAAAAAGGATGGGGTTCGTCACAAGTTGAAACCCTTGAAGGAGACTGAAGAAAAGGTATGCAACAATGCTAGAATTTGTTATGTAGATGGAAGAAATTTTTTAGAAGGTATGAAGCATGAGCGTGTGTGTTATGGATTGATTCCTAGAGTGAGTAAGGAGGATAGTGAGAAGGTTCCAGAAGAAGTTTCTGGGATGTTGGATGAGTTTTAGGATATTGTTTATGATAATGTACCTGAGGGTTTACCACCAATAAGGAAGATCAATCATCGATTGACTTGATTCCCCGAGCCATTTTTTCAAATAAGGCAGCTCTGGCAAAATGACCTGTTAAAATGAGGAGTTGAAAAGACAAGTTCAAGAGCTGTTGAGAAAGGGTTTGATACGGGATAGTTTGAGTCCATGTGTAGTACCTACAATACTAGCACCAAAGAAGGATGGGGAGTGGAGGATGTGTACAGATTCCCAAGCCATAAACAAGATAACAATCAAGTACAGATTTCCCCTGCCAAGGATGGATGACCTGATGGACTGTTTGAGTGGAGCTCAGTACTTCACAAAGATTGATCTGAAGAGTGGATATCACCAGATCCGGATTCGAGAGGGAGATGAATGGAAGATTGCCTTCAAGACCAAAAGCAAGAGGGTCTCAGACG
>VDFB02000017.1:179604277-179837047 GCA_007258455.2 Sequoia sempervirens
TCTCAAAGTACCCTGGGTGTCTGATGCAAGAGCATCCAAAGGTGTAAGGGCAATCTTGCATCACCCAAAAATAGTTAAATTTCAATTTTCTTTTTTTAGATGTTTTTACATTTTTGGATACCCTTTTCGTCATAATGAAATTCCCAATTTACGGTTTTTATTTTCTATTCCTGGGTTGAAATATATTGCAGTTTTAGTTTCCCAGATTTGCACCTGAAAATCTTCGAGTTAGATTTGAGGCACTTAGAGTTCCCAAAAAACTTCCAAAATTAGCGTAGCATATTTTGAGCACGTTATTGACTTGAGACCTTTCCAACGGTTTAAACGGTTCGAATCAGAGTCCCAGATCAAAATTTATGGCCTCAAGAAGTTGGCACACTTTCTAGAAGATACAATTGCAAATGCTCTTTTGAAATTTGAACTTCATGTTGTAAATTTTTGGCACCAAACCGCCTAAACTCAAATTTGAATGTTGTTTGGCTCCAAACTAATGAGGAGCTCTATTTATATGGGTTTCTAATTTGGGTAGCTTTTTGGGGACAAGCTTGCATATTGCGAAAGGGTTATTCTAGCTTTCTGTAACTTGCATGTGTTGTAGAACTTGGGGATTGAGATCCTCTGCATGTAAGAAGCTCCATTTTCTGAATAATAAAACTATTCTCTTGTTTGTGGGTTATTTTTTGTGTCTCGGGCTGTGCCCTCATCATCTTTCCACTTGTTGGGCCTATAGACCATCAATCTAAACCTTAATTTCATGCCCATAAGAGAGAACATGAAAGCCTCTAACATCCTGACATAAACCTTTAACGCTCATGCCTTGTCAGACTATCGGGACATTAGGCTCCCTTTTATTTTCACACCTATTGGACCAAGGGTGTGGACATTTCCACCTTTGATATCCCAACAAATCAGTTATCTATCATATATTCGGCCTTTATCAAACAACCTGCCATAAGATAGGCTGTATAAATACTTTTGACAATTCAAAAGGATAATTATATCATCAAAGGAAAGGTGGACCCTCAAGGTGTCAAGATTGGAAGGGAACAAATGAAGGAATGAACAAACCCAAATGTATGAAAGATAGAATAATTTAGAAGTGGAATGAGGGTAATGTTGGGGAATCAAACTTTTGCAGAATGGAATACCAAGATTACAAGACCAATGAGGAAAATGGTATGATAAAGTCTGAAAGTCTAAAAAATGTAGAGAAAATTTTAGGGAATTAGGGAAGGAAGGGATGTTAGGAAGGTAAGATAAATCTCAAAACTTTGCAATTGATAAATATTTGAGCAAAATTAAAAATAAATTCAGTGAAGTTTTAGAACATTGGGGATGCATTGGGGATGCATGGAAAGAAGTGAAAAAATAAGGAATGGCCAAAATTCTGATCATGATAAGAAGCATAAACAATCAACAGGGTATCCAAATATTGGGGGTGAGAGGAACACATACTGCATTTTGAGGACCAGGGTTGAATGGATAAATGAAGAAGTCTAAAAGTCTAATGAATGCAAAGGAATTAGGCTTTTGGAATAATTTCATGCTTTGGGGATTCAAAATGTTACAAAATAGTAGGAAGGTAAAGGAAACCCCCGACATCTAAAAAATTGAAAAATAACACTTAGGCAATGTTATGTTCTAGACTTCAAGGATTGGGGGTGCCAAATTAAGGGTGCACATGTAAGGGAAACCCCTTGTGTATGGGAAACCCCAAAAATTTGAAAGGCCAAAAAAATTACACTAGGCCAAGAATATGCTTCAAAATTTGTGGATTATGGATGCTTCAAGTATGCATGAGTGTAAGGGAAACCCTAACAGTCTAAAATGCTAAGAAAATAACACAACCAATTTTTGGAAGTATTAAATCAAGGATTCAAGATCATAAGGAAGGTATGCAAGCATGAACAACCTTGAAACTTTGAAATCCTAAAAATCTCAACACAACCAAATTTTGGCTTTTCAACTTGGTTATTTGATTAAAACATGAAAAGGTGTCTTAATACAACATACAAAGACATAATTTTAAGCATGATGGTTCATTTAGATTTTCTCAAATTGGTGAGTAAGAATACGTCAAATATTACTAAGACAAACAAAAAAGAAGTAACTCAAGCAAAAATGACATTACAAATTTGAGTCCCAACAACTATAAAATTAATTTTGAAATGTACTACTAATCTATTGTGAAAAATTATTATAACAAAAATATAGTTTGATATAAAATATCCACAAAAATAATAAAACTAATGGAATAATTCTCACCCTAATCATTTGACTATTGATGATTATTTTAATTTGGATGTTTATGTATCTCATACGTCTTCCTGAGATCTTGATGATTCCTTTGTGGATGGTGTAGCTTTATTACCTCCATTTCCTAGTGGAACACCTCCTCTTGACCATATTCTATTTGTTGCTCCCTCTTTTCAACCTGATACTTTTGAGAAGTGTGTTGTACATTTGATTATTCCTTGATCACCTTTGGTTTTAGTGTAACCTATGTCTTTTATGATTAGATGCTCTTATTTATCTTATGTGGTGAGAAAATTGAGGTGATGGTAGAGGATTATCCTCTCCCATCTCCTCAATCTGATAGTCTAGATAATGTTGTCCTAGACTATCATCCAAAGGAGGAAGAGAGGTATTCATAAATATGTGTCTATTTCTAATATGCACATTCCAGTTGTTCAATCAGCTAGGCAAAGGCCTAGTGTGGTTTATGTGGCTTATTCCTGGGTCATTTTTGGGTTATCTTTTATGCTAGGGTAGCTTGGCTATAGTTGTATTGATGTCAAGCCTTTTTCATCTAGTTTATTTTTTTGTAAATGGTTTTTGGGCCGCTTTAAAACATATTTTTGTGATTGGCAGATTAGTGTGGGCTGACTACACTTGATCCATGAGGATACAAAGTGTAATGGAGGTACTAAATTTCAATCCCAATAAGATCAATCAATAAACACTAAACTAGGAATCCATTAAAACTTAACATATTAAACTATGAAAGCTTCAAAAACACCTATTCCAATCCATTGAAACTTATCATATTGGGGGAGTGGTGTTGCATTAATGTGGAATGGCAACCCTTTCCCAATTCCGTGGATAAATGAGCTTGTTTTGATCAATTCTATTGAAAAGAATCGACAAAACCAATGATAGATGTGTGATGAAACATGATTTAAAAGCTAAAATAACATGATGCAAGTTATTTTAACATGATTTATACTAAGATGATCAAGATGTGTGCGTGCAAAGCTAATCTAAATGGATTTTAAACTAAAAATATTGAAACCCTAATTACAAGATATACTAAATGTATGCATCTATGTTATCATGGAAGCCATTAATGGAAGCTAAGCTAATATGCAAGTAATTTAAGCTAAGATGATACTAAATAAGTGCTAAATATGAGTGTAAGTGTGAGTAATTTCAACAACATAAGTTTTCTCTAAAAAAGGTGGATCCATTTGTCTCCAAATAGTGACCTATTTATAGGAGGACAAATGAGAATTGAAGGGTTGAGATCAAAAATGCTAATCAATGGTCAAAAAGGGAGGAAGGATGAAACATGGATCATGAATTCTCATCAATGGATGAGAATCAATGATCACATGGATCAAGGAAAGAATCAAGGGTTCATATTCTTTCAAACAAACACACTTTTAACTTGCACAAGAAGTCTTGTAAGTTAACTTGCACATGAAGTTTTGTAAGTTTGTTTAAAGTAAGAATATTCATTTTTTTCAAATGAGTGAAGAAAGAGAATATTATTTAGAATATTCTCATGGGCGAGGGAAATTAGATATTTAGAAAATTAAAAAAAAGTTTTAATGTGCAAAAGGGGGAAGAATATTCCATAGGAATATTCCTTTTGGAGGAATGTGCAAAGGAAGAATATTCCCTTGCAAATTTTTAGCAAATGCAGGACCTCGGGTATGTGATTTGAAACTTGCCTTGATTTTTGCTTTTAGGTGCATTTAATAGGGCATCAAAGCTAGGTCGATAGGCATTTCATTGTATAGTGACGATTTTGAAGCATCAAAATCATTGCTATTGATTTTATAGCGACGCACCCTCTATTTAGCAGCACACCCCAATTTTTTTGATTCAACGACACAATTGATTAAGGGGTCGCGAGGGTTATATAGCGACACATGGGATTTTTAAGTTCAACGTCGCTTGAAAGTGGTGGGTGACACATGGAAAAAATGGCGATGCACCTTGAATTTTTGTTATAGCAATGTACCCCAATATCAATTCATTATTGAGCGTAGTGACACGTGTTGCCAAATTGATGACGCACCCCCAAAATTAGTGATGCTATTGATTTCAGCGACACGTTTGATGTTTTGGATGCAAAGTTTTAAATTTTGATCAATTTTTTGACATTTTAGGAAAATCGACGTTGTGTGTGTGATGCGTGCAGGAGGATCCTTCGCCCTTGATGTCATGAGAGCACTGGTCTGACCTTTTGGTAGTTGCAAGAGATTTCAATGACTTGGAGGTGGAGCAGCTAGGGAGGCTAGGGTTAGGCTTTGTTTCTTTCTTATCGAGGTTAGGACTCATCTTGCCATGATGATAGTGTTGGTTGAAAGGTGGCATAACAAGATCTTTTCTTTTCACTTGCCTACTAGAGAGACAATCATCACACTGGAGGATGTGTGGTGCATACTGCAATTGTCGATTCATGATGAGCACATTATTTATGACCCAAATTCCAAGAGTAGACAATCAATTGTTCTGCTTAGCTCCCAAATTGATCTATATTTTTACCGTGGTCAGGTGGACACATTTAGATTGTTTGGTGCAAGTTTGATTTGTGGCGTTGTTTTCCCAGACCAATGGGGTAGAGGTTTCAGTCCTGGATGGGGCTTGGCATGGGAGGGTATGATCTAGAGGGACGTTATGTATGCCTAGGGTTCAGTTCTCCTTGCCTCTTTGTACCATGATATGCACAAGGCCATCTACTGAGAGGGTAGGAGCATCAGAATAGGGGTGACTTTGCTTCACATATGGGAATATAAGCACATTGCAGTGTTGAGGCCCTTGGTCATTCTCTCAGATATCCATGAGGATGAGCCTATCATTTTTTGATACAGGGTGTCAATGAAATTTCAGCACACGGGCCCCACAGGTTTTCCATATTGGTGTTGTGTCATTGATGGCATGATAGTGTTCAGATGGAGGTCATGGTTACAACATCCATGATGGTACGATGGTCATTAGCAATTGGATTTTACCAGACATACTCAGTGCATAAAAGGTTGAGATCACATGATTATTGAGCAATACCTCCCAAACTGCATTGCTTGGTAGTTTGGGGAGGTACAAAATGTGCTAGCAAACGACTGCACTGCCATTTTTGCTAGGTCTCAAAGAGAGGTATAGTGGGGAGCCTCTATTGATCTCATTGTGGCGATCAATGATTTTAGGCAGCTCATCCCACAGCCATGGGCATATGATCAAAGCCATCTAGATGCGAGGACTACTCCAACCTATGATGCATGGTTCAAGCCACCTACAAGCCTAATAGATCTAGTGGGGGGCTTACCCCAAAGGTAGAGGTAGAGGCAAGGGCCGAGGTTGAGATGGTGGCCAAGATGGAGGCAGGGATGGGGACCAAGGCCAGGGATAGGATTAGGATCAAGATAAGGGCCAGAAGCTAGGTGAGAGCACCAGCAATAGCCGGATCAGGCACAAGTTCTAGGTGGGCATGATGGATAGGTTATGAGGGTACCACCATCTCCTCCACCTCTATAGCAGGCATATCCATGAGATGGGAAGATTGCAACCCTTACAGGAGAGAGGGATTAGCTATATGCTAAGTGAGATCAACTGCAACAGTAGTTAGAGGCCATGATTGTGTAGAGAGATTAGGAGGTCCATTTGCGGTAGCAACTAGACATACAACTAACCCAGGAGATTGGGTGGAGACAACAGTTGGAGGCAATGACAACTACATCATAGAGTCAAACTGTATCTGCTCAGTTATACAAAGAGGCAATCACTAAGGCAACCTACTACTGCATGCACTATCATCGTGATGTTCCTTAGGGGATGTGATAGCTTGATTTCTCACAACAAAGTGGAGCACCACCTAGAGCTGAGGATCAACCATCAGTTAGAGGTGAGAGGAGCGGCCACCAAGGCTACCTTGCTTATGTAGACACTTTTTATTATTGTCCAAATCTTTATACAAATATACATTCATGGGATCCTTTTTGATAGCCTTGTGGATATTGTATTTTTGATTGATATACAAGCACTAATTCAGATTTTGTATTATGAAAGTCACCATTTTTTGATATATATATGAGATGATTCAAATTTGATATGCATTGTTCTCTTTATTTCATGAATGTATGGATGCATGTGATGCTATATGATGTGATATGCTTATATTTTATGATTATGTATCAATGCAAATGTGATGGATGTACTTTTATTTATGTGTTATGTGATATGTGATGATGATCTATGATGTGATGTATATGAGATGCGATGTAATACTATGCAATGGATGGATGTGCTTATTTCTCAGTATCTTTTTATGACATGTTATGGGATGGATGCTATGATATGCAGATGTTATGCTCATGCAAATGATATGGATGCATTTATTTTTTTGTACTTTTCTATGTAATTTATGAGATGATGATGTATGCATATGGATGTATATGAATGTTCATGATATGTATGCTTATGTAGATGTTCGTCCCTATGCTATGATAATGCAATAATTTAAGATGCTTAGAATAAAAAATCTATATTATTCATCACAACTTAAATGATAATGATGTTGTAGTGAAATATTTTTTTCCATATTATGATATGTTGTGATGATGTAGGATGTATGCATGTTGATGTTTGTGGATGCAGGATGGATGCATTGATGATGTTGTTGATTGTCATGATACCGGGTTAGTGCAGAAAGAAGATAGAAGAATAAAGAATGAATTATTTGACCATTGATTTTGATGATTGATTCAAAAGGTCCAACAAGTCTATGATCCACTGAGACTTTATTAGAGATGGTGATGAGAGATGATGATTTTGCTCATATCTTGGGATTGGGATTTTCCATCATTCCTTATTTTTGATATAACATAGAGACACGATGCATCAAGGAATTGATTACCAGGATAGTGTTGTATCTAGTGTAATGGAATTTGACTCTACAAATAGATAGGATAGTTCTTGTTCACATCTTGACATACAGAAACCTCGTTGGAATGTAAGTTAAAAGCTTAGAATATATCAGACCAAAGCATACACAATAGTCAACAATCTACTTTGAACAACCTCCCTACACACAACTAAGCAAGTATGCACCAATATTATTTTACAAGAATACCCACAAGCACAAAAAATGAAAGATAATGATTGATTCCCCATTCCTTTCTCTCTAAATAATTTTGATAGACATCCTCGAGTGGTCCCGAGAATGGGTCATTAAGATAAATCAAAAGAAAAGATCAAAGACAAACAGTCAGTGTTATCTATATCTCTTTCCAGTTTAATTTAGCTAAGGTGATTTTTGATGTTGATGTCCATCATAGGAAGGATGCATCCTAAGACATGTTGATCAGATGTTTTGATTAGGATGAGGTGTTTGATAAGTCATTGATATAAACTTCACTGACACATTTACCTATGATTTAGACTTTAGATTTTGACACTTAGGTTCTCACTTTAAAACTTGTTACACTTGTTTTCTACTTGCTTCGGTAAAGGTTGAAGATGACGATCGATTTATTATGGGTAAAAGTTTATTGCGGGTGAAGGCGAAACAGGATGGATGGTTTTGGAGTTCTTGGAATATTTCAATGTTTTTGGTCTTTTTGAAAGTTTATGTGAATGTTTATGTTTTCGGTTATTTGATGTTGTTTAGGGTTTTTTCTAAGATATTTGATGTTGTTTAGGTCTTTTGAATGTTTTCTAATGTTTTTGTCTTTTTGAATTTTCAAATGTTTTTGTGTTTTCTAAGTTTTCTAAATGTTTAGGGGTTTTCCAATATTTGATTTTTTTTGTGTTTTCCGAGTTTTCGGCCAAGAACCTAACCTAAAAGACCTATCCTAGGGGCCTCGGGGGCTGATCAAAGATTAGCCTTTCATACGTTATACATGCAGAGACCACATAGTTTGGCTGACTTGACTTATTTACAATGAGAGATTAACAATTGAGGGATGCTAGTTTATTATGACAAACTCCTAAAGGATTGACCTAGGGTGTCTCAGGGGCACATCAATGATGGCCTTGCCTACATTCAAGCTTAGAGACTAGTAGTTCAACAAGGTACTATTTTTGGATTTTCAATGTTTTGAAATTTTTAGGGATTTTGATGTGTTTTGGATGTTTTGGATTTTGACTTTACAATTTTACGAATATTTTTGGATTTTAGTTGTATAGGAATTTTGATGTTTTTAAATTTTCTGATGGATGTTTTATGAATGTTTTTGGGATTTTCGATTGCAATTTCTAATAACCTTAAGATATACAAGAACCTAATTTGATCCATAATGAATTCCCCCCAACATGATGCAATAGACTACCTCAATATCGCAAGATAGGATGATCTTTGGAATATACCAAGTAGTACTAAAGGGGATACAATACTTCACAATATCAAGCTATGATATGGATGCTAATGGATGATGGAATAAATAGGATGAATGATGTGATGGATGGATGCAATGTAAAGAATGATAGGATAAAGATCCAAAGAATAGATGGAGGTGCTTTATTTACGTGAGGTGCCTGTTTGCCAGGTTTTCACCAAGGTACTTTCCCAAAGCGTCACCAAAGTGGTTTTCAATAGAGGATAATTTTTTTCTTCACCTTTTTAATATTTTTTCTCATTTTTTAAGATTTTGATCATTTTTTATTTTTTTGCATTTTCATATTTATACCCTTCAAGCTTAGGCATAAATTTTTTTAAGATGCAAGCTATTGGTTGCTTCCTGCAAGGGTTCACCTTCAGGCATTGATAATTGGTATGATCTCGATCCATAGCTTGTTGTGATGACAAAGGGACCCAACCAATTGGGCTCAAAATTTCCTTTACTGTCTCGATCTGGAATATTCTTCTAATTTTGCTTTAGGAAAAGATCCCCTACTTGGAAAGACCGACACTTGATCTTCTTGCTATCGCTTTGTTTCAATTTATTTTGATATACTTTCAAGTGATTAAGGGCATCAAGATGATGCTCATTGAAGAATTCTAGCTCATTCAGATGAGATACTCTGTATTCTTCATCAATGATTAGATTCTATAGTGACACTCATAGTGATGGAAGCTCGACCTCGATAGTGAGGATGACCTATGATCCATAGACTAGGGAGAATGGGGTTGCACCTGTAGGCATGTGGATACTAGTTCGATAGGCCTAGAGGGCGAGATTTAACTATAGATGTCAGTCACGACTGACTTCATTGACCATTTTCTTTAGGATTTTCAAAATAGTCTTGTTTATAGCCTTAGCTTGACTGTTGCCATGGGGGTAATACGGGGTAGAGAATTGATGCTAGATGTTAAATCTTTGACATAGCTCTTTCACATCCTGATTCTTGAAGGGTGTTCCATTGTCTAAGATAAGGGTTTGTGAAACACCATAACAATAGATAAGGTAATTTAGGATAAACTTGGAAATTTGCTTCCCCATTATGTAGGTCATTGGAATGGCTTCCACCCACTTGGTAAAGTACTCAGTAGCTGTTATGATAAACTTGTGGCCATTGGATGAGGTTTGAGTAATTTTTCCTATGAGGTCAATCCCCCACTACAAGAAAGGCCAAGGTGTGACCATTGGTTGCAACTCCTGAGCTAGAGCATGAATTAGATCTCCATGTTGTTGACATTGTACACACTTCTACACATACTAATGGGCTTCTCTTTCCATGGTTGGCTAGTAGTACCCCATCCTCAATAGTTTCTTAGCTAGAGTCATACCACTAGAATGGGAACCAAATATGCCATCATGTACTTCTATTAAAGCGCTTAAGTCTTGCTCTTGATTAAGACATCGTAGTAATGTACCTTCAATGCTTCAGCGGTATAAGGTATCACCTAGGATCATGAATCAAGATACCTTCTTAATAAAGGTCTTTTTAAGATTGGAGGTGATATCAGATGAGAGGGTTCCTCTGCTAAGGTAAATGAATATATCATGATACCACGAAGATCTAGGACCAACGATGACACACACAAATTCAAATTCATGGATTTTGAAAGTTGGTATGAAAAGTTATTCTACCAAGAATTCACACTAAAGGACATTGTGCAACATGTCTAACAATGACCCAATTGTTGCCATAGCATCTGCTACTTGGTTGTTCATGTGAGGAATCTACTCAAAAGTTGTATCTATGAAAAGGTCCTTGAGATTCTCTACTATCTTCTTGTAAGGAGTAATCTTGTCATCCTTAGTTTGGTAGTCGTCATTGACTTGGTTGATAACCAGTTGTGAGTCTCCATAGACTTTCAACTCTTGTATTTTCCATTGAATTGATATCCTTAAACCTATGATTAGGGCTTCATACTCAACAATGTTGTTAGTACATGGGAATGATAGTATGTATGATTTTAGAATGAAATCGCCTTGAGGAGTGATAAAAAGAATACCCACCCCTGATCCATGTTGTGTGAATGATCCATCAAAGTACATTTTCCATTGATCTATTAGATTGAAAAGGAACACTGATTCATCAGGGAAGTCAAATATCAATGATTCTCTACATAGATAGGTGCTTCTTCTAGTTGGTCTGCGATCACTTGTCCTTTGATTACCTTGCGATCCACATAATCTATGTAAAACTCAATCAAGATCATTACCCATTTGGCCATTCACCCAGTGAGAGTTTCTTTGGATAATAGGTATTTTTAATGGGTCGATCTTTGAAATAAGCTTGATTTGATGAGACAATATGTAATGTCTGAACTTTTGTGAAGCAAAAACCACTACTAAGCATGCTTTCTCAATGGATGAATAGTTTAGTTCATATCCCACCAAGGTCCTACTGATGTAGTAAATGGCTCTTTCCTTTCCGTTTTCATCATGTTGTGCTAGAAGAGTGCCTAATGATACTAATGTTGTTGAGATATACAAGATCAAAGGTTTTTTCAGTATTGGAGGCATGAGAATTGGAGGTGTCAATAAGTAGTCCTTGATTTTTTGGAAGGATTTATCACACTTGTCATCCCACTTGTAAATTATTCCTTTATGGAGAAGATGTGAGAAAGGGTGGATTTTATCTGATAGTTTCGCTATGAACCTTTTGATGGACTACAATCTTCCTTGTAACCCTCTCAGTTGTTTCAATGTTTGTGGTGGTTCCATGTCGAGGATGGATTTTACTTTCACTGGATTGATTTCTATTACTCTTTGTGAGATGATATAGCTAAGAAGTTTCCCTGATGTAACCCCAAAGACACGCTTTTTTGGATTAGTTGTACCTTGTACTCTTCAAGTCTGTCAAAGATGGGTTCTAAGAATTCTATGTGCTCACTCCTTTTCTTTGACTTGTCCAAAATATCATCAACATATTCTTCAACTATTTTGTGGATCATGTCATGAAAGATGAGGGTCATTTCTCTTTGATAGGTCGCTCATGCGTTCTTTAGCCTGAATGACATCACGTTCCAATAGTATGTTCCCCATGGACAAGTGAATGCAGTTTTGTGTTGATCCTCCTTGGCGATCATGATTTGATTGTATCCTGAAAAACCATGCATGAGTGATAGAATTTTATGCCCTACTATTAAATCCATGATGAGTTCAATGTTAGGAAGATTGAAATCATCCTTCAGGCATGCCTTATTTAAGTCTTTGAAATCTATGCATATTCTGATTCCCCCAATGGGTTTGGAGACTAGTACCAAGTTTGAAACCCACTCAGGATAATCTATCATTCGAATGAATCCAACATCAAGAAATTTTTGTAACTCTAGTTTCACCAAGAGTGTTATCTGAGGGTGCATCTTCCTTAATTTTTGCTTCACTATCTTAGCTTCAAGATAGACTTCTAAGTGATACACAACCACTTCTGGATTGAGCCCTAGCATATTGGTGTATGACCATGCAAATTTGGTTCTTCACTCTTTCAGGAATGTTCCTAGGCTCTTCTGTTCTTCATCCAACAAGGATTCAACATAGAAAGTGATCTTGGGTGCTTCTTATGTTCCCACATTGACTGGAGTGGCCTTTTCTGTTAGAACTACTGAATTCTCTAGATGCATTGCACTAAGGGGGAGATTGAATCCCTCATCCTTGGGAACCTCAAAGAGGTTTTCACCTTCAAATGAGTCCTTTCTTTTTACTATTTTAGGATTAGAAAGTGCCACAGTGTGGTTTTCACTTAGAGACTGCATGTTAGTCGCATATTGTCCATTTTTCAACTGAAGGAATCAATCATCTCCCCATAGTATGCCCCTATGGCTAGCTCTATGTCAAAACTTGCTTTGTGATCTACCCATGGTAATTTGTCACAAAGTCCCATGAATTTTGGGATCACTTCATCATATTTTTGAATAAATCTAGAATCAGTGGTCCTTGTTGGTCCAAGTCAATGAGTTTTGGGTATACTAGGTGTATTTCAGTCGGTTGATTGCTTGGGGTGAAGGATGTTGTGGATATCATGAAGAGGGAGTTATTCTCAAATAGGTCAAAAAAATCAAGGGGGAAGTCATCTAAGGTTGTATCACATAATTTTGGTAACCAAGAGGAAGCCTCAACCTATTTAGCAAAAGTACCTTTGCTGATAAGGGTAACCTTGCTAGTAGTACATCCTAAGCCAATATTTTTTGGTCATTTCTCAGGAATGATGGGTTCTAGAAAACCATTGTAATTTTGTCCTAGTTTCTCATTCTTGTTATATCCCCAACTCTTCATTAGTTGTAATCCTTTGTTGTCATCTTTCATGGGAAGAACAGGGGCAGGTCATTCATCTTGATAGAGCAGTTTAGAGACATCCTTCTCATTGACACCTTCTTTGTTCAAATCCCCCACTTGGTGAAGGTGGTAGCTTCCATTTTGATTGTTTCAGCCTCTTTGTTACTAGATGTGGGATTTCCATGAGATTTGGGAGAAAGAGGTAGCTCCCCCAACACAAAAGTGTCCTTTATTTTATAGTTTCCACAACCATCATCTTGGAACACTGCTTTGATATCAAGAATGCTTTGCACAATGAGCTTTTTTGTTTCTGAAGTAGATGAAAGGGATGATGGGTCAACAAATGAGGATTATGGTGTAGTCCCTTCATCATTTTTAGGGATCTGGGGTATCTTTTAAAACTTGGCCTCAATATTTTTGTAGTAGTAAAAGGGCTTAGGATCTCCGTGGATGGTAACTTCTCTACCCTCAAAAGAAAACTTTACACATTAATGATAGGTTGAAGCTACAAATTTTAGGGCATGGATCCATGGTCGACCAAGTAGGATGTTGTAGGGTAGATCAAGTTCTAACACTTGGAATGTAGTCTCAACAATGATGTGTCCTACTTGGATGGGTAACACAATGATGCCTTGTGATACCTGCTCTTGATCATCGTAGGCTCTGATGGTGGTACTATTTGCTTTCTCAATAGTATCCTTTGAATAGCCTAGGTTTTTGATCAACTGAAGGGTGAAAATGTTCAAACCAACACATTGATCTACTGAGACTCTTTTAACCTTGTTCTTATGAATAATGACCTAAAGGTGTAAGGCATGGTTATGACATGGCTGCAATGGTAGGTCTTGTTCTGAGAAGGCGAGAAGATGATTAGTGATATTCCCTACCATAGATTGAAATTGTTTTGTATCAACATCCTTGGGGACAAATGATGAAGATAAAGCCTCCTCTAATATTTCCCTATGTGCAGGTGATAGCCTCAATAGTTCCAAGATAGAAATTTGTGCAGGGGTCTTCTTAAGTTGGTTTAGGAGATTATACTTGCTAAGATTTGGTGTTGAAAAAGTAGGTTGTGCCCTAGATTGAGATGAGACTCCTTGGATGGTGACTTTTCCACGTTGTGTGGTGACTCCACACTCCACACTAGGCCCTTTGATGGTGACAATAGTGATGACACTATCACAGGAATCGACCACATTGGAATAGGTATGTTCCACATTTGTGTAATCCTTAGCTTTTCCAGTGTTATTGAGCCTCATGAATTTTGTTGTTTTGTGTCCTTTGATTTTGTGAAAGTCACAAAGATCAGCTTTGTTGTACCGGGATGGTTTATCTTATGGTTCTTGGTAGTTTTTAAAATTGGGAAGCATTATCAAATTTGACTCTACCAATTTCTTCATGATAGTCTCAATAAGTTCTGACAACTGTGTGTATTTGCGTTTTAGATAGTTGTTCTTGTTAGGAGTTCATCGTTGTTGCGTGTTGGTGTTGTTGATATGATTGTTTTGGGATGGTGTTGTTTGTTGCATAGTTGGTTGAACGTTAGCTATTTTATTGTTGTTCAACCTAGGAGCACTTAGGACCACCTTAGCATCTATCATGCCATCATTCGTAACATTCTTGTTCTTAGCCCAAACACAAGGCTTGTCGTTTGAACTAGTTGATGGGTGATTGTCTTTGTAAGCTTGAATATTTCCCTGTGAGATTAGAGCTCTCTTGATGTTAAGGGATTTAGGGACAAGCTCGCCATAAGAGGTAATGCACTACATTTTCAAGTGGAAGGATAGATCTAGATCTAGATCTTCTATGATGATCCACACTTGTTGTTCATCAGGAATGGGCCACTTGCTCTTGCTAGCTCTTTGTCTCCACTGTTGTAATAAATTGGCAAAAGATTCTCCTTTGTTTTGTTTGAGAGTATACAACTCTTCTAAGTTTATGTCCATGTCAAGGTTAAAGGAGAAGTGATCTATGAATTTATCGGCGTTTTCTTCAAAAGTTTTGATACCGGGAGGCAGTTGAGAAAACCAATCCATGGTAGGACCTGTTCAACTTTGGGGGAAGAGGCACATTAAATAAGAATCATTGTAGGAAACCTCCATACACATAACTTTAAACTCTTTGACATGGTCCACAAGGCTTCCTCTCCCTTTGTATTTATCAAATTTGGGGATTTCAAAGTTGGGAGGGAATGGTACCATTGCGATGTTTCAATCGAATGGATATGGACATAAGTTTTGTGCATGGGGATTCTTTGTCTTGCCCATCCAAAGATATTGCATTTCTTGTGATAACACCTTAAGTTGCGATGCTAGATCATCTTGCGGGTTTGGTGGAGGAACATATGTTGCATATTGTGGGATGGTGGATGGGTTGTATACAATATTATGATATGATAAGGTGTTGTATGGTGTGTATGGAAATGTGGCATTTTGTGAAGGTGATTGAGGTGTTGATGTATATGTTCTTGACGCGTTCAGGTTGACAATGTTCTGTTGAGGGTTATAGCATAAATTTTTTTGTTGTTGTTGTTGTTTTTGGGCATATCACTGAGCTAGTAAGGCTTGTTGTTGTTGAGCCACAAGGGCTGCTTGTTGGGCTTTTTGTTGTTGTTGTGCCACTAGGGCTTGCTGTTGGGCTTGTTGTTTTTGTTGTTGTTGTGTTGCTAAGGTTGCTTGATGGGCTTGATGTTGTTGTTGTGCTAAGGTTGTTTTTTGTGTTTCTAAGGCTTCTTTCTATTGTTGCTGCTATTGTTGTGCTACTAGGGCTGCTTGCTATTGTTGTTGTTGTTGTTGTTGTGTTGATAGGGTTTCTTGATGTTGTTGTTGTTGTGCTACTAGGGCTACTTGTTGCTACTTTTGTTGGATGCCTTGTTGATAAGCCTGTTGTGCTTGCTATAAAGCTAAGGCATGTGCTTGCAATGTAGGATTAATTGGTTGCTAATACATCTGTGATGGATTTTGGGTGTTCATGTTTTAAGTGGGTAGTGGATTTTTGATGAGAGGTTGGGGGTTCCCTTGGTTTAACATTCCTTGTAAGATGGTGGATTGGGAGGGAGGAACGTAAGTTTGAGGTCCCATTTGATTTTGCAGGGTGAGAGGGACCATGGAGAAAGATAATGATGGTGCCATAAGGTATTGTGATGGTAAGGACACATTAGGACCTTGAGCCCATTTATTGAAAAGGTTCCCTTGCCCAATGTCTTGGGGATTTCCTTACGTTAGGGATGTGTTCAATGTATTATTTGGGTTGATGGAGTTTGTGATCAAGGGATTTTTTCGATTTGGGTTGGTGATGGATGTGTTTTTTGAAACCAATGGTGTGGATGAACCAATCGGGGGATTGCATAGAGATGTCCCTATTTGCATTAAGGGTTGACTTTGCATTAGGGTATTGGAATGCCCTTGTTGGTCGATTTGAGACATTTTTCCTATACTACCTTGTGTAATGTTGGGCACACTAGTAGTATCTGTGGGGATGGATGAAGATGGGTGACCTCAGTATGTTAAGGTTGTTATGGATTAATGAAGTGTAAGTGGTTTATTTTGATGTAAGGGATGTTCGGGGATGGGGGGAGCACCAAAGGTAGGTTTCCAAGTGGTGGTTTGAGGTGGGTTGGTATTTAGGGTACCCACAAGCATGTGGCTTTCAAATGGAAGAGTATGACCAAAGTCTTTAGCAAGACTAGGAATGGATGTTTGATTTAGCCCAAGTGATGGAGTTGTTAAGCCTTGTGTCAAAGGTTACACAACAAAAGATGGGGAAATTGGAGCTAAATTTTCTAAGTCTTGATGTTCCATGATTTCCTCCCTAGTAAGTTCAAATGGGTTATTTGTAATGTCTTCTATCTCATATGGTCCTGGTGGAGACGAGGGTTGCTATGATGGGGTAACCTAACTTCTTGGATGAAATTCTTGAGGATTTGGATCACTTGAGGTGAATGTGACTTTGGTTTTCTCCATGATTCTCTTGTGATCTTGTCTTTACCATAAAGTTTGGGTCACCTATGGGAGAGTTGTGTTGAGATTTGTAATGTTTGAACTCTCTAGTTTAATCAAATCTAGGTAAAAGCGATGCTCTAAGTATTTTTGGAGCAATGATGACAATCAGAGATGAAAAGGGTGAATGATGTGAGGAGTGATCTTTGCAAATGTTCTGGGACAACATTTTTGACTTAAGAGTTTTATTGTTTTGATGTTTGGATAAAGGATGTTTATGAACTTGGAAATATTTAGGGTAGACTTGTGACCTTCAAGATAAACAAGTTCAAAGATGATAACTAACTTAACCAAATGCATGGAAAAGGATTCATTTCACATACAAAAGTAGCTAACTTAGGGTTTGGGTTGATAGATGTTTAAGTCAAAGAGTGTTGGTGTATTCAAAATTTTTGCAAAGCTTGGTGAAGTGAAGGATGAGTTTTTGATGGAGTGGATGAAATGTTTGACCCAAATTTTGACCTAGAGTGAACCTTTGTTTTCAAAGAACAAGGTGATGAGAAACATGCTAAACCTTTAAAGTTTTCAAATCCAAAAGAATAATGTTTGACTTAAATGAGGGTTTCATATTGAGCATACATGTCTGGATTATTTAGCGGAATATGTCTATAAAACCTTGTTACCAACTTGTTCATGTTGCGGTACTATCTTAGGATGTGTCTTCTAATGTACTTTGAGCTATGTTGTCTAGGTTTGAAATAGCGGCATGTAGACCTTCTCTTGGGCATTTTGATTTTGCATGAGATCATTGAGAGAAATTCAAGATCATGGAAAAGACCAATGTTTTTACTTTCAAATAGGGCATACAATTCTAGATTATTCCTTAAAAAATGTCTATAAAAATTCCTTACCAACCTATTCCTATTCTGGTAGAGTTCCACAAGGTGTTGTTTGATAGCTTTTGGACTATGATGCCTAAATTTGAAGTGATGAAATGTAGACCTTCTCTTGGGAATTTTGATTTTGTGTGAGATCATTTAGAGAAGTTTAAGATCATGAAAAAGAGGATATTTATTTCCACATGGGGGTTGGTAATATGGGCCTTCCAGCCACAATATCAGCTTGTTCCTATTCTTTGTCTATGATATATGTTGTGTTTCTCCATTGGGTTGGTGTTTCTTTTGTTTCAAAAGTGAAGCTTCTCAAACTACTAATTATATTGTTTTGTTCTCCTTCAATGAGTTTAAAGTTTGGTTGAATGATAGTGGGCATAAGGTTTGGTTGTTCAATTAGAGTGATCAGATGCCAAATGGTCATGTGGGGTCAATTTTTCAAGTTATCTTGGTTAAATGAGTTTCTTTTTACCACAAACACTTGTATTTGATTAAGTTCAAACTAAATATCTATGTCAAAAACATCATCAATTTCACAAAGTCCATTTCGTGAAAAGGATGAAGTTAAGGGCATAGATACCTAGGTTAACTTTGGGAAGTATGGATTGAGATGTAAACCAAAATATTTAGAAGTATCTAAGGATAAATCCTTAGGACAAGCATCAATATCAAGGTTTTGTCAAAGGGTATCCATACTTAGATCAAAGGGTTTGAAATTTTGAAAAGACTTGTTGATGTTTGTTTGCAATTGTTTTGGAACCAGGCAAGTGTTAAACTGACTCTCAAACATTTACAATCCTAGATAGATTAGGTACATATTTCTTAGTAGGCTTATCATCATTGGAAGAGATGACTAATCCATGAAGATGAAGTGGAAAAATAAGATATGCCAAGGAAATGTAATGTCTTGACATGCCAAGCAAAGGAGTCCCTTCTCCATTTGCTTTATGCCTCAATCAAAAACTGGACATGGTAAGTAACTTCTAGGCACGGTGCTACTCACATGCACTACTTTGAAATATGTTTTGGAATTAGACTTGGTTAGCCACTACAACAAGGTTTTTAATGACCATATCTAGGATAAACTGGTGCCATACACGTGGCGATTCACTCAATTAAGAGGCCTCCCATCTCTTAGAAAAATCTAAGGGTTTTAATGCATCACAAGGATACTAGGGGAGATATTTGTTGGTATGGGACAAACACAACTAGCTGGTTAGTGAATTTTGTCACTCCAAATTATTTATATAGCAAGCTAGATAGAAAGCGTCGCTTGGGTCATTCCCTCTTACAAGTAGGGAGGTAGGCCCTCTAAAGGTAACATATGTTTTAAGCATAAAATGATTTTTGTCACCCAAGATTTCCAAAAGGCGCAAGGGGAGAGGATAAGTGTTTCCAAGCAGAAAAGTAGACTTGTGTGTTTCTATTCACCCAAGATTGCATGAAGCACAAGGGGATTGGATACACACAACAAGAATACATAGACAAATCAAACACATGTTCATTTTAGTCCATCATAGAAAAATGAGTTCATTTAAAACACCAATTTGAAGTGTGAGAGTTGTGTTCAATTTTAATCCAACAAACAAAATGATATGAGGGTTCGGTTTTAACCAATTTGAACATTCATTTTAAATCCCAAAATAAATTTAGTTTGGTCCTAAAACATGAAATAAAAAGAAACATAAATGGGTTATAATTGTCTCATGTTAGTAGTATGCTTCTTTTCTTCAAGATGTATTGTCCAAACCTGCAAAACCCAATTAGTCTAAAAACCAAAACAAGAAGTTAGAGACATGTTAATGATCAAATAAAGAAGAAAAATTCAAACACATGTCAAAAATCAAGTTATGTTCTATTCACTAGTAATTCACGACACTAAAATCAATTGCGTTGTTGAAATCCATCAATAGCGTCACTATATAGGATATGTGTCGTCATACTGAAAAATTGATAGTGACCCTCTATAGCAAATAGCAAGGTCAAATGCATCACCAAATTGATTGCATCACTAAAAAGAAATTCATTCTGCGTTAAAAATGACATTAGCATCACTAAATTAATTTATACTGACAAAATTAATTATGCATCACTATTTTAATTATGCATCGATAAATTGAAATCACATGTGCATCACTATATAATGACACATCATCAAATGTGTCGATTGATAATCAATACCATCATTTTACCTATAAACACAAGGAAAATGAAGATTTGACAACAAAATCGTCAGATTAGTTAGTTTCTACCCTCTTTCTAGCGCCAAAATGTGACAACAGATTAGTATGGACCGACTACACTTAATCCATGAGGATACAAAGTGTAATGGAGCCACTAAATTTCAATCCCAATAGTTTTGGTTTATGGCTCACCTTTTGGGTTTTTTCATGTTGGGAAAGGTTTCAGGCCGAGAGACCCCCTGTCTCCCTATTTGTTTATAATGGTGGTGGATGTTCTTAGTAGAAAATTCTCAAGTATGTTGTCTGAGGGAGATATAAAAGGTATGAAGGATGCTTCTACCCTTGATTCGATTGTGATTCAACAATTTGTGGATGACACATTCCTATTTGGGAAAGCCTTGGTGCTGGAACTAAGAAATGGAAAAATTGTCTCAACAACTAGGCTGCTTGTTCTGGACAATGCATCAACTACAACAAAAGCATGATCTACTTCTTTAACAACATTCCTAACCTACAAATGCGGGTTACTGTTGTTCTGGGCTGTCAGAGTGGTTACCTACCTTCGGTGTATCTTGGATTACCCCTAACTATCAAATAAGTCACTCCAGAGTTTTGGAATTCTATTTTGGAGAGGATTCAACGTAAGCTTGTTGGATGGAAAGGCTCATTACTTAGTCATGCTAGTAAGCTTCAGCTTCTTATTGCTATCCTTCAAGGTATGCTTGTCTTCTTCCTATCCCTATTTAAGATGCCTAGATATATAGCTGAAAAAGTTGAGAAGATTCAAAGGTCTTTCCTCTAGTCGGGTAGTGAGGAGAAAAATAAAATTTCTTTGGTGAAGTGGGATAAGGTTTTCCAACCAAAAAGAAATGGTGGTCTTGGGATAAGAACCATTTCTCTTTCCAATAAAGCTCTCATGGCCAAAGTGGGATGGGATCATCTAAGGGATAGGAAGGATTGGTGTGAGATAATGAATGCTAAATACCTGTTGAGTCGACCGCTAATTGAATGCCTTTCAGAGGTTCATCCTTTGGGGTCCTTGGTTTGGAAGGGCATCTGTAGCCTTGAGGATCTTTTGAGGAATGAGATTACATGGAAGATAGGTAATGGTAATAAAATAAGATTCTGGGAAGATACTTGGTTACTGGACTCTCCCCTAGATTCTTCTGAGTTCAGGTTTCTCAAAGGCAGTGCACAACAAGTGTTTGGTATATTTGTTAGTGATTACCTAATTGGGCCCTTGAGGGCTAGGAAATGGAATGATATTAGCATTTGTTGTCCTTTATCCCCAAATCTATGTATTCTTTCCAAGTCTCTCTAGGAGTTACCGGCCCTCACTAGATTACCATCTTCACATCATGGGGATGAGTTCTTCTAGATACATGGAATGATATTAGCATTTGTTGTCCTTTATCCCCAAATTTGTGTATTCTTTCCAAGACTCTCTAGGAGTTACTGGCCCTCACTAGATTACCATCTTCACATTGTGGGGATGAGTTCTTCTAGATACATGATCACCAGGGTGATCTAACTATGAAATCTTCCTACAGATAGTTGACTGTTCAAGGGAGTGCTAGTATTATATGGAAAAAGGTATGGAACTGATACATGATACCGAAAGTCAATTTCTTTTGGTGGACTATTTGTCATAACAGGATCCTTACACAAGATAATTTAAGATCAAGGGGGTTCCAGATTCCCAATAGATGTTTCCTATGTAAAAGCAATGAAGAATCGGTTGATCATCTACTGTTACACTGCCCCTTTGCTATGGAGGTTTGGGAGATGATGCTCAAAAGATTAGGGATTCAATGGATTATGAGTAAGGAGATCACATCCTTTATTTTAAGTTGGTTTGG
Source organism: Sequoia sempervirens (assembly GCA_007258455.2). Lineage (NCBI taxonomy): Eukaryota > Viridiplantae > Streptophyta > Pinopsida > Cupressales > Cupressaceae > Sequoia > Sequoia sempervirens. The sequence goes on from VDFB02000017.1 coordinate 179,626,038, forward strand.
TCCTTTTTCCCATCCTTTAATTGTTGAAATTTGGAACCAAGTTCCTCCTATTATATGCTGGTGCTTATGGAAAGAGAGGAACAACAGGATATTCAAGAACACTGAGATGCACCCAAAAGAGGTTTTTGGTATTAGTGTCAGGCTCATTGAGGAAAACATCTCTTTTCAAAGGGAAAACCCTGGGCATAGGTCTGACTGAGTTAGGTATAAACATGGCTAAAGCCTGGTATCAGGTGTTGGATGCCAACTCTTATGACAACTCCAAAATTCTTGCCTGGAGAGCTACTATTTGGAAACCTCCTGACAGGGACTGGTATAAACTGAATTTTGATGGGGTTGCTAAGGGAAACCCAGGCATAGCAAGTATAGGAGGAGTGATTAGAGACCAAAAGGGAAAATTAGTGGCTGGTTATGCTGGGGGGATAGGATATCACTCATCTATGATAGCGGAAGCTCGTGCATTGTTAAATGGCTTACATATAGCTGTTACCCTAGGGATAGAGAACTTGCACATTGAAGGGGACTCCAAGTCCATTATTGAGGCTATTAATTGTGGTAGATTACTGGGATGGAACACTAAGGATATCTTGCTTGATATAAGGTTCCTTGCATCTAAACTAAAAGCTAATGTGGCCAATCATATCTATAGAGAAGGGAACCAAGTGGCAGATGCCCTAGCCAATTTTAGCACACATTGGAAATTATCCAAATGTTGGCGGGACATAAGTTTACTTCCGCCTAATATTCAGAGTATTATAGTTAAGGAACAAATCCTTTACTTGACCCATGATGAAAACACCACACATGCTTAGCTGGTTATCTGGGGGACCCACTTGCTTGCTCTTTGGGCTTTGTGGTCTTATTGAAGTGATGAGATGGACAACTAGTGGACTTTTTCTAATAATAAGATGGAGCCCATTTTGAAAAGAGAAATCATGATTTTTTGTAGCAAGTATCGGAGGATTATTACTAAGCTGGGTCGTACTTGTCGGAATATCCTTATGGGGATCTACTTAAACTCATGAATTTTAAAATTTGAGTTTTTTTATTTTGACGTGACCTGTAATTATGAGACTAAGCTTCTTTGTAGCTTTTATTTTGCTGTTATTTTGGCTGCGAGCCTTTTAGCTCCTTTCTGTGGGTTAACTAAAGGTGGCCAACCCCTAAATACTATGATTTTAGAGATTTCTAATTATAGCCCTGTGGCTATTCTGCCTAGAACTTTGTGCTTCCAAAATGTGGAAGGAAATCCTTCCCTGCTTATCATGTCCTTTTTTCTTAGCTGGTTATGCAATGTGATCCCAATAATGGTTACACTAAGATGGTTTTGGGGAATTATTATGCTCATGTGTGCGATCTATCAATTGGATTGATTACCAAAATTTACCATTTGCGTATTAAATTCCTTATTGTGTGGGGATTTTTCCACCTTGCTATTTTCTCTAACCTTCTTTATTTACAAAGTTCCTAGTTATACAGTGTGCAGAGTGACATCATGAGAGGAGAAAGGGTGCGGACTGAACTGGATAACTGCAACGAATTTCGCAAAGGCCCTCTGGTCTAGCACATTTGTGTTGAAGGTGGAATTGCTCCTATGATGGAGAGGCTCGTGGGTCATGACCCTAATCTATTGACTTAGTTTGTTAATTCGTGGAAGAATCAACATGTTACCATTGGTGGCATCTCCTTCACGGTGGAGGAGGAAGTTATCCCGCAGGCTATAGGTCTTTAGTGCTCTAGCATGAATCATCCTAAACATTCTAAGAACTAGGACAATGAAAATATGAATATTTTTTTTGTGGGAGAGGAGGCATCGATGTGCAACCAGTCTGGGTTTGAATGAGAGGTGCTTTCGCAACCATGGAACCAAGTGTGCCTTGTGATAAAGTATATTACACTGGAAGAAAGGTACCAAACTTTTTACTACTACCATTTCCCCTTATTAAATCATCTTAGGCATAAGGTTCTTATGAGCTTTCCCTTCTACCTAGTTATGAACCTTGAAAATTTGGTTGAAAAATGTATTGATTCGACTATTGCTCACCCCAATGAACCTACTCCCTTACCTCTCCATCAGGGTCTTATCCTAATACTACCATTTCCACTTGGATTTGTGCCCTCTGAAACCTATATTGGTTGTTCGTATTGAGGAAATTGAGCCCCCCACCATGCCCAACTTGTCCCCAGATGAATCTAAAGGCCCTGTCAGAAAGAGCCTTCCGACCCCTATTGAGAAACCCAAACCTGCTACAAAAAAACATAAGGGTGTTGATGGAGCTACCTAGACTAGTGTGAATGTTAGCTTTTGTGACCTAAAGTCTACCCCTACTAAGACCCCTGGTAAGCCTGGTATGAAAAAGAAAGGTAAGCAGGAGAAGGTGCCTCCTAATAAAGGAAAGAATTTCATGAGCACGGATTCCTTGGGTGATATAGTGGTTATGGAGACCCTGGTTATTGGTTGTGATGCCATCATTAGGTGCTCTGGCAGGCTGGCTAAAAACAAGAAAAAGATATAGATTAGGGATTTGCATATTGAAGAGAAGTTGTCTAAAAACAAAGGCAGCAATGTGGAAGAGGTGTCAGTGGATGAGGATGAGGAGAAAACTAGAGGTCCCTCCCCCAGGTGCCTAACAGTGGTTTACTTCAAAAGGAGGGTTTGACCTCCCATTTGTTGAAGCCACTGGAGATTGAGCAGAATGATCATGTCTATACTATGGGTAGTGAGGAGGAGATTGGTATGCTAAAAAATAAACTGGACATCCTAGACAAAAAACTCCTTGGGTTGACTCGCTTCATGGTCAAGATGATTCATAGTGTCACCAGTAACCGGTCAACTGCCATGAAGGATGAAATGGGGATAAAGAAGACCGAGGACCACCAAGAGTGGGTCTGTGATGATATGGTCCAACTATTGTCTAAGAATTGGGAGAAGGCTAGCTAGTATGTTGCTGGTTTGTTGTTTGCCCATGTGTGTTGTCAGTCTCCATCTAGGTTTAGTTAGGTGTTTTTTGGTGTGGTGTTTTAGATAATGGTTTTTTGATTTGGACTTATTGGCCCTTGTGGCTCTTTGTGTAGGGTACAACACCTTGTAAATGCTGCTTACACTATCAAAAACACCTATTCTAATCCATTGAAAATTATCCTATTGGGGGAGTGGTGTCACATTGATGTGGAATGGCAACCCTTTCCCAATCTCGTGGATAAATGAGTTTGTTTCAATCGATTCTATTGAGACGAATAAACAAAACCAATGATAAATGTGTGATCAAACATGATTTAAATACTAAACTAACATGATGCAAGCTATTTCAACATGATTTATGCTAAGATGATCAAGATGTGTGAGTGCAAAGCTAAACTAAATGGATTTTAAACTAAAAAGATTGAAACCCTAATTACAAGGTATACTAAATGTATGCATCTATGTTATCATGGAATCCATTAATGGAAGCTAAGCTAATATGCAAGTAATTTAAGCTAAGATGATACTAAATAAGTGCTAAATATGAGTGTAAGTGTGAGTGATTTCAACAGCATAAGTTTGCTCTTAAAAAGGTGGATCCATTTGTCTCCAAATAGTGACCTATTTATAGTAGGACAAATGAGAAATGAAGGGTTGAGATCAAAAAGGTTAATCAATGGTCAAAAAGGGAGGAAGGATGAAATATGGATAATGGATTATCATCAATGGATGAGAATCAATGATCACATGGATCAAGGAAAGAATCAAGGGTTCATATTCTTTCAAACAAACACACTTTTAACTTGCACAAGAAGCCTTGTAAGTTAACTTGCACATGAAGTTTTATAAGTTTGTTACAAGGAAGAATATTCCTTTTTTTCAAATGAGTGGAGAAAGAGAATATTCTTTAGAATATCCTCATGGGTCAGGGAAATTAGATATTTAGCAAATTAAAACAAAGTTTTAATGTGCAAAAGGGGAAGGAATATTCTATGGGAATATTTATTTTGGAGGAATGTGCAAAGGAGGAATATTCCATTGCAAGTGGGGAGGGATTAGATTTAATTAGGTAATTTGATAATTAAATAAGGTTTTAATTATGCAAATTAAGGGAATTAGATGATATTCATTAAATAAATATTTTAATGAAAACGGGGATAGTGATATGATATTTAATTTAATAACTTAGGGTTATTTAATTAAATAAGAGTAATTGGGGATTTTAAATTAAATAACTTGATGTATTCAATTTAATAAGATGAAATGTTAGCATGAAAGGGGGTGAATTAACCTGATTAGAGTAATTAGATCAATAGATGAATATGATGCAATTAATTAAATAGCTAGGCTAATTTAATTAATTAAGTGAAAAGAGGATGAATTTTAGGAGGAAATGATGTTAGTATGCTTGATTTGAGTGCATGATATCATTCAAGACATGTTTTGAGTGTCTAAATTTTTATCCATATAATAAGAATAATAATAAAATTGGTTGAATATCTTTTGCAATAATATTTTTTTGCATGTTTAATGCCTAGACAAGGACCCACAAGACATTAGCTTTGAAAACACATATTTTTTTTTAACAACACCAACACAACAATAATTACACAAAGTTGTAACATTGCACAAGGACACACTAAACAATACATTTCCATTTCCTATGTAATTTGGCACAAGTGAAATACTTACAACACCAAACCAATAACCCAATTCCTAAGGGGAATTTATTTCAATAAGGAGCCTTTAACACCAGGGTTAGACCTTTACAAGAATTGGCAACCTTAGGAGAAGTAATATCCTTAACACAAGAGGCAACATAAAATTTATTTTGAGTAAGAGCACATTTCCCAAAGAAAAATTTATCATAAATTTTGAATGATGACATTTATCAAGAACATAGAAAAAGTAGGAAACTCACAAGACCATGAGGAAAATTTTTCATTCACAATTTTTTCCTAAAAAAAGTTTGAAAATACATGTTATCCAATGAGAAAAGGGATAAAAATATGTTAAAGGACACTAATTATAGATCAAATGTTTCCAATTCTAGCATTGGTGTCATGTTTTGGTATAAAAGTCCCAAAAAAGCATTATAGTCCTTCCTAGCATTGTATTCCTCAATCTAGTGCTAGTGTCTTGACTAGTGAGAAAAACCAAGATTAATTTTGGTTCTTAGGACATGCACAACAATCAAGGACTACAAAGAAATGAATACAGCAAAAATCAAAGTTAAAAACATAAAAAACAACCCAAAATTCATAGTGGTCCTAGACCTTCAGTCACAAGATGCACTAGCCCACGAAATAGATGACTCCCAAAGGTTGGGGAGCTTCTAAGGACTCCAACATAAGGTCAAAAACATGAGTTATAGAGGGGGAAGTGTGTCCCACACCTTCTTTCCACACCAAGACCACCCAAGGGACCCTAAATATCCTCAAAACAAGGAGATTCCCCATGACCAAACACACCCAAGGACACAACAATAATCCTATTATTTTCAATATTTGATTACATGTTATCTAAACTTGAATTTTATTTTAAAACTTGAATAAAGGTGATCTAAGTTTATTTTATCCAACAACATGAAAAAATTTAAGAGCTTACAAGATAGCACACATGCTTAACTCCAACACCAAGATAGGTAAAAGAATTTATAGCATTTGTACCACTTATGTGGCCTATTTACAATCCATCCACTAAGGAGGTCCAATAATTATATTAAAAAATAATCTAAGGGCTTAAATTTCCTTCAAATTACACTTTTACAACATTATAAAATAAATAAATGAAGGTTTGGTGAAAAAAATTGTCTAATGTGCTCATAATTCCTAAGCACTTTCCAAGATCCTTTAATCCCCAATAATGATTCCATGCCACCCAACCATGTAGAACCCTTAGGTCCACCCCACTATGCTAGGATATATTCATATGTACCATAAGCACACTCACACCAAATATAAGGGAGTGGGATTACACTCACACCAATCATGGAGTATACGTGTAACATACACTATAGGTAAGATTTAACATCAACATATGAGGGATAAGGTACAATTTATGTTTAGGTACAACTCTAATGGTCAAAAGGACAAGATCCTAGAGAGGAAGTATGGAGTGTTGTCATAGTATCCTGTGGTACTGGCTAAGAAAGATGAAGTACACCTCTCACGAGAGTAAGTTTACTCAATCAATAAGAACCAACACTCCCCAAGTGAGAATGTCTTCTACACTCATATAAAACCAATACTAACATTTCAGGTATGTCATAGGCATCATTATCTTAATATATTTTAGTTACCTATGAAATTTTAATTATCACTTGGTTATGAAACTTTCACATGAAATATTCTTGAGCCACTTTGTAGCCCAAAAAATGTTGGAATCCACGCTTACTACTCTCTGGCATGTTAGAGTTATCTTGCATTAGCTAATAATTAATTAATCTTTAATTGATTATTAGTCAAATTTATTCTCACACACTTTACCTAAACTTAGGAATGCTTTATTAGTTGAGTTAATATTAGATCATTATGTCTTAGATGTTGACACTTGTCATGATATGATCCCTTTCTCATTTAGGGCTTTGCTATTATAAGCATTCAAGTCTCTTTGTAATTAATCTCTTGGATATTATTGAAGGGAAATATCTCAAGCTTTCATATCTTCTTGAAAGCTTCTTCTGTAACTTTTTCTTGTTTATGAATATAGCAATTCTTGTTTTCAGATCTCTTGCGTGGAAGATGTACTTGTTTGTTGTTTGATCCTGTGGCTCATGGTTTTGTGCTTGTTTCACAATTCTAACATGGTATCAAAGTGTGGATTCAACAAACCCCTTCTCAATTTATGAGGTTTTCTTCTTCAACAAGGGTTGTAGGCTTTAGATCTTAATCCCCTTTGCTCTTTTTTTGAAAATTTTGGAGGTGGGTGAATTTTCGGTGCATTTTGGCATAAAAAGGACCTCATTGTTGGATCCAGAGCTGTCAAGAAAGTCAAATTTGGCTTTTGTTTCACCTTATTTTGATTTTGTTTGTCAAATCTGTGAAGGTTTGAAGAAAGGGTTTTTTTGCCAGATCTAGGTGGTGCCTGATTTTTTGGGGCATTTTGAGCCCAAACGGACCTCATCATTTTCGTGCTTTTGGGGGCATATCTTTTGCATACGATCTTTGTTTTTTGAAAATGAATAGGCGTTGGAAAGCTCTTCTAGTGTTCTATCCAAATTTGTATATTTTTTATCAAAAAATTTACCAAGTACATTTTATTCATTTTTGGTGTTTTCACATTCTGGTGAATTACTTGGACATCTTAGCTCCTGGAAACTTCTTGTTTGCATGGGATGGCTTCTTTTTGGTTGTTCTACATGTATTTCCAGTCTTGTGTCTTTTTTTGACATTATGATCTTCCATTGTAAGCACTTATGATTTTGTAAATGCACTGAGATAAAGTGCCTTTGTATTGCACCTGTATTATGGGATCTTGCACATCACTTTGTGCCTTATTGTACTTACACTATGATATAAAGTGTCATGGGGGTTGATGTTTTCCTTTGTTTTTCCTTCATACCCTTCTCATGTGTATGTGACTTTTGTTCTCACATCCTTTATATCTGCTTGTACTTTCATGTCTGCACATTCAGATGTTCTTGGTTCCTCTTCATGCACTGCTTTCAGGAATTCAATTTCAATGTACCTATCATACCTCTCCCTTGTCAGCATTATGGGGGGGTTTCTATTGTTGGTTCTAATGCTTCTTTGGTTTCAAGTTTGAGTGAGCTATGTATAGAATATTTTTTCCTATGGACTAGGAAGATGCAACGGCTAGTTACCCATGCATTTCGGTGAGATGGAGCACTTACCATATGGACTCTCTTGAATTCCTATTTCTTAAGGCGACCTTCCATTTTCTCATGATCGGTTCTTTAGACTTTTGGTACTTGTGCCATCTATATCTTTGGGTTCCAGGTGTTTGGCCCTAGTTTTCCATCATATTCAAGTAGTGTCGTTGGGGGCACTCATACAAATTCTTGTCTTCTTGATCCTGATCATCATTTGTTTTAGAGAGGGTTTTTCTTTCAGCATTTCAATAGTCATTCTTCTACAGTGTTTGCAACTTCTTCATGCTTCTGTGGTGTTCTACATGTTCTTCTTTTCTAGAACTTTGTTTGGTTGGAGGCTTCTCAGTCCTTCACACCTTGATTTGGAGGCTATTCAGTCCTTTAGTCATCTTTGATCTCTTTTTGGAGTAGAGTTTTTCCCATGAGGTTTTCTCTATTTCTCCACATTAGATCTTTTGTTTGTACATGGGTACCTTACTTGTCCTTGTTTGTCGGGACCCATCTTGCATTCTTTTTAGGGGTTTTAGCTACTCCCTAAGTTCATCTTAAGGGGGGGTGTTAGAGTTATCTTGCATTAGTGAATAATTAATTAATCTTTAATTAATTATTAGTCTAATTTATTCTCACACACTTTACCTAAACTTAGGAATGCCATATTAGTTGAGTTAATATTAGATCATTAAGTCACATCTAATGTGATGTTGACACTTGTCATGATCTGATCCCTTTCTCATTTAGGGCTTTGCTCTTATAAGCATTCAACTCTCTTTGTAATTAATCTCTCAGATATTATTCACGGGAAATATCTGAAACTTTCATATCTTCTTGAAAGCTTCTTCTGTAACTTTTTCTTGTTGATGAATATAGCAATTCTTGTTTGTAGATCTCTTGTGTGGAAGGTGTACTTGTTTTTTGTTTGATCCAGTGGCTCATGGTTTTGTGCTTGTTTCACAATTCTAACATGACACCTACATCCTAGATTTATCACAACTCATAATAATTAAACATGGAGTGAAAAATAAGGCAGGAAACTTAGCTCACAAAAATTTAAATGTACTCTTAAAAATATTACCACGAAAATCCATGGAGGATTCATTAATTCCCCAATTCCAAAACATTTGAAATCACATTCAAAATTTAAATTTTGCATAAATAATTTACACCCAAAAACCAAGACTTTTCTTCAAACTCCATTAATAAACCTTAAATTTCTAATTTTCTCATTTCTAAAAAAAATTGAAAACAAAAAGTGCCCTTTATTTTTAAATATGAACAGCATCTACTATATGTAGTCAAATTTCAATTTTTAAACATTTTGAAAAAAATGGACAATTTGGAAAAATTTCAAATTTAAATTATTTCAAATTTATTTAATTGCTCATATTGAAACCTAATGGGTAATTCATATGCACCCTTAAGGGTGAGCATGGAATGCTAATGGAATAACACAAACAAAATAAGGAGAGAAGAGAGATTTACCTCAAAATGAGAGCACACAAAAATAATGAAAAACTTGTCAATTCTCCCAACTTGAGGAGGTGGAGATCACACACAACCAAAAACATTTTGCAATTCCCAATCAATCCAACTCCCAGGTCTCCAGATTCCAAATGAGCAAAACTTCCCTAAAATTCAAATTTTTCAAAGAGGGCTTTTAGAGAGCATTTTTAATGCAAAAATGCATGTTATTTTTATTTTATTCTATTTTTGACATATTTTCATTTCTATATCTTTTATTTTAACTTTATTTGTTTTCCCTTATTATTTATCCACAATGCAATTGATTCAAAATGAGCATTCAACAATACCTTATGGTTGCATTTAATAAAATGATGAAATCAAATATATGTAATCTTGTCTAATAAGATATTCCCAACATTATTAATTTAACATTATTTTCCCCTAATTTCATAAAAATAATTTTCTAGACAATATGCAATACAAATTTAAACTCATCAAAATATATTTATAGTCAATAAGGAAATTAAAACATCAAATTAACTCATACATATACTAGTATTTCACAACAAGAAAAAACTTTGAAATTGCCTCCAATTTGAATTTAGGTCAGCACAAGTCAAACATGATACATTTGATACTCAAATCAAGTACCATTGAGTATTACAATGGAAAGGCCTAGTGTGACATCTCTGAAATAACCACTATCGGAGATAACTCAAACCTACATATTTAGGTGGAGAAATACCCTATATCTACATGCTCAATCCCCACATCAAGTGTACCTACAAAATGTATATGATAGTCACAAAATAGCATAATTACCCAACAAGGTACAACACAATAGCATCTAGAATGTATTACTACCATAAAACTTTCCATACTCAACATAAGTCACATTACACATATTCATAAATATATATAAACAAATGGAAATGAGCAAATATCTTTTCCAAACATAAACATAATGATAACCCAAATATTTAGGAATATACGCCATGATCATCTAGAATGTATTACTACCATGAAAATTTCCATACTCAACATAAGTCACATTACACATATTCATAAATATATATAAACAAATGGAAATGAGCAAATATCTTTTCCAAACATAAAAATAATGATAACCCAAATATCTAGGAATATACACCATGGTCCTAGTGTCAATACAAAATGACATGTCAAGAACACCTCAAACCAAAATAAGCAAGTATCAATCCACAATTCTAAGTCCAAAAAAAGATTATTAGAATGCAAATGTGAGAGGAATTACACATCTTCCACCCTTTGCCACCTTTACACAATCATAATTAACTAAATCTACATTTCCTTCTTCATTATGGTTTTCTTATCAGGTTTCATTTATATTCAACACAAATTTTGATAGAAAAGAATTCACTTTATATCACCTATTTATACTTGAAAATCAAAAATGATTTTTGAGTGACATAAAATAACATTACCTCTATCATACTATTACATCAAAGAATATAATAAGTGAGACTTCAAATTTTTGAAATGAACAAATTATTATATACTAATTTTGAATTCTATTTATGAGCAAAGAAAATGAGATTATAGAAGGAGGTCCATAGTCATTCCTTTTGAATACAAAATCAAAGATAGTCATGTTATAGCTTCAAAACCATTAACAATGGTTACCACATTTTTCTAATACAAATGTAAAAACTTCTCTTTTATTCTAAGATAGTTGTAAATAGCCCCCTAATTAATAAATAAATTTATTTCGTTATTGAGGGAATCTTCATCTAAATATATTATATTAAAGTAATTATTTCCTTTATCAGAAGATGGTTCTCTTCATCCAAATTTTAATTTTATGCATCTTCAACATATATTAGCTTTAATTTCCCATAGTTTAGTATGTTCACCTTATTATAAATCATATATGCATCAATATTTCCCTACAATAGTTTGAATGGTATATATAGAAATGAGTAACTCTCACTAAGGAAACAAAAAAGTGATTTTTTTGGGCGAATCCCCTTCATAATTTCATCTTTGGTTTAGGTATCATGATCAAAGAACTTTATCCTTTTTTTTTCCAAAACTTGCATAATACTTAGTTTTTTGGGATATGCCACAACCAATACGTATCTTACAAATTTGACACAAGGACTTTTCTTTGAAAGTCTCATAAACTTGTTTCATGAAAATTTCATTTAAAAAAATGCATGATCATTTTGAATTCAAATGGAAAAATATTCATTAATACAAAAATAAACTAGGAAGCTTCTTACCAATCTCCATATTGATACAAAAATGAGAAAACAATGGACTTTTTCTAAATTTTGTAACTAAAATTTAACCACCTAGTTGAATTAGCAATGCCTACAAATACTTCCTCATTTGAGGCAAGCCTAGAAGCTTAATTCAAATAGGACCTTGTTTTATAAATTTAATCCTCAAAATAAAACCTAAGAATCAATGAAGGAGGCATAATAACACAGGTCTAAGGAACCATATCCCAATTGAGAGAATCTAGTCATAGTTATTTAAAGCTAAAAAAAACCAAAGGTAACATTGAGATAGCAATTTAACCATAAAACCTCCAATTTCCCTCAACCCAAGATCTAAAATTGTCAATATTGAGCCTACCCCCCATAAACTTTCCAACCAAAGAATTATTTAGTCTACCATGTTTAATATCCTTAATTGGAATATTAAATAATATTTGATTAAATTGTTCGCCCCACATATTTCAATACTTAATAATTTGAATTATTTTTGTCACAAATCAAGATTAGATTACTAAAAAATTCAAATATATTTGTAGCAATTAGATACAACACTTATGAGCTATCAAGACAACATCCCACTCATAACCTATTATTTATTTCCAATTCAAGAATTGCAAGTATATAGTAAGTTGTGTATCCCAATCAATTATCATATCATACCATCAATCAATTTATTATATATGGCACTCAACAAGCCACCCATCAAATATAAGAATATGGCACTGAGTTAATTGTTTTTAATCAACAAAATTATAATATTGAAATCACACCTAGTAGAATGATAAATTAATAAATAGGACCTATATGAGTGAGCCCCAAATCCTTCACCACTCAACCTTGAATCCTTATTTTTCTACCAAATGAATCCCGGTTGCAATCTCTAAATTTCACCAAGCTTGAATAAATGTTTTTCATTTGCTAATCTAGTGATAGAATTCAAGGTTTTTGCATCCTCTAATCTCTATTGATAAATAAATCAAATTCCAAATCTATTTGAGGGAATGAATTGATAAATAAAACATATATCCTTTGGAATTTTTCCTTGCTTACACAGTCTCCTTGAGCACCCAAATTTTCTTGCAAAAAGGAATATTTTAAGAAAAATAAAATTCCTCTTCCTATACTAATAAAGGGAATTACATAATATATTGTTTTAATTACAAGAGACCACCACATTAGGCACCCATTTTATGAAAATATTTTAAATGGTAATATTATGAAGACTTAAAAATCATAACAAATGTAAAGTTTATAAATTCATTTCCCTTGTAATATTTCCATGAGCCCTTGGGAAATGAAAATTGAGCTTATGGAGCATCATGGAAGCTTATCTGAAAAGGGAACATGATAGCCTACCCTCCCCAAAATTTCTTGACCTTAATTAATTCAATTATGGATGTTCCAAAATGTTGGCTCCTTCATGCGCAACATCTTAAATCGAAAAGTCTTTCCATCACATCAAACACTCTCAAATGGTTTGATTCCTCAACTTTCTCTCTCAAGTATCCATGATATCTTATGGTATCAAAATGAATTTTCCTTCATCATACATATGTTTCAAGTCTTTGTAAGGTGCAATATTTTGTCCCAAAACCCTTTTAAGGCACAACACATGAAATATATGAATTCTACTATTCTCTAGTAGTTCTAACTCATAAGATACTTCTCCCACCTTCTTTATGATCTTATAAGAACCATAAAATATTAGCTTCATCTTTTCTCCTTTTTTCTTTAATGAATACTATTATATAGTTGTAGCCTCAAGTATACCATGTCCCCAACTTCAAATACTCATTGTATGTGTCATTGATTTTATAGAGCTTATGTTGATTCTAGTTATGCTAAAGATGATCCTTAAGAGATTGCAATATCTCTTGACTTTTCTTGAACATATTTGTTTATTTGGATACCCTATTCTCTATTATTTCCAAATCAATAAATGTTAAATCCATAAAATGAGATACGTATGGAAATATTATGTGGTGTTATAGTAGTGCTCTCTAAATTTGATCCATTTAACCCATGATGTTTGTTGTGTAGAAACACATTTTCTTAGATACCCATCAATCCAATTGTTGATGATATCAATTTTCCCATCTACTTTGGGGTGGTTTCTTGTCCTAGGATTAAGTTCTATTCCTTCCAAGAAAAATAATTATTGATAAAATTGACTCAAAACCCTACTATCTCTATCATTGAAAATGTTTTTAGGGAATCCATATAATTTGAACGACTCCTTAAAAAATGAATTAGAGATATAGGGACATTTGAATTTTGAAGGTATGGAATAAAATTGTTCACATTTCATAATTCTATATAAACTAACACATAAATGTATTCATTACCATTCACCTTAGGTAACCTCACGATGAAATCTATGGAGATATTGTCCCACTTCTACTCTTGAATGGGAAATGTTTGGAGTGGACCTGAAAAATAGAATTTTATGTCTTATTCTACAAACATATGGCACATTATTTAATTTTATTGGTCACGTCCTTCTTCATTTATTTCTAAAAAATCTCTCCCAAATCTATTTTTGTCTTGAAATACCTTGGATATCTAACCAATGAAGAATCGTGTATGGCTCTCAATATATTTTCCTTCATCTTTAAATTTGGAACCAAATATATTCTCTTTATGCATAACTAGATATCACGTCACATTGAACTTATCCTCGTGTACCCTTTCATCCAATAGATTAGTATAAAAATCATTCTTGGTATATTCAATTATGATGGAGGTGATCCAATCAGAAAAAATATAAAAAATGGAGCATAAAGTAAATATACTAGATAATACATCAACAACTACATTATGCTTACCTCTCACATATTCAGTATCATAATCATATATTTTTAGCTTGCTTATCCATTTCTATTATCTATCATTTGATTCCTTCTAATTAAGAGATAACGTAAGACTATTGTGATTTTTCTTAATCATAATTTTTCCACAAACCAAATATTGTTTAAATTTCATTAAGCTATGCATGATTACTAGAATATCCTTATCATAAATACAAACTTATTTTCTACTTATGTTATTTATCTACTTTTGAAAACAATAGGATATTGTATTAATACAACTCCAATGCCTTTTCAAAAGGAATCACACTCTAATATGAAAGGAAGTAAGATATTTGGAATATCAAGCACAAGACATGAACTTGCCACCTCTTTCAATTTGTTAAAATCATGTTCTAAAACATATTTCCACTTTAAAATTCCCTTATTGGTCAGATACGTGAGTGGTACCAAAAGCTAGTCTAGTATCCCTTAACAAACCTTTAGTAGTAGTTGAATAATCCCTAGGAACCCCTTAATTGTTGATACATTCTTAGTGAGTGTCCATTCCCTTATAACTTGTATTTTATGTTGGTCCACTTGGACCCCTTGTTCACTAATGACATATGCCCAAAACTTCATCCAAGTGCTTCAAACACTCCTCCCAAGTCTTGTCGTACATTAGGATGTCATCAAAATAATTACAACACTTATTTGGTTGCTTGTTAAATACCTTGTTCATGTATGATTGGAAATTTTTTGAAGTATTAGTCAAGCCAAAGAGCATGACTAAAAATTAAAAAATCCCATAGTGACATCTAAAAGTATTCTTATGGACATCTTCATCCCCCATTCGAATTTTATGGTATCTCAAGCACAAATCAATCTTCAAAAAGTATATTTCTCCATGTAGCTCACCTATCAGCTTGTCAATTAAAGGGTAGGATATATATTCTTGATTATTTTCTTACTCATTATTTGGTACTCAATATGAACATTCAAACAGTTCCATATTTTTTCTTTACCAAAGCTACTAAGAAGGAACAAGGAATATAATTTGGCTTGATGTGGTCCATGTCCAAAAGATCCTTTATATCCTTATCAATTTATTCCTTCTGGATCTTGGGGTGTTGGTAAGGAATGGTTATTACTGGATTTGCACCCATTTCTAGCTCAATGATGTGTTGGAAAACTTAGTCCAAGGGAATTCTTGGTGGTACATCATGAAATAGTTTTTTTATTCTTGTTCAACACAGCTTGTACATCAATATTGTAAGCATCCTTCATGCTCATGGAATAATTTCTAGGTGTGATCAAGAAACTAGTTGCCCAAGCTACTTGTCCTCTTCTAAATTTTCTTTCCATTCTTGTAACAATGATTACACTAGGATCTCCATTTCAAATTTCCTTAAGAGTGACTTTTATCCCTTTATTCATGAATTTCAATTCCATAATTTGTTAGTTATATGAGAAGTCTCTAATAGATGTAGTTTTTGTACTCCAAGCACTATGTCAATATATCCCAATCTAACTAGATAGAATTATTCACATATTGGATGGTCTCCAAGAGCCATTTTTAGTTGTTTAATCCTTCATGGATGCAATATACTAAACCCACTAACCATTATCACATTAAATTCCTCAAAATTTTCAGCAGCTATGCCCCTTCTTGCCACAAGACCATATATAAAATTGTGGATAGCACCACTATTGATCAAGATGGTGACTGTTGATGGGTGTTTTGCACACTTTCTCAACACAAGTAATGTGTATGTACACTACCTCTCTTGAAAGGAAATCTCCAACAAGAAGTTGTTGAAAATCTCCCCAAGGTCTCTTGGGTGTAAAGTCATGACTTACATGGAACTCCTTAGTTGGTGTTTGATGTGATTTTGCTGGTAATCACCAGGAAGACTTACGTAGATGGATACAGAGTGGATATTAAAGTCAGAAGTTTCTGAGATGGGAGTTAAGGTGTGCTTTGTTGTAGGTTCGAACAACAATCTAAAACTTCATTTTTTTCCTTAAGTTTTGGCTTTACAATATGTAATGAACCTTAGCACAGGTTGTTTCTAAAAAAAGGGAAAAAGAGAGCAGGGAAGAGGGAAGGTTCTTGGATCTATAACTAGCTATGAACAATGATCATGGAGGTTTTGCTATGGATAGCTCCCTTCAAACAGGATTCCATTTAACCAAGGTACCTACAATATCATGAAATTTGTGCTATCTTCAAAGGTCTGCAGATATTCTATCACTCATCCACCACATACATGCATGAATAAAGATAAAAGTTTAGAAGAAGCTTCAATTTTCAGCCCAGACTAACTTTACAAGACCATTTACCAGTAGAAAATGACAAAAAGTATGGACTGGAAGACATCAACACAGTAGAAATTTCTACAATCACAGAACAACATCACTAAAATCTATCTAAGTAATTCAAAGCTAACTAGAACAGCAATGTGAATCTAAATAAGCATCTAACAATGGAGATTGAATCATGAAACATGTGAAGAACTCAGAAAATGCACCAAGTCAATGTATTTTCATTATAAATTTCTACAACACGTCTTTACAACAACTCAACTCTCCCTTGAAAAGGAGAGGAGACCCCCTACTTATAGTGCCCAAAAAGTAGAACGAATGGCCAAGATTTAATCCCATTGTGGCCAAGATTCACTACAAACTAGGGTTCTACCTAACCCCCCAATATATTACAATTTAAAATACAATTTTGTCTTCATCCCTATTTTGTTTTCTAGTGACAACACTGTAGCATTTTGTCTTTTGTTGATTGCTCTTTTTGTTGTAGTTATTCCTTTAGAATTTCTTCACTGACAATAGGGGTGCCTTCCTACTTCTTCAAAGCTGCATAATCCATGAATTTCAAGATTACCAGTTGGAGTTTCTCGACCTCTATGATCTTAGACCCTAGCACTTGATAGCTCCATTCCCTGGAGTTGTCCTCAAGCCTTTTCCAGTCTTCATCATACTTGGCGGCGTGGTCTCTGAATAGTTCTGACTGGGCGAAGGCGTGGGCAGAAAAACTCATGAAATCTATGGTTATCTCTGTTTCCATCTCATCCTCCATCTTTTTCTAGAAATGGGGCTTTATTCTCTCTGGATCAATTTACACTGCGAGTATTTCATATCCCATCATCAGCCTCAAATATCGGGTGCAATCAGCTCTAATTTCTTTGACCCATTCAATATCTGGATCTACTTTATCAATTACCTGCTCCAACCTTTCTTCTCTGTTATCAAATTCCCGCTTCCATACATCCATTAGCCAATGGTTGTCCCTTTTGAGTGCGAGCTCCTTTTCCCATGTGGCTTTTGGCAGTTGGAGGATAGCCTCAATCTTTGGATAGGTGGACCTATATGTCACAGGGAAGTCGGTGCAAATTTTATTTGTGCCTTCCAAAGACTACTACAAGTCCAGGAACTTGTTGGTTGTTCGAACAGCCCGACTGATACCCATATTTCCAACGTATAGAACCTATTAGAACCAGCTTTTTGTAGTTTTGTCTAGGTTCTTTCTTTTTTCTAGCTTGTCAATTTGTTCCTTGGAGAGCAGTTGGGGTGGAGCCGCGGATGTGGTAGGCATTTCTTCAGCTGAGGACCATTGTTGGATGTAAGATGTCAAGTCAGCTATTTGTTCTTTAAGCTCATCTTTTGATACTTTATCCTGTTGTATTAGATGCACCACTGTAGCCATAGACTCCTCGAGGTGCTCTACCTTTTTCTCTCTAGTAGCAATTCCCAAGTCAATGGTGGAGATATTATAGCTTACTCCTTCTTGGCCTACCACCAGCGTTGCTACTTGCATAGTTCAGAACCCAGAAGCATCCATCGTTACCTTGGATTTGATTTTGGGCTTCTTCTCTTTCTTGGTTGTGATCTGTGCTCGGGATAGGATAGCCTCTAGTCTTGCTCTTGGATCCTTTGGGGCAGGATTCTTCTTTTCAAGTTGCCTCTCTAGCCATTTGGGTATAGCAGATTTTCCCTTGGGTGATTCACGATCACCCTCGCCTTCCTTTGTTTGGATCTCTGTTTGTTCACCTGTGGGAGCCCTTTCTTCCATTTTAGTGTTGTCTCCTTCTTCCTCATCGGATTCTTGGATGAACATGAGGCGTTTGATGGGAGGCTTAGTAGGCAATCGCTCCTGGGGACTTTCTTCTTTCTCAATTTCTTTCCCTTTCCTTTCTTCAGTTTGTTCATCCTTGTGCACATGCTCCTCGGGCTATCCAATTTTGAGGCTTTTTCCAGCTTGAGCCTCACCCTCGGGCTTGTCTTCTTCTACATTTTCTTCTTCTTTATGAGGAGATGACACATCCTCCTACTGTTCCCCTGTAGGGAGTTCCACATTTTTTGTTTCCCTGTCACCTTCTTTTCCTTCTTTATCATCTCTTAATTAGCAGGCCATTTCCTCCTCAAAATCATCATTAATTGTAATAACCTTACCACCGGCGTCTTCTTCTTTGTCTCCACTTTCGGAAGACCTTGTTTCTTCTTCTTCATGGACCACCCTATCAATTTTTTGGTGTTCATACTTTGGGTGTTCGTGGTAATCATCGACTTCTTCCTCTGCCACTTTCGAAGCTTCTTTCTCCCTTTTCTCCCATTCTTTTGAGATTAGCATCATGGCCTCCATTTTTGGTGGTCTTGTTGGGGGTTTTGAGGGCATAGCATTGGTGAGGACATGTGCTATGACAACTTGGATGGTGGGATCCAAAAAGATTTGAGAAATCTCAGAGGGGACGTTCTGCATATGCCTTGAGAAATCTTCTGGCAAAGTGAGTGCGGGCATTGGTATTATTGTTGTTTCCAGTGGAAGCAATGTAGTAGGTGGCATGGCAGCCAAGGAAAGTAGAGAAGTTGCAGCAAAGGAGGATTCAACCATTATTATGGGCTTAACCATGGGAGAGGAGGTGAGATGAACTGAGATGTCTACTGTAGACGAGGATGTGGCAACCATGGCCTGGGAGATAGATGGAAGAGCAGTGGAAACAGGGAGAGTCGGAGGAGGCCTTGGCTGATCTACTTTCCCTTCCTCAACCTCATGAAGGGGACATTCTTGAATGGTTGGCTGCTCTGTGACACCTCCCGTTCGTTTGGGTTTCTTAGAGGGTGAGCCTCCTGAATCCTTTCATGAATAAACCTTGGGATCTAGAAACTTCTCTGCCTGAATCCCTTTCCTCTTCCTTGATCTTGTGAGCAGAGGATATTTAGATGTTCCTCCTATTGAAGTTGTGGTGGTAACATCCTTCATAGCACTAGGCTCACTCTTGATCCCTTCATATGTTAGAATAACCCCTTGTTGCTTTAATTGGGCTACTTGTTTATCAACCCATTCTTTGGTATGAGCCAGAATTGGATTAGTGATAATATCAAGGTCATCGACCTCCTGTTCATCCCATTCTATTGTTGGCAACGGCAAGTTAGTGACTGCATTGTACCTGGGGTCCATGACGGTGCTATCATCTTCTTCAACCTAGTCCGGTATGGGAAACAATTGTGTTCTTTTCATGAAGTACACATTCATTCACATGTAATTTCTTGCACGCACCTCCTTGTCATCTTGGAAATTTTCCCAAAAATCTTCAACCTGATGCAAATGGGCGTACCCTAGTCCTAGTGCCTTTCTTACATGCCCATATGGGTCCATCCGTGGGTGAGCAGTGTGTAGGTGAAAATGATACTTGGTCAATTCCTTCTCAGAATTCCCAACACACTAGGAAGTTTGAAATTTGTACATCCCCCGGCTGAAAGCTAAGGGATAAGGGATCCCTGCCAAGTGTTTTCCGCTGATGACTGAATGTATATGTTGCAGCTATCGGGAAAGCTCTAACAGTATAATCCGGTCGTTGGGGTACCAGGGCAGCTTATTCGGCCTTTCTATGAAACCTTGGGCATGAATGTATGTAAACTTGGGGTATTGTATGAATAGGAAGGCATATTGCTTCAAGAATGCCCGAGCACTGTGAGAGAACCTCCTCTCAAAATCCCCTCCGAGAAATCTAGTGATGTGGCCAATGAAGGCATCGTTCACCCTGCAATATTCCTTCTTGAAATTTTTGAACTGGAGTTGGGGATATCTATCATAGACCTTTAATGCCTGACCTAGTTCCTCATTAGGTGCCACAAACAATCCACTGTACTGCCTCTGCTCGGCCAGTGAGTATACTAGATAGGAGGTCATGTAGAACTTGGAGGTCTTTTTTACATTCATGAACTGCTCGTGAAAGTAGTCACTTATGATGCCTCCCCAATAGAGCGAGGCTTTTGTAGTGACATCTTCATCCCCATGGAGGATCTGCTCTACAAAATATACCATCCACTCCTAAAAAAAGATAGCGGTGGGGAGGCCCATCACTCTTCTCAACATAGTTACCAAGTCATGGTAGTCTTCGTGGAAGTCGTTGTGGAAGAGTTCCTGAGGAACCTTCGCAGTGCTGCCCCTTTTCTCTTTAAGCCAGTACTGATTTATTAGCTTCTTGCAGCCCATCAGGTCCTCATCCCACATTTCTTTACACTCTTCCATGGTGGGCATCTCCATCTCCCCAAAGGTGGGGATGTGAAAGGTCTTCGTAATTGCCTCACCCAACATGTCAGCAAGAATATTTTTGTCCCTATCAACAATGGTTCGTGTCTGTGGCTAATAGGCCTACCGACAAGCCATGACTAATTCGGGGGCTATGAGGGACGGAGGGAAGCTTGTAGCTTTTGCAATTCTACTTTATCTAATCAATCTGGCATTGTCAATCTTCTAGTGGACTCTGACCCTTTGCTTAAATTCATCAACATTGACATGGTCGATATTGGTATGTGTGATTTCCTTCTAGTCGGTGATGATTTTTGAATGTAGGGGCTCACCCTGGAACTGGTACTTCATTTGGTATTTTTCCTCTCTTCCATGAGGATTCTTGCATGTTTTCTTTCCTTTGTCTTTTTTACAGTTGCTCCCAAGGGTCCTACACCCGATTCCATATATCCTGCAAATAGAGACGTAATGAGTACAACCAACTACAAAAACATTAACATTAGTTGAAATCCTATGGACGAAATCCAATTAGACAATTTATCATTCATAAAATCTAACTTTTACTTCCAAATGTCGTTAGTCATTTTCTGGAGGGATTTTGGACAGCCCGGGCCTAGGGGGTCGGACTTCCCTAGCAGGAATGTTGTTTTGAAGGGCGAATAGGGTAGGGAAATCCAGGTGATTTCTCTCATCTTCATATTTTGATGGTTTGAAAGGCTCGTGTCGAAGAGGGTGGAATTTGAGCATGTGGGTTGAGATTGGTTTTCAAATTTGAGGTTATTTTGATCAATTTTGGAGCTCCTAGAGATTCGGGGCCAAGAAGTTGTCAGGGTTTTGTTGTTTGAAACAGCCAGGAAGAAATAGAGTTCTAGGGTCGGAACTCCAAGGTTCGAGACCTAGGAGCTCAAAGGACAGCCGATGTTCACTTTCTACTTCAAGTTTTTTGGGCCTGAAGGGGTGGGAAGCCATTAGGGTTTTACCATTCAGAACAGTGGTCGCGACATGAAAACCCGACAGGAGAAGCCCAGCTGACCAGACCCAACATCAAACTTGGTCGCTGGGTTTTCTTTGTGAATTTTCTCTCGATGATAGGAGAGTGGATCTCGGAAGTCAGAAAGGCGGGCTTATTCCTCCCTTTTGAACCGGCCGAGATGGGACGGAACCCCGGTGGTTGGGACTAGAAGAGAGCAAGGACAAAAAATGGAGGGTCGAGACCCGGGAGGCGGAAGGTCACCGATAGGTGGTCGTTTTGAAGGGGCGAAGTTTCCACGAAAGTCTACGGATGGAAGTCTGTGGACTGGGACCCGACGACAAGTTTGGTCAGTTGGTTTGAGTTCAACACTGGACAGCAAAAGACAAGGCGGGCCCCAGATCTCAGGTGGATGGGTTCTCCTCGCCGTTTAGAAACGGCGGAAGCAACAAAGCATCCCAGGGATGGAATCCCAGTGGTGCAGGCCTAAGAAGCAGAAATGGAGGCCAGTCTTTAAGTTTGAATTTTGGTAAGTTTGATGGCAATCGAACGATGAAGGTCCAGGGTGGTGGGCCCAAGAGGGCATCCCATCGTTTGAAAAGTTTGTTTCATTTTCTAAGTTCTTAATGGCGGTGGAAGGGCATTGGCCCAGAGGGCACAAATTCCCTGCAGGAAGAACAACAGTGGCAAGGTCCAACTCCGATTTGATCTTAGGAGATGATTTGGAGGTTTTTTCATAATTTGAACACATGGATTTTGTAGCTTTTGTCATGTTTTATCAAGTTAATGCATTTTAGCCCATGTTTATTCATCATTTTAGGTGTAAAATCATAAAAAAACTCTCAAAGGAATGGACAGCAAACCTACCTTGGAAGTCCGATGAGGGAAGTTGGAGAATCTACCAAGGATGGCCAAATGATGATCATGAATGCGAGGGCGATGGGCGACGGATGCACTGAACTCCTTGAATGCACTCTGAACTCCTCTGGAAAACCTAAAAAATGAAAATGACAGGTCAGGCCAGATATTTATACCCCAATATGCATTTAATACCCTCATTTAATGCCCATATGGACAACAGGAAGGTTGGTGGATTCAAGTCCCGAACGGTGGCGGGAGGTCCAAGGTCTGGGGGCCAAAAATATGTGGTTAGACGGCTGCTTGAAACTTCATTTCAAAATCTCTCAATGAAGGGGAGCTCTGGGCCCGAAGGGTGGGGTTTCGTCACAAGTTTTCTCTTGAAAATGGTGAAAATCACACAAAGTTCTAAGGATGGAAGTCCATTGGATTGGACCAGTGCGGACAAAGGTAGTTCAAAACATTGCAAGCTTAAACGGGCAAAAAATGAGGAGTCGAGCCCTGGGGTTTGAGAAGGTGGAAGCCTTCCGCCATTCGAAATGGTGAACACTTGGAGGAAGCCCGGTAAGGGAAACCCGGTGGGGCGGACCTGACAGGCCCCATGGCTGTTGGCAGAAGCAAACTACCAAGGAGAGTCTGCAAGGATCCAGGACTTAGCAAAATTGGAGGGGATGAAACACGGTCAATTCAAGATGGGACTAAGAAACACGTTGACCATTTAGGACACCAAAATGGGGGCACACAAAACAAGGCAGAGATAAAATGACCTGGCAAGGTGAAAGAAAAGAGGGTTCTCATTCTGAATGAGGCGTGTGTGCTAAGGGCACAACAATGACCATTTTTCCTACTAGAAATTTATGAATCTTGAATGAATTATACATTTGTGTTACATGTAGGGCTATGATAATTCACCCACTTTTTCCTGCCTATTCTTTCTCAAATTCTTCATTCACTTTTTAAGTCACTTCTTCCTCATCAGAGATAACTTCAATATAATGCACTTGTCCCTCGTTAAGGAATCTATGACCCCACTCCCAAGATTCTTTACAATTGTAACAATTTTATTTTCTTCATAACTCATTCCAACTATCTTCATTATTTTCCAATGTTGGTGGAATCTTTTGTATACATGATTCTCCTTTTTGGAACTTCTTGTTTATGGGAAAAATATTGGAGTAATACTTATTTCAATTCAAAGTAGACTTCAAGGTGAGGGATCTTTTGATCACCTCTTGAATAGTGGAAGGCTCTAATTCCTTGACCAAACCCTTTAGTGATTTTGTTATTCCTTCAACAGATAGAATCACGATTCTCTTCTCAAACACATCCAAAACTTTAATCACAAACCTCTAAAATTCTCCAAAGAAATGCTCCACCAATCCAACAAGTTTTAGTTGGGATAATTCTTGAAAGTGAATTTCAAGATCAACCTTAACAAATATTTCAACCAATATTTGACTAAAATCATCTAAGGTAGTGATGAGACTATCCCTCTTATCATCATATCATAGTACCAACATTCATTGTGTAATATTTGGTTGTGGAGATAGCTACCCAAGACCTAGAGACCTAGTAAAAAAAACAAAGAACTCAAATGATCAATATGAAAATAATAAATTGTATTCCTCTCAATGAATACAAATAGAATATAAACAATCTATGAGAAGCCCTTGGTTATTTAGCCCAAGGTGAGACATTGGAAAACATAATATTATGACAAGTGTATTAATATTATGATATGAGACATAAAGTAAAGATACCCTAATATTCCCTAAGTAAACTTAAGTGATAATGTGTGAAAAGGAACCAATAGTGAAACTAATTAGAGATATAAGCCTATTCACACCAACACCACCCTTAAGTGCAACTTAGGGGGGAAATAAAATATAGAAACATGAAAATTTGGGTCTCGGCTACAAGGCCTAATTAGGCACCCATGTACAAATTAATCTCTCATGATAAAAGAAAAGGAGAAAATCCATAAGAAAAAATTAATATCTAAAAGAGAAAAATGCATGAAAAATATTCTCTAAAAGATGAGAAGGATAAAACATCATGTGAGGAAAAATTTCCCCCATACGAGAGAGTGAAGAGAGAAGGTCAAAATACTCCCCGAAGAAATGTTCAATTCCCATAAGAGCACTCATAAATGATGATACTTATTCTCAATGAAGGGTTTAGTGAAGATATATACAACCTACTTTACCATAGAAAAATATTGCAAATCAATGACTTTCCCCCAAATCAACTCCTTGATTTAGTGCATATGGTTCTTGATGTATTTGGTTTGTTGATGTTGAACTAGGTTCTTCAAGATCTATATGGGAATCTATTTTTCACAAAAGAGGATAGATGGTTGAGGAATGGTGAAGCCAAACTTAGTCAAAATATTCTAAACCCAAATAGCCTTAGTGGTGGCATTAATAGTCCCCTGATACTCAGCCTTAGTCGAAGAAAGAATACTATCATGTTGCTTCTTACTTTGTGGAAAATGGGGCTTGAACCAAGATGAATTTTTTATCTAAATGTGGACTTACGATCATCAAAATTGTTAACCTGATTAGAATCTATATATCCAACTAGATCTAGTTGTGTATTCGTTACATAGTGAATCCCATGTTGATGAGTGTTTTCTATATGATGCAAGATGTGTTTGGTTTCTTTCCAACGAGTCTCATGTGGTTCCTACATAAAGTGTGAAACTATGCTAACTGTAAATGAAATATCATGGAAAGTAAGTTGAATGAGGCTTCCAACAAGGTGGTATCACCTAGTGGAGTAGAAAAATTCACATCAAGCTTGACTCTAGATAAAAAGAGAGTTGAGGTAGGCTTTCAATCAACATGTGGAACTGATCTAGTAGATCAAGAACATACTTGGGTTGTGAAATATTGATCTCAGAAGAGCACTAAGTGATATCAATCTTGAGAAAGTAGTGCAAAAATCCTAAGTTAATCATAGAAAATGTCATGCAAAGCATATTTGAATCTACCAATGAATGATGATGAATTCCCTATAATGATCAAGTCATCAACATAAAGAAAAAAGAAAATGCGGGTCACCCTGCCACAAAATGTAGAGTTTCATATCTGATGAAAAATAGAAAAATCCAACTGAGAGAAGAAAAGAGTCCATCTTAGCATACCAAGCCTAAGGGGCATGTTAGAGGCCATAGATAGTGTACCATCATAAATTGTCACCCTTGATCATTTCACACTAGGTTTAGCTATGAAACCAACTTAGGTTCGCCTCCCTGGGTTACCCCTTGAGTTTTGGGAGACATGTATCCTAAAAGGGATTACTAATTCTTTTGGTAGCCTCTTAGCTATTGAAAAGATCACAAAGGAAAAGTATAGACTAGTTTATGCTCGTATTTGTGTTAATGTTGTTGTTAACACAATTCTTCCAACTACTATTCTTCTTAAGTCTAAATTTAGTAACTAGTCCCAACCCCTTGAATATGAAAATGCTCGCCAATTCTACCAGCTTTGCAAGAAATTTGGTCACCTTATTGATTCATGTGAGAAAAGGCCAGTTGAGGGACCTAATGATGCCTTGCACCCTCTCTTTGAATAGGTGCCTAAGTCCTTTATGGTTATCTTTTCTACTTTCCCTCCTAAAGTATCTTCAGCCCCTGTGGCAGCCACCCCCCAGAGAAGATTGTTCCTTCAAGTGGCTTGGTTGTGTTCCCTGTTGAGCCTCTTGTTGTTTCCAGGGGTTTGGCTAGTTTGAATTTCATGAATGTTTCCCTTGTCGAAAGCATACCTACCTTGGGTTTTTAGAATGATGGGAATCCTAATATGGAGGAGGAAAAGAAAATATTAAATCTAGTTGAAGGAATGGGAGTCCCCCAGAAGAAGGCCAACTTTCAGTCTCCCAAAGAAGAGGTACCTGATGCTAAACAAGGAATGGAATTGGAAGAAGAAGAACTAGTGTCTTCAGACCCTAATTTTCCCCTAGAGGATGTCATTTATGTCTTAAAAGGAGGTTGGTAACTTGATTGAATCCCTAGCCATGTTGGGATTTCCCCTTCACCCTAGTGATAGAGAAAAAAAGATGATTGGTTGCAAGCCCCAAATAAGTCAAAAAAGAAAAAGAAGCTGGATGTAGGAGGAGGAAACAAGGTAGGAAGACCTTCCCAAAAGGAATCCAGGAAAAAAGACACGGTGAGGGATGTGGTTGTTGGGAAACAAAGAACCTTGGACTTGATCGCGGGATTGAAGTCCAAAAAGAAGTAGCCCTGGATGTTCATCTATGGGCTTATAGGATTTGTTGTGCCTAGTTTGTTTCTTTAATGAAGTTTATTTCCTAGAATATCAGGGGCCTTAATAGCCCTTATAAACTTTTTTTGGTTAAAACATGTATTCTGGACAATAAAGTGGATTTTTTGCTCCTTCAAGAAACCAAAATGAAGGAGACCTTTGATAAGGTGATTTTGAAAATTTGGCTTGGTGTGAATTACTTTGTCAGTGAGGCTAAAGGAGCCTCGGGGGGTATTGTTACTCTTTGGAATCCCTCAAAATTAAAAGGAAATCTGAGCTCTACTAATAGGAATAGTTTGATGGTTTCTCTGGAAGATATTGCTTCTCAAGGAAATGGAACTTAATCAACATCTATGCCCCCAATTTGAGTAGGGACAAGATGCAACTTTGGGTGTATCTGAATGATGCTATTAAAAATAGAAAGGATGACTATTGGATGTTGGGAGGTTATTTCAACTCCCCCCTTCTTCCTTCTAAAAAGTTGGGGGGACTGGATAATTATACTCATAGTATGATGGAGCTGGCCGGATTCCTAAATTTTGTTGGGCTTATTGATGTCCCTCTCCAGGACTCCAAATTCACATGGTCAAATAGAAGGAATGGTAATCAACTGATTCAAGTAAAGTTGGATAGGTTTCTAATCTCCTCTAATTGGAACATCTCTCAATTTCTACCTCTCTCTGCTCTCCCAAGATCTGGATCTGACCATAATTCTATTGTGCTTAAAAGAAATGTTGATCATAACAAGGGCCCTTTCCCTTTTAGATTTGAAATAATGTGGAGCCTTCACCTTGATTTTGTTGTTTTATTAAACAGTTGGTGGGATGAACCCACTAGAGGCACCCCTATTTTCTACTTGGTGGAAAAGTTGAGAAGAATCAAGAAGAGAGTGAAATTGATCTATTTTGGTAGTAAGCCTCTTTGTACTAGTTTTTCAATTACTTATATTGTGAGCTAATCTTCACCATGGTTTTTTCCTTCTAGTGTTTTCCATGTAAATATGGTGTTCTCTTGTGTATGGTGTTGTTTTTTTAAGTTTTTGCTATCTTCTTTTCATGTTTAAACATAATAACAGATTAAAGGTTCAATGAATTCTTGTGGATCTAATTATCATTGAGGATTTTGATGTTTTAATTTGGTACAATTGATTCACCCCCCTCTCAGTTTTCTTGCTCATTCAAAAATCATTTGGCATAGGGTTTTCCAACAAGCTCTTGTGTCTTATCAAATATTATTTTATTCTACCTTAAAGGTAATTTCTCTTGATTGGTGTTAGAAATTACTTTAAGGTGGGGGCATACATTCCATTATATCTTTCACTTTGTTCAAAAATGTTGAACTTTGTGATGTGTTTTGGCATATTGATCATATTTTGTAGCACCTTATCAAAATTATTGGGACAATAATTCTTAGAATGGTTGACATGAGAACTCACTTATTGAATGTCGGTCTACACTAGCCCTTGTATATTTTCATTTGCCACCATGGAAAAAACTCACCTAGTGAATATCGAACTTCACTAGCTTGTGATTCTTTTGTTCACGGGTCACTTAGAAAATATTGTACTTTTCTAATCTGTGATTCATGAATTCCTAGTGTACGGATCCTACTAAGAATTATGTGGAGCCTGCTAGTCTATGATTTTCATACCCCCTTTGCATGTTTGCATCATGTGGTTTTTGCATTATGTTTGGTTTTATATTATGTTACTTTTGTGTCTTCATTGTGTATGATTTGTGTTTGTCATTGCACCTAATGTGTGTATGTTTTCCTTGTATTTAGATTGTTGCATCATAGGATCTTGATTCTGGGGGCTAGCGCATCCCTTAGATCTAATGGTGTCCTATCTCTTCAATATTTAGGATAAAAGAACCCTTCTTGGCTTATAATTACTTTCATGTGAGCATGAGCATAATTTTATACTCTCACTAAAGTGGGGGCTAAATTTAGCATCGTAAATTATCACCCCTAACAATTTCAACTAGGTTTAGCTCCCCCATGTGTGCCTAGACCCAATTATGCTCTTAAATTGCTCGTTTTATGGTAATCTTTGGAAAATAAGAATTAAATTGGAAATGTTATTTAATATTTATTTAACGACACTTAAAGACCCAAAATAGGTTTGGACTGGGGCACTAGCACCCCTATCCAACCCATTTTATCCCCAATTTAAATATGTTATTGTTGAAATTTTAACATTTACAAATTTAAGTTCATTTGTCAACTTTTGATAATTAATTTTATGGGAAAATAAATTAATGCATATAAATGTCTTTTTCACCATTTGAAATCCTAATAAATTAATTAAACAATTGAGCATCCTAAAAAAGCAATTGAGAGAAAAATTAGTAGATTTTATAGCACTTATTATTAGTTAAGATTCATGTTAGCAATGCATCAAGTTTATATGTGAGTTCATTCATGTTTTATGTTCATTTGTTTTGTGAGTACTAACATTTGTAGGACTTTGAATCAAGCAACCAATTCTCCTTGTATGAGATGAGTATAATGATTTCAATCCATTAAGGAAAGAAGATCTAAGTGGTAAATTGTAGCACTTGTCAATTTGTCATTCCTTTTGTCCATTTTCTCTACCCAACTGAGGGTAAGCACTCTTTACATCATCATGACCATTGTGGAGGTGGAAACACCAAAATGGGTTTTGAATTAAGCAATCCCCTATATGTTATAACCCTTTCTCTCCTCTCTTGTGTGCAAGTGAATATCTAAAGTGGATTTGGAAAAGGATTGAAGACCTAATTTCAAAATCAAGCATTCAAGCCTTCTATGTCAACAAATTAGGGCAAGTGGAATTAATCATCAATAGATGAAGTTTTGAAGTTGAGTCTAGAAAGGAAAAACCTATAGGAAACGACCATCTGAGATCTATTTTTTTATTTCTAAGATCTATACTTCTTGGTCTAGGGCACTAGCACCCCTATCCAACCAATTTGAACCCAAATTCATATGTCAAGTTCATGTGCCTCTGCACTTTGTTGTTATGTGACTCATTTCTATGTTTCAATTATGCATTTTCTGGAATTGCATCAACTGGATATAGCTTAATATTTGACCTAGACACACATTTACATTATCAAATCAAGTTAATCATTAATCAATCAATCATCCCATCTTTCCAAAGAACCAAAGCACTAATCCACCATTATGGCTCTTCCATTGAGTTTAGTAGCCAAGTGGGTATTTTTGATCAATTTCGGTTCCCTTCCAATATGATGTAGGAGAAAGTGTGATTTAGACCCTAGATCCATTTTTCCCACATCACAGATAGAATTCCTCAAGCTACAAATCAAGGAATAATCTTGAACAAATATTTATGATAGCCACATGAATCTCCTCTTCAAGATCCTTGTGAAGATATACTCTTCACATCCATCTATGTACAACTCAAGACTTGCAACAATAACAAGATTCAAATGAATGGAATTCATCTTTTACAATGGGAAAAAATCTCAGTGTATTCAACACCAAGAACTTATGAGAAATATTTTTCCACAATTTGTGCTTTGAACTTGTCAATAGTTTCGTATTCTATAAAACTAGTTCAATAGATCCACTTACACCAAACCATCTTTCTTCCCTTAGGAAGAGGGATAAGGTCCCATGTGTGTTTCCTCATCAAGGAACTATACTCTTCATTATTGAATCTCATTCAACAATTATTAATGCTTCCTTAAAATATTTTGGATTAGAATCAAAGGCAATGCATACATGTGGAAGATGTTGATGATGTGACCAAGAATTGTGAGTGTTTGAAGGATCCCTAAAAATGTCTCAACTGACTATAGAGTCTATCAAGCCTGCCAAGTCAATGAAGAAGATGGGGATGAAGGACAAGAATCCTTAGCCTCAAATTATGAACCTTGTGAAGGTACAAACCTAAGAAGTAGAATCATGTAAGTCACTATCATCTGAATTCATTGTGGAGGAAGGATGAGGAGGATAAGATGAAAAAAAGGAAACCTTTCCTCAAAGTGAACACTCCTCTCATTGAAGAGTTCACATGTCTTTGAATCTAATAGTCGATACCCCTTAACACCATCTTGGTATCCAACAAAGATGCAAGGCCTACTTTGAGATTCTAAAGCCTTGTGTTTCTCTTAAGGAATATGTACCCAAATATGGGATCCAAACACCTAGAAACATCACACAACCAGTTTCCTTCCACACTAAGCTTCAAAAGGAGTCATACCTTTCAATGCTTTGTGGGAAACTCGATTCTATATCAATGCAAAAAAATTAATGGCTTCAACCTGATATTATGTAGTAAGAGAACAATAATGAATCATATAGCTAACCATCTCCTTTAGTTCCATGTTCTTCCTTTTAGAAAAATCATTCTATTAAGGTGTGTATGCAACTAAATATTGAAGATCAATCCCTTCAAGAGCATAGAATTGCTCAAGATGATTGTTAACATATTCCTAACCATTGTTAGTGCAAATAATATTGATATGATTTTTGGATTGCTTCTAAGCATTAGCTTTGAAATTTTGAAACCTATCAAATACTTCATTCTTATGTCGAAGAAAGTAGGCTGAATTATATCTATAATAGTCATCAATGGAGGTGAGTAAATGGCAGGCCTTGCTAAAAGATGAGATTGGAAAGGGACCTACAATATCATTGTGAGCCAATTGAAGGACTTGTAAATCCCCTCCAAGACTTCCCTTTTTCAAACTTCTCCACTAAATTCCTTCCCATAACACAACCTAAACACATCATCTAAAAAAACCTAATATGAGGGAGTCTTGTGACCATATCATGCAATATGAGTTGTTGAAGATAGCAATTTTTAAGATGGCCAAATTGCTCATGTGGTAGCTTACTCACTAAGTTTGAATGGTTGAGCAAAGATATAAATGATATTGTGGCACAAAATGGGAGAAAACATATAACCAAAACTCATGGTCAATGTCCCCCTAATGCATCCAAGGCATCATCCTTAAGATCTCTAATCAAAACTAAATCAAGAGAAAACTCAATATTTTTACCATCCTGAAAATTAGTGATTTGGTATATAGAAAGGTTGGCACACAAGTCAAGAAGATAAAAAACATTATGAAGTGATCCATCATCCATGCCAATAAAACATTTTCTGGTAACTTCCACCTAAGTATTATCTTCAATAAGAATGTGTGATATCAAGAAAACTCCAATGAATAAAAATATTCTCCATAAAAACCTATATGATGTGTAACACCTAAGTCAAGTATCTATTGTTGTGAAAATTCTACCACTACAAGTGCATTCCATTTTCCCTTTCTTGATTTGGAAGAGGAAATAGATGCTTCCTATATTTAGGAAGATGGAAAATTGATGTTATTCTTCTTGATATTTTTTGTCAAATCATTGATTTGTTTAGCATGAATATGATGCTCTTCATGAATATGATGGATTGAGAATACTCATTGAGATTGATTTTTTCTATCCAAGAATCAACATCTATGAGAATGAATCAATGATGATATAGTATAGGCCTTTCTCATAGTCAACTAATGAATCTAGAAACTAGAAACAAATATTGAATATTCTTAAGGAATATTTCCTAACAAATTGTGGACCAATTGTGCATCCTCTAGCTAATTACATATTCTTTGAGTTGTTCTCTTAATTCAATAAATTTAGATACATAGTCTTGGATATTGTCAAAAAAAATTGGATAGAGATTATTGAGATCACTATCAATTTATTATCCTCTAACCTCATCAATTTGACCATACAAATATGCAATTTTATCTCAAGCCTCCTTTGGTGATTTACACTTATCAATGTGAAAAACAAGATCAAGAGAAATAAATGTACACAGTAGATATCCAAGTGTCATATTACTTATAATGACCTATTTCATCTTTTTCTGCACATTTATTGGTGCAGTTGGATAATTAGAGAATAGAGGTTTATTGGAGCTATAATAACATAACTTTATGATGATACATGATTATCAAAAATGTCTCAAAGAGGGCTTGATTTATTGATTTGAGGATAGTTTGATCAATGGCTTAGATTTTATTTGAAAATCAAGGTGAAAAATTATTGAGAGATTTGGGTTGATGAGATATTACCAAGTGTCTTTTGGAATCAAGCAACACTGAGAGGGGGGTGAATCAGTGTTGTACAATTTTTAACTTTATTAATCTGATCATTAAAGTGCTAATAAAATTCAACCAAAATAAAAATTCATGCACATAAGACAAATAACCACAACACCATAACACAAGGATTTTTTTATGTGGAAACCCTGTTAGGGGAAAAACCACTGTGGAGGTTAATCCACAATATTTTTCTAAGTATACTCAAAAGAAAAGATTGCAAGATGAGAATGCACTTGCATTCAGGCACACTGCCTAGAGAATTTCTCAAAAACTGAAAGGCTTACTGCCTTACAAAATTTTGGAATACTTCCAAAGAGTTTGAATTGATAAAGTAGCATCTACCAATGCCTGATTACAGTTCTGCTTAGGCTCAACAATCAAATTTAGGACCTTCTAACTGATTCTACTCTTCTTCTCTGTTATGTTTCAATTCACACCAAAAATACTTAATGCACAAGTGAAACTGTGCATAATCTCTCTAATGACCTTCTAACATTTGCAACATACATCAACTCACATCGAACACACACCAAAATTATGTAATCGATCACTTATATATATCCACCACCAAGAATTCAATCGCTACAAGTCGGCTTCAACAAAATAAGAAAATATTCACAAATAGTTAGCTCAAATCATCCATAATATTCAATGTGTATCCACAAGATTCAGCCACAACATAGTGATGACCCAAACCAAAATGTTCAAACACAAAAATACTTAAACAATAACTCCTCAAATATTTGCAACACACCATATTCACCAAGTCGGCCTCTAAATACTAATGAATAGAAAATTAGTTCACTGGACCTAACTTCCACCCAAATTGATACGAGGCACCAAGATTTATATATAACACATATTATCCATCGAACAATACTCCCTGAGATCCACAACATAAAATAATAACATAAAATCTGCATATGAATCGAAGAACATGAAGTTACCAGATGCTCTATTCTAACTAAACAGATAATTGTTGATCTTCAATCTATCTGTCAGTATGAGAAAATTGCAATGCACGGATTGGCTAGCTAACAAGGGTTGCCAACAATCACAACACTAGAAAACATGTCTAATATCTCTTTCCAACAATCTCCCTCTTTGGCATTGATGGTAGCACTTAGTGAAAAATGACTAAGTGTTGGATCAATACCAAAAAATACACTGCCACCCAAAACTCCAAAAAGATCTTCATCCGCAGCTCAAAACTACAACTCCCCCTTAGATGAATATACATTTTTCACTGTTCTATTCTCCCCATTTGACATCAATGGAAAAGATGGGTAATTTGCATAAAAACCCCTATAATAAAACAAAACTTCAAACTTCATATGTACAACTTTGTTTCAAACAACTTACACAAACTTGAAGATATCTGCAAAATTTGTCTTTAACAAGTTCAAGATTGTGTTCCAACACTTCTTGAGACTTTCCAAAATAGTTATGTGACCATAGAAGTAAGATTTCACTTATGCAGCTTCAAGGCTAACTAGATCACTAACCGACATAGCATATTGTGCTTCTTTCAAAGCATTCAACATGGTTTCCATCTTTGGACCAATCATCCCTCTAAGTTCACCAGCTCTTTCCACAACTTTGTCATTATCACACTTCAAACTCTTTATTTTGTCAAGTAAGGATGTAACTTGACCTTCTTGTTCTCAAACAGAAATAGTTAAAGTATCAAAAGCATTAGAAATAGCAGCTAAGTCTTTCTCATGATCCTTAACCTTTTTTCTCATTTTCCTCAGTAAGTTTTGACAAAGAAAAACATGACTTATAAATCCTTCCACCTTCTAACAATGCACTTTAAACATTTTTCACACAGGTAGCTAACATAGATTTTTCATTTACTATCAATCCTTTCAACCTACTGATCTAGCATCAAATTCCTTCTAAACTTTGACCAAAGCTAACTTCTCAAGTGACTCAAAATGAGTACTTACCAAATTTATAAGTTTCTTCAACTCACTAGAGGAAGAACTAGATGGATCCTTAACATAAGTAGGCACAATCCTTTCCAAAATGCTAGATGCCAGATTCAATAACTCACTGTCCTCAATGTGAGACTTTATAATTTCTTCCCTAGCCTTAACTTGTGCAAATGATGCAACTTTAATTTTCTAAATTGGGGACAAGGTAGACAAATGAATAGGAGCATCTCCCAACTCAAGATTCTATTCTTCCTTTTTCTCTTCTAGAAACTTCTTCACTGCCTCTACAATGTCTCTTGCTTCCACCGGAACTCCCTTGACTTCAACCTTCTTTTCCTCAACTACTGTTTCCACAACCATAAATTTTTGCTTGTCATTTGGAGCTTCAATTTCTTCAACTGATATCTCCTTTTCTTCAACCGACACGATTTTGGGAGCTTCAATCTCCATAGGTTCTTTTGTATTATGTACATCAAGAAGAATCTGAGTGTCCTCAATTGTAACCTCTTCATTTATCAGACCAGATGAGATATCTTCCACATGCTCTTCTTTAGAAACAACATCAATTATGTTCTTTAATAGAATTTTCTTCAAAATGCTTTTTGTTTCTTTTTCTACTTCTTCAGTTTTACCCAACATAAGCTTGTTTATTCTTGTTTTTCTTTTGAACTCTCTTTTTACTTCTTTTAGAATTGCTTTCATTTCTTCAACAGACATTACCAGACTTAAATTTGTAAGAATCCATTCTCTCAGCTGCTCTTCTTCAGTTCTACCATTAACTATCCTCATCTCCAAAATTTCATACAATTCCTTAGGAAAATGTGCCATTATCTCAACAAGAGTCATATTGAAATTTTTCAAATATTTTATTGTAGCCTCCTCAAGGACTCTTTGACCAACAATATCAAAGGTACCATATACTTCACATAGGGGGTTAATATTTCCATCCTTAATTATACCTATTTCAACTTCCTCTACTGGCATATCTAGTTTGTCAGGCTTCATCTTCTTCTTTTATTTCTCCTCTTCACCAGAGGGCTTGACTGTTGTTGCTGTAAGGGTGATCATATGTTGTATTTCTCTAACTTCATCAGATTCTATCTCTTCATCATCTAAAATAGCTTTATACACTCTTGTTCTCTTATTCTTCTTCCTTTAACTGGATACCTTAACATGAGATTTTGTAGGGGCTGACTTCTTTGCATGACTGGATAGGGGTGTTGAGCTCCTTGTTGATCTAGTTCAAGCAGAGGATGTTGTCGGACTAGCAGATTCAATTTTAGCAGACTCTTTTCCTTTTTCACTTTCAGCTTGTTCTCTTCTCCTTCTTGCTTCTCTTATAGCTTCTATAGGTATGCCCATGCTCTCTGTGAAGACTTCCACTTCTTTCCTCACTCTCTAGACTATCATTGGTTTCTTCAATTGCTCATGGACTTGCATATTTTTCCATGTATATGTTCCAAACCTTTCTTTAGATGAATCCACGGGCTTACCCAATAGATGTTGTGTGTATAGCTCGAAGATTCTCTCCTCAACTTCATAACCCATAGGCATTGTTGGTGTTTTTCCCAGTACACCTAAGGAATCTCTAAAGAATAGCCAATTCTTATATTCAAGACCCTTACAGTGAATGGCCAACTGACAAGATTCAGCTGAGGGCTAGAATCTTCTGCACTTTAGGCCCTGTGGGACTAATGAGGGTGTTCCTAAGGGATATTTAACTTGACACTCTTAATGAATGACAAATCAAACCATAGATTAGTTCCCATAGATGGTAAACAACATCATTCACCCAAAGGTTGGATAATCTTCAAGAAAATATCCATTAATCTACCAGGAACAAGGGAAATATTCCATACACATGCCTCATTATAAATGAATTTTAAAATAATTTGCATTCTGACTTCAAGTCGGTCACTGAGTAGACAAATTGATATACCCTTTATGTGAATATTTGAAAATAGACCAGTGCCTTGCTTCATAGGGCATTAGAGTCACATATACAAAGACCAGTAACATAAAAATAAACTCAAATCTAATGAAATGGACTACTCTCACAACAAATTTGCATTATGGAGCTCACAACTTCTAATATACGGTTTCTTATCAAATCCTTTATAAATAATTGCAAATTTATGACCCCATGTAGGCACTTTAATTGATTGCTTGAATCAAAGTGAAAATAGAGGCATACATTCAAACAAGTATTTGAAGATGAATGAAGACATCATTAATATTTCATTCAAAATTCATGTTGATCTACACAAGGAGAACACATATGTTAGAATTATACTTTAATTCTCTATATTAGTCACTTATGTAAAATGATTTAAGATAGTTGCATATGTTCCTCAAAGCTCAAAACAAGATAACTTTTCTATTTACTATTTTGTGCCTAATATTCTACCCAGACCAATACCCGACTCAAAACTTGATCAGAATCCAAATCCTCTGCAAATGAGCCATGAATTCCCTTTTATAGAACAAGGGACCAAACAAGCTACCAGCTCAAATGCAATTTTAATGAAAAATTTAATTTCATCCTACATTCAATCTGCATTTCAAAATTCCCCATGTACTGATTCTACTAGAACACGTTGAAAATGGGGAAAGAAAATTTGCAACCACCACCAAAAGGGCAATGCAAAATATCACCAAAATTCCCTTTGTTGCCAGGTACACAATGAACCAGATGTCCACATTGCCAAAAAGGCACACAGTCAGCACTAGACCCAAAAATGATAGCCATGTACACCAAAGAAGAAAGGAATCACCATGACCATTTATCAAAAGAAAAATTTATTTCATCCTTCACGGCATCTTCTCACCGACCAGCCACCTTACGCTTACCAGCACCCACACCATGATATACACGCCCACTTCATGTCATTACAAGGGAAGAAGAAGAAACCTTGGTCCCTTCCTCATCCTTGTCCTTTTGTAGCATAGTGACATCCAACCCACTCAGAGTCCTAGCAGCCAGTGGAGGAATGGACAATATCTCTTCACCAGGGGCCAGAGTTCAACCAAAGTTTGTGAGATACCAGCAGTAGTTAGAGTCGGTCTCTGTCTCGCTATCTAATGAGCTATCCATGAGGTCGATGGGTGAATTTTGGCATCCAAAGGAGCCACGCCCATACCTTATCTTTCTACATGTCCCAGTAATAGATTACAACGGCTCCTTGCCTTTGTCTTCCATCTTTTCCGCAACCGCATTCTAGAATTGCAACCGTCGGCTGCACCTTGTGGGTGCAATCTTGGGATTCTCAGCAGGGGCCTCCATCTTTATCGTTGGAGCACACTCTAGAACACTGGAACCCAGCCTTTGTGAATTCAATTGAACTGACCTTCTTGGTGGTTTGATAGAAGCTACTAGTGTACTCATTTCATGACCAGAAAATATACTCTCTAGCTCCTCTCTCTGCAACAATTTGAGAACTTAACACTTAATTGCTATGGCAAAAATAGCAACTCATCACTTCTATTTATTGAGAAAAGTGATGATATCAATCACCACTGCTTAATGAAAACACGTGCACAAACTAGGAAATTCATTGGCGTGTGTATTATCGTTGTTTAATTCTCAAGTGCATGAAAATCTGCATATTGCACTTCATGATTGCCAGCAATTAAGTCTCCACATGCACGGAGATCAATTTGATCACTTCTGCAGAAAGTTGTTCATTAATGCACATTGGTTGTAGATGGAAACGGCTATCACGTGTCATTTTATTAACTTTGAATATATGTCATTGATCTCATGCCGAGATGGAAAATCAAGTAGTTTCATTTTGGCTGACCATGCTTGAAATCCAATGGTGCTTCGCTTATGTGTCCTCGGCCAATGGCGTTAACCCACCTCAGTAGGAAACTCCTCCATCATCAGGCTCTACCCATCTCACAAACTGCGTAGATTGGTCTATGTGGCGAGATCTTACTGATCTTGCTACTTTTAATAGGCATTCACTTTTTTCTAGCGAACCAGCGGGGAACGACAGAGATTGTTCCCAAGATTTGATCTCGGCCATCAGTTTTGGAACCATGGGCCATAAAATTGGTAGTGGAGACCAGGCCCCATGTTCATATGAAGACACGTGTCTTCATTTTTCTGACCTCATGGCTTTTAACAAGCCGAAATTTATAACCCACGAGCTGGTGGGGTACGGTCAAGATCTCTTCCCACAATCTTGTGATCTTTAAACCTGCACATGTGATAAAGTTAGCATTTAATGAAGGGTCATTGTTAGGCTGATGGTGATATGACCCTCACAGGCTAACGACCTAAGCTTAAGTCATTGGGAAAATTAATACCTGAACTTATGAAAATACTAAGGTCGACGAGACAATTGGTGACTGGTGCTTCTAACCAAAGGGTTTAGTAAACAAACGTGAATTGTGGCTCAAAGGAAGACTTAAGGAATCAGAGATCAATGTGGCAGGTCAGTGTGTGATTAGAAAACTTGAGTGATTTCACAAGAAAAAACCCTACTCACTCATGGGGAAAAGGGTTTTAAAATATGGACTAAGTTCATGGAGAATGAGAAATTTTTTCAAAATTTTACAAGCTCCATCAGCAGCTCATGCTCGGGGATGTACACCCCTAGTGGGTATAGCAAGAATCCAAATCTCAGGTTGAAGTAGACCAAGGTAGAAAACCAAAAACCAAGGAGCTTACCTGGACAAGGAAAGCAAACACAACAAAAAGTGAACAAACCAACCTATGTACACTATTCACATAATATACATGACAATTATTTCTAGAAGGTGGAGTCCCCAGGCCCCCACAACTTAGGGACAAGTCTTTCCTCTGTCAAATACTTTGGCTTGTTTTACTTTTAGTGTATCTACATGAACATTATGCAATCTTAGGTTATCAGCATCATCATAATAAGCACGTCCTATGACATTTGAAGTAGCATTATTACACTTATTCCTCTCCATTGTAGGTTCATCAAACTGGATTGAGAAGGTGAAACTCTCATATTCCACATTGTCATGAAATGTGCAATCATATTTCTCTTGCTCATCAAACCTGAAAATCCCATAGACACTTTGGCACAAACTTGACCAGTCTTTTGTGAGTTTAGGGAAGAAAACATGATCAGGCCCATTGTCAATTTGTTTATCACAAAGAAGTTCCATGATTAGGTCCATAAGGTGAGGAGTATCTACAAAGAGCTCCACTACAACTTCATACTAACTTGTATCATTCCCTCGGTTACGTATTCCTCTGAAATGCTCCTCACATGGATGAAATAATGCTGCAATATTTCCATACTTTGTAAAATCATCAAGTAATTCTTTCTCCTTAGCATAAAATAATGCTTCTTGAATATTCATGCCATCATCATGTGAAACCTGAGTAGCTGATATTTCAATTATATCTTCAAGTACACAGCCTATCACCCAAGGAAAGTTAGTACAATCATCTACATCCTTTTGAACCTCCATACTACATCCAAAGTAGACATTATAGTTTTGAACTTCCTCCTTATGTGGGCTCCCATCACAATTGGGTGTCAACAAATTTGAATCAGCTTCTGGGTGCTTATCAAGTACAATCTGCTCAATTACTTGTAAGGAAACCAATTCATTAGTGTTTGTGTTGTCACCTCCTACATTTGGTTGGGAGATTATCAAGTCAGGGTAATATTTTCAAAGGAACAGTTGACAAGCTCAATATCACCTTGATTTCCACCTATACCATTCATAACACATCCACTAGTAGCGCTTTCCAAATACTCATCAAGGGAATCTTCAAAAAGAGGATTGCTTATAAACCAATAATAATTATCATTTATAACCTCTCGATCTACTGCAGGTTCATCAAAGAAGGGATTTTTCCATACATCCATGATAATTGGATGTATCTCATCATCTTTAATATCATGATCACAACAACTCTGATCATCAGTATACTCAAAATCAATGTAGTCACTTGAGGGGTAGAGGGAAACATTCTCAACATCCTCCTCATCATCTGTGTTCAGGAAAATTGACCCACATTTAGAGAATTCTTCACATGAAGAAAATTGCTTATTTCCTAGAAAGAAAACACCCTCCAAG
Organism: Sequoia sempervirens; assembly: GCA_007258455.2. Classification (NCBI taxonomy): domain Eukaryota; kingdom Viridiplantae; phylum Streptophyta; class Pinopsida; order Cupressales; family Cupressaceae; genus Sequoia; species Sequoia sempervirens. Next base: position 179,667,092 of record VDFB02000017.1, read on the forward strand.
GTATTAACATATCCCCTACTAGATGCAAGGGATTCCATCTCAACTTCATAAGAAGAATCATATTCAATGGAGGACTGTCTCAGCTCAATCTCATCACTTTGATTCCTCATTTGTGTTATAGTACCAGGACCAGATGTATTCTCATCATAGATTGATGCATGATAAGTGTTGGTTGATTCAATTTGTGAGGTTTCACCACATATCTCTTATGTTTTCTCACAGCTTATGACATCACAAGGAAGGTAATTGGGTACCATCTCCTTGTTTTCACTTTTTGTCTCTTCATTCTCATCACTATAACATGCACCTGCTTCCATGTTGCTTGTAAAATGCCAACATTCAACAATTAGATGATCAGACTCTAATGCTTCTCCTTGATCTATCATTTTCAATCTCTGATTCTCCTCATTGTGGCAATTATCGCCCCCATTCTGGGAAACAACTATGGGTACATTACCATGCTCAATTTCTTCCACAGCGTTAATCCAATCTACTACTTGATCAAGGATATGGGGCTTCTAATCCTCAGACCACTGGCTTGATCCTAAAATGTAGGCCTCACAAAACAAATTAATACACATTAGGTCATTAGGCTTAAAACTCTTGGGTATCTCCATCAAAACATCCAAGAATCTTGAAAACAAGTCATATGGTGACTCATTTACATGTCTCTTCATTTCATACAACTTTCCAATAGAGGAAATCAAATCATTCCTTCCCATCCTTGGTTGATGTGAGGTCGATGCTCACTCATGCCTTGCATCTCTGGGAAGTAATGTTGATACAACATATAACAAATCTTCTTCTTGACAGGTACCTTTATTTCTTCATGAACTTGGTTCAATAGCTATAATTCTACTAGAGCTAGTCGTGCTAGTCATTGCAGGCCCCCTCATAATTGAGTATTTCAAATTATTCTCAATATTCATGACCTCTTGGTAAGCTTTTTGTAAAGTAGTAGGCTCTTTATCCCTTAGCAAGAAACTCATTCTTTTATCAAATGCTCCCAAATATATAACCAAACACTCTACATCATTTGGTCTCACATGTTTAGGAATTTCCTTTATAACTTTTACAAATCTAAGGTTGAAAGAAGGGACCAATTCCCCTTTATCCCTAAAAATTTCCATGAAATTCCTTCTTGCAACACTTGGGTTTACCCTTTCACCAAATTGATCGATGAAGGCTGCCTTAAGCTCATTCCAACCATATATAGAGGAAACGGGCAGAAAAGAGAACCAGTCTCTTGCATTTCCCTTCAGAGATTGAACAAATAACTTCATAACCACATCCTCACAATGAATCTCATAATCACCCATCATATCAAAAAATTCTTGTACATGCTTATTTGTTGATTCTTTCTTTTCACCGTTGAAGCTTGGAATCTTGTCTTTGATCTTTGGTGGTACAATATTTGGATACCCACCAATATTGTCAAAGTTAATAGGCTTGTACCTATCAGTACTAAAGTTTCCTCAGTGAGACAATGACTACTCACCTTGCATACTTTTCTCCATACTTAAATGGGATGGCATGAATTGACAACTTACTTTTAATTCCTAAAAAGGAATTGTGAGTATGCAATTATACAATACTACCTCAATTCCTTTTACAAATATGATCCTAAGCCTCTAGCACATGTATTTCCTACAAATTTTTCCTAAGATCCCAGCAAGCTAACATGCTCTTTTCCTCATAATGCACAACTTTAACTCATACATAAAAGCATGTTAAAATACTCCAAATATTCCCTCATCTAGTGCTAATTCACTCATTAGGGAACCATTTACATCTCAATAAGGAAAATTTATCTTGATCTATCAATTATACACTTCAATTTCTTTAAAGTCCATGAAAATACCTGGTAATTTGCAGCAGATAATTCCTTTATCCCTTCAGATTATAGATTTGATCAATTGATATATGCTTTAATAGTTTCTTTGAGTCAGATTCAACACCTCCTTCCAGAGGACTAAACTTTAGGTGAGATGAAGTTTCTTTACAAGTAGTATATATTCTAGGCTATCTTCCACAGTAGAGTCGCGTTTGGATACTTCAATCTTTGTTGCATTCAGAATATTTTCTAGGTTTAAGAATTTGTTGTTTTCCAATCAAGATGTTTGGGTTCATTTAACCCTTTGCCTATGCATTAGGTATCTGCATTTGTAGAATGATAAATTCCCCAGCAAAGTCACCATTTTGTTGGTTTTTTTCCTAGTACACCTAAGGAATCTCTAAATAATAGCCAATTCTTATGTTCAAGACCCTTACAGTGAATGGCCAACTGACAAGATTCAGCCGAGGGCTAGAATCTTGTACACTTTAGGCTCTGTGGGACCAAGGAGGGTGTTCCTAAGGGATATTTAACTTGACACTCTTAATGAATGACAAATCAAACCACAAATTAGTTCCCATAGATGGTAAATAATATCATTCACCCAAAGGTTGGCTAATCTTCAAGAAAATATCCATTAATCTATCAGGAACAAGGGAAATATTTCATAATAATGCCCCATTATAAATGAATTTTAAAATAATTTGCATTATGACTTCAAGAAGATCATTGAATAGACAAATTAATGTACCCTTTATGTGAATATTTGAAAATAGACCAGTGCCTTGCATCATAGGGCATCAAAGTCACATATACAAAGACCATTAACACAGAAATGAACTCAAATCTGATGAAATGGACTACTCTCACAACTTTGCATTATGGAGCTCACAACTTCTAATAAATGGTTTCTTATCAAATACTTTGTAAATAATTGCAAATTTATGACCCCATGTAGGCACTTTAATTGATTGTTTGAATCAAAGTGAAAACAGAAGCATACATTCAAGTGCTACATGGGGTCACAAATGTTCCTCAAAGCTCAAAACAAGATAAATTTTCTATTTACTATTTTGTGCCTAATATTCTACCCAGACCAATACCCGACTCAAAACTTGAACAGAATCCAAATCCTCCACAAATGAGCCCTGAATTCCCTTTTATAGAACAAGGGAGTGAACAAGCTACTAGCTCAAATGAAATTTTAATGCAAAAAAATCATTTCATCCTACATTCAATTTGCATTTCAAAATTCCCCACGTACTGATTTTTCCAGAACACATTGAAAATGGGGAAAGCAAATTTGCAACCGCCACCAAAAGGGCAATGCAAAATATCACCAAAATTCCCTTTGTTGCCAAGTACACAACGAACCAGATGTCCACATTGCCACAAAGGCACACAGTCAACACCAGACCCAAAAATGATATCCATGTACACCAAAGAAGAAAGGAATCACCATGACTATTTATCAAAAGAAAAAATTATTTCATCCCGCACGACATCTTCTCACCGACCAGCCACCTTGCGCTTACTAGCACCCAGAACAAGATATACGCGCCCACTTCACGTCATTGCAAGGGAAGGATAAGAAACCTTGGTCCATTCCTCATCCTTGTCCTTTTTCAAGATAGTGGCATCCCGCCTGCTCGAAATCCTAGCAGCCAGTGAAGGAACAGACAATATCTCTTCACCAAGGGCTAGAGTTGGACCCAAGTTTGTGAGATACCAGCAGTACTCAAATTCAGTCTCCGTCTCACTATCTGACAAGCTATTCATGAGGTTGATGGGTATTATTTTGCATCTGAAGGAGCCACACCCATACCTTATCTTTCTACCTTCCCTAGTAATAGATTGCAACGGCTCCTTTCCTTTGTCTTCCATCTTTTCCACAGCCGCATTCTGGAATTGCAACTGTCGGTTGCACCTTGTGGGTGCAATCTTGGGATTTTCAGCAGGGGCCTCCATCTCTACCATTGGAGCATGCTCTAGAACACTAGAAATTTTCCTCTATGAATTCAATCGAACTGACCTTCTTGGTGGTTTGACAAAAGCTACAAGCTTACTAATTTCGTGACCAGAAAATATAGACTCTCCAGCTCCTCTCTCTACGACAATTTGAGAACTTAACACTTAATTTCTATGGCAAAAATAACAACTCATCACTTCTATTTATTGAGAAAAGTGATGATATCAATCACCACTACTTAATGAAAAAACACGCGCAAACAAGGAAATTCGTTGGTGTGTGTTATATCGCTGTTTCATTCTCAAGTGCATGAATATCTACATATTGCACTTCATGATTGCCAGCAATTAAGTCTCCACATGCACGGAGATCAATTTGATCACTTATGTAGAAATTTTTTCATTAATGTGCATTGGTTGCAGATGGAAATGGCTATCACATGTCATTTTATTAACTTTGAATATATGTCATTCATCTCACATTGAGATGGAAAATCGAACAGTTTCATTTCAGTTGACCATGCTTGAAATCTCGTGGTGCTTTGCTAATGTGTCCTCAGTCAATGGCATTAACCCACCTCGGTAAGAAACTCCTCTGTCAACAAGCTCCACCCATCTCACAAACTGTGTAGATTAGTCTACGTGGTGAGATCTCGTTGATCTTGTTGCTTTTAATGGGCGTTCACTTTTTTCTAGCGAACCAGTGGGGAACGGCGGAGATCATTCCTGAGATTTGATCTCGGTCATCAGTTTTGGAACCACAAGCCATAAACTTGGTAGTGGAGATCAGGCCCCACGTTCGTATGAAGACACGCATCTTCATTTCACCGGCATCACGGCTTTTAACAAGCAGGCACTTATAACCCATGAGCTGGCGGGGTACGGTCAAGATCTCTTCCGACAATCCCATGATCTTTAAACCTGCACATGCCATAAAGTTATCATTTAATGAAGGGTCATTGTTAGGCCAATGATGATATGAACCTCGTAGGCTGACGACCTAAGCTTAAGTCATTGGTAAAATTAAGACTCAACCTTTGGAAAATACTAAGGTCAACGGGACAATTGGTGACCGATGCTTTTGACCAAGGGGGTCGGTAAACAAATGTGCACTACGGCTCAAAGGATGACTTAAGGAATCAGAGACCGGTGTGGTAAGTCAACATGCAATTAGAACACTTGAGTGATTTCACAAGCAAAAACCCTACTCACTCATGGGGACAAGGGTTTTAAAATGTAGACTAAGTTCTTGGGGAATGAGAAAATTCTTCAGAATTTTACAAGCTCCATCAAGCATAATCCAGACGGTTCTAGGTTCTTCTGCTTCCACTTGAAGCACTGATCAATATCCACCATAAAAAAAATTGTATCATTATACTTCTCCATAATATAAGTGGGAATTATTTCCCTTGCTTGCATTAAATTTTGAAAGTTTTTGAGATATCCCCAGATTGCAGTTTTCCTGGCTTGCAAATCACCAAGGCCGAATAACATGTTTCTAATCTAAATCACAACAAGCTTATCGCTTTGCCAATGCACTTTCCCTAATCCCAGAACTTCACCCATGAAATAAAAGAACAAACATAGCAGCATATTATCGTATTTAAAGGAATTCTTCTTGTCTTTCTTAATCTTACCAAAATTTTCCATAAGCTGACTTTGAAGCAATTCACACAAATCATACTTTGTATTCTCCTTTACCATTTGATAGGCTGCATATATGGTTGTACTGGATACAGAATTTTCTCGGCTGGAGTGATATATCTTATAACTAATGACCATCAAGGAAAATTTCACACCCACATCAATGATGTTATCAATTGTCATCGCTCTTCTATAAAATACAAAACCAATTGCATCAGTGACTGTTTAATTTTTCACAGACTTCAAAATCGGCAATCCACCAGAGGAATTTAAACTTGTAACAACACTTATAGCCTCTTTCATAATCTTGAAGGGTTGATTCAACCACATAAATTCAGCATGAACTCAACTTAAGATGTACCAGACCCATTTGTTTTCATCAAACATGGGAAATTTCACAATCTGCATGAATTTATTTTCCTTTAGGGTTTTGAATTTGGGCTTAACAAAAAAATCCTCTCCAAAAATGTGTTTTGAATACAGATTTAGCAACTGCGAGCTTCCTAAATCCTCAATATTGGCATGAATGTATGCCCCAATATCTTCAATGTGCAAAACATCGTATGGAACAGACAAAAATGCACCTAAGGGCTCGGTCTCAAAAGACTTGAAAGGATTCCATTTAAACTTCAGACGGGTTCTATCCTTGACTTCAACTACCAATGGAGTAGCCATTTTCACAAATACATAGTTTTACAAGTTTTCCCAAAAAATACCTTTTAGCTGGATTAGGGATTGAACTTTGAATCACCTTCACGCTTGAATTCTCGCCAAATTTTGCCAAAGTTTGCTTCAAAGATCTTCAAACTTCTTCTTCTCAAAATGCAAAGTGACAAATGAAGGATAGAAATAACCTTTTATCATTTTCACACCTAACCTTTTTGACGCAATAAATACTTTTTCCCTAACACATATAGATACCCTTTTTCCATATACTATAAAAGATAACTCTTATGCGGACCTTCAATTCTACATAAATTTGTTCAATAGCATCTGTAGATCATCAATAAAATCGTTGAACTCATCCATATCTTGATGTCAATTTCTTGCAGGGGGTTTGAAATATTTTCTTGAGAGTTCCCCCTAGGCCAAAGGCCTTAACCTAATTCTCGGATGAATTACCAGAAGCTAATTTTGGTGTTGGCTCATTTCCTGTAATAGAGGGACTCTTCTTTACCCATGTCTTCTTCATCTTCTTCCTGATCTAATCTGTAGTGACTTTCCCTTTTACTTTTTCATCCTTCTGCATGTTTCTTCTTTGATTTACTGGACCTCTTCTGCATAATCTAGCAATATGACTAGTTTTTTTGCAATTGTAGCATACCATGTTTCTTTGTCCAGATGAGTTGTTCCACTGTATTTCTCTTGATCTGCACTAGTTAGCAATATGGCCAAATCTATTGCATGTATAACATCTAACATTCCAATAAAAGTTGTTCATCACATTTCTGCATTAATTTGACTTATGACCATACTTGTTACACTTAAAGCACTGACTGAAGAATGATGGACCATTTTAATTCATTCTACCTCTACATTGAGCTGCCATATGACCAAATTTATTGCAAACATAATAGATACCATTAAACCTTTGAGCATTAGGTTGTCTTACCGAATACCTTCCAGTGTTGTTCATCTAATTTCCTTGTATGAATCTCCTTTGTCCTTGTCCAGATCCAAAAATGTCTCCTTCTTCATATCCAAGACCTCGCTTGTCACCATCAGTCCTCTGACTTTTAATTAGTTCATCAAGCTTGGTTGAGCTAATCTTAAACTTCTCCTCGAATTCATTTGTTGTAGTAAGTTCATCTTTTATATCAACAATGTGCTTTTCAAGCTCTTCCTCATTGTGTTTGGATTGTTCTAACTCAAGTTCCAACTAAATGAATCCATCAGTAATTCGACTGCATTCTTCAGATTTATCTTTTAGGGATTGGGCAATCTTTTCTTCATTTTTCTTTTGTATTCAATTTCCTTAGTCATCCTCATCATAATAGATTTCATCTCATGCTTTTGAATTGCATTATCCCTAGAAATATTTTCACATTCTTTTGTATTTTCCTTTAGGGTTTGACTCAATTGTTCATCTACAATGCATTTACTATCTTCCTGCTTGATTTGATCACAAAGTTCCCTTCTCTTATCTCTGGACTTATTGATTTTTTCTTTCAATGACTCAATGAATCTCTCACCATTCATGAGATTTTCTTGTAATTCCTGGACTTCATATTTTTCCTGATCAAGATCATCTAGGGCCACCATAAGTTGTTGTTGAAGACTGCTTGAATCCATTGAAACACTTTCCAAGATCTTCCCCAAAATTTTAAGCTTCTTCTAAGGAACTAGCTCTGATACCGATTGTTGGAATCAAGCAACACTGAGAGAGGGGGTGAATCAGTGTTGTACAATTTTTAACTTTATTAATATGATCATTGAAGTGTTAATAACATTCAATGAAAATAAAAATTCATGCACATAAGACAAATAACCACAACACCATAACACAGGGATTTTTTATGTGGAAACCCTGTTAGGGGAAAAACCACGATGGAGGTTAATCCACAATATTGTTCTGAGTATATTCAAAAGAAAATATTACAAGATGAGAATGCACTTGCATTTAGGCACACTGCCTAGAGCTCACTGCTCAAAAACTGAAAGGCTTATTGCCTTACAGAAGTTTGGAATACTTCCAAAGAGTTTGGACTAATAAAGTAGCATCTACCAATGCATGATTATAGTTCTGGTTAGGCTCAACAATCGAATTCAGGACCTTCTGACTAATTTTTCTCTTCTTCTCTATTTTGCTTCAATTCGCACCAAAAATCCTTAATGCACAAGTGAAACTATGCATAATCGCTCTACTGACCTTCTGAAATTCGCAACATACATCAACTCACATCGAACACACACCAAAATGATATAATCGATCACTTATATATATATATATATATATATATATCTTCCACCAAGAATTCAATCACTACAAGTCGGCTTCAACAAAATAAGAAAATATTCACAAACAGTCGGCTCAAACCATCCATAATATTCAATGCGTATCCACAAGAGTTGGCCACAACATAGTGATGACCCAAACCAAAATGTTCAAACACAAAAATACTTAAACAATAACTCCTCAAATATCCACGACACACCATATTCACCAAGTTGGCCTCCAAATACTGACGAACAGAAAATTAGTTCACCGAACCTTCTAACTTCCACCCAAATTGATACGAGGCACCAAGATTTACTGATAACACATATTATCCATCGAACAATATTCCCTCAAATCCACAACATAAAATAATAACATAAATTATGCATATGAATCAAAGAACACGAAGTTACTAGAAGCTTTGTTCTAACTAAACAGATAACTACTGATCTTCAATTTGTCTGTAGGTATGAGCAAATTGCAATGTACAAATCAGTTAGCTGACAAGGGTTGCCAACAATGACAACACCAGAAAACATGTGCAGTGTCTCTTTCCAGTAGTGTCACCAATAGATTTATACACTTTAGGAGGATGATAAAGGATATATGAAGGGTGGGGTTTTTTTCACCAAATTCAAGCATTGAGGATGAATCCTCTCACATGTGTCGTAAGAAAAAATAAGGAAGAGTTGATGGATACATGTGACTCCTCTCTTGTGTGTGAGAGATCACATGGGGAAGAGAGATTTTACAAGTTTCCTCTCACATATGTGTGAGGACACATGGATATGGGAAGGAGATATTTGACTCCCCGTGCATGTGTCGGCCCCATAGTTTTCATTTCACCAAAAGATTGCCCTGTTAATGTCCAATACAACTATTAGAGTTAACGGATCCACAGGAGGCGGTAAGTCCATGTCATGAATCCCAAAGGGAGCGCTGACCATATTTCAACAAAATCCCCCTCAGCATTACTTGAGGGGGTTCGAACCTGGCACCTTTGGCTCTGATACCAATTGTTGGCCACATAATTGTCGTTGCACCAAAATATCAACCTGTTAATGTTTGATACAACTGCCAAAGTTAATGGATCCATGGGAGGCACTTAGTCCATGTCACAAATCCCGAAGGGAGCGATGACCATCTGTCAACAACATGTGCTAAATGGAGGGGGTAAAAGTATAAATTTGTGTCACACTTTTGGCCAACTTATCAACACAAGTGAATTTAAGTATTTCTAACTAAAAATCATTTTTTGTCAAACATATGATCTAGTAAGATTCATTCTAGCTAAGTTAGGTATGTCCACAACTTTTCCAACTAAAATTGTTGGCTAAATGCATGTGTAGCACCACTTTAAGGTCAATTTACCAAAAAAGAAAATTATTTGAAAAACTTAATGTTTCAACAACTCCTACTCATGTAAATAACATTTTTTTTAAATGTAAAAAAATCCTTTTGTAGATCCATAAGTGTAGCTTTTAAAAAAAAGTTTAATTATTATTTATATTTTATTTTTTAATTTTACTAAAAGTGGGTTATAGGCATAAAATATTAGATTGATTACCATCTCAAGAGAAAATGTTAAAACTAGATAAAAGAATCTATATTAAGATGGTGTAATTTTTTTCCTATTTTAGATAAATAGTTAATATGAAAGTTGATGTCAAATAGAAATAATTGTGTTTTAATACACACACATTTTAATATTTATTTACAAATATATATTTATCAAAATTGGATAAAAATGGGTCGATGCAAGAAGTTGGGTCCACAAAAAGCTCAAAAAGTGGAAGTGTTTTTGTTGTTTTTCATAATTGTCACACTTGGACTGAAAATTTGAGGCACTTAAACAATGAATCTTAAAAAAATTCAGTAATATGAAATTTATAATTTTGAATCTAGTTTTCAAATATGTAAATTATTCAAATACCCATATTATAGAAATTAAATTTTAATAGGGATCTATGAAAACCACTGTTTAAAAGTCCCTATTTTTTTACCATACCATGCACGTGTACAGACACCACTTTTTGACCCAAATAAAAGTATTTTGCTAATTCCTTTTGGGGAAAGAGAGCTAACAACATGAAGATTGATGAGGAGATTTTTATGTAATTTTTTTTAATATATTTTTTTTATTGAATTTTAATTGGCCTGAATTGTTGTTTTTAAAAATCAACGTGTACATACAACATAATTGAACCTAAACTAAACATTTTTTGAATCTTTTTTTTATTATTATGTATAGAATTGTCTGAAGATTGATATCATATAATTTTTTTACAAGAAAATTAACCAAAAAGAAGTTATTAAAAAACAAAAAAAGTTTGATATTTCAAGTTTAAGGACTAGTTTGCTTAGAAATTAATTAAAAAATAACAAACATAATCCAATATTAATCAAAATTATATATTTGGAAACTAGACATCATGTTCTCTAATGGGCTTTAATTTTATAGATTGATTCAAAAAAAAAGTCCATCAACCATATTGCCAAAGTTGGACATTCTTCTTCAATACGCCTTAGTTTTTTAGTTGCAAGTCAAAGGCTAAGGGTCGGATTTCCAAGCCTTTCTCGAGCCTAAAACCAAGGCTACATGTGGGTTATAAATTCAAAATTTTAATAACACATACACGTTATTAAAACACACAGGCGTTATTTAAATGAAACGCGTGCACATTACATAATGCATATGCATTATCTATTTACACGTTGGGTAAAGGTAATGCGTACGCATTCCTAAAATAGAACACGTACGCATTTCTTATATAGTTGTTTTTTCCTAATTTGGAAAATATTGATAAAGCATGTTTTTTCTGTAACATTCCCTTTTCTGAAGAATGGTCCAAAAGCACCATTTTCTGTGTTTTTTATTGTAAATTTGTCTTGTGTAGGGCATATTCTATTCAAATTGTTAGAAGAGATAAATGCAGGTTGAATTTTATGAAGTGGAATAAAGTACAAGAACATTTTACAAGAAGATTTGGAAAAAGAGAACTTTTGGATGTATTCATGATGTTTTTTTACTTCAAATTTTATAGAAGAAAGGATCTTCATACTACATAGTTTTATTTGAATATTTGAAGGAGATGGAAATTTGAAAATACGTTACTTGAATCATTTGTTTTGTTATCAAACAAGGTTTGGTAACCATGGGATCAAAGCAAAGGTAAAGAAAAAAATGTAGAAAGTTAATAACACCTGAAGAAATTCAAGCAAATAAAGAAATGGAGGCAAAAAGACAAAGGGATAGAAGAGAGGATTCATCAAATGAAAAATTTGGAAGCATCTAGTTCCATGAATGTTGAAGAGGAAACCATGAATGATGAAATGAATGTAGATGATGCAAATGTGGAGATGGTGAATATGGAAGAAAATGCAATTGGTGTAGTCAAGGATGGGGGGTCCAAAATTTCCAACCTTACAGCAAGAGTAAACAGAACGAAAACTCAAAGAATTGAAATAACAATCACACATGGAAATATATATGATGATCAATTATTCATTGGCAACATGCCCTGCCTTCTGGCTTACAGAATTACAAAATGATATGGCGTTAAGCCCAGAGATACAATGTGGTTTGAAGCCCTTATCAATCACTACTATCCTTCTACTTGATTGATTCCCAATGCAACTACATGATGCCTATATATATCAATTCCCAGAGCCAGAAAAGGTTTGCGTCGGCCTCAAGAGGTCTCAAACCCTGAAGTTGATGAAACGTGTGAAGGGTCAGCCAAAACATATGATTTTATTTTGATTCTTGGAAAAACATGATACATATTAGAATGAAGGTCCCTCGATGAATTTTCATCCTTATGAAATGGTCTCTTGAACTCCGCAAGTCATGGGATAGGTCCGTACACTTGAAAATCTAAGATTGGTCGGTGAATGCTTTCTGTCCAACTACAGCTGATATTCTATTAGTGATAACTTCACACTGGAATCTCCAAAACACTTGAATTCTGGATATGATGTAGATGTTGCAATGAAGATCATATATCCTGCTTCGCGATCTCTGATGTTATAATGCAATACAATGCGACAAGAAATGTTGAGACTAGGTCCTGACAGATAACTACTGAAATGCAAGAAAACATGAATGCAGATATTTTTAGTTGATGCAAGATTGCTTGAAACCTGGGATGCTCCTACATCAGACACCCGAGGTTGAAGAAAAGTGAGCCTCTCACTTTCTAGGGGCTATATTAAAACCAATGCAGTCCACCTCAGCCTGAGAAACCCATGATGAATCTTCTTCTGGTCTTCCCTTCCATCTGACTAGATATTCCTTGTATTGCCTTCCTTTGGTACTATGTCCAACTTTGTTGTCTAGAATTGCCTTAGTTTCCTCTGGATGGTGTGCTACCTGGTTCAAAAAAGCAACTTTTTTGTCCTCCAATGAATCTCCTTCATGATACTGGTATAGGTCTGGAATGTTGAATATAGGTGAAATTCCAAATTCCTCCAGTAGTTCCACTTCATATGCATTTCTAGAATCAAACTTCTTGATGATCTTACAAGGTCCAAACTTCTTCATCTTCAAATTATTATATGTCCCAACTGTAAATCTCTCTTTCCTCAGATACACCTTTACTTCCTCCCCTACTACAAACTTCGTATGTCTTTCCTTCTCATCTACTTTCGCCTTGCAGTTATTGTTCATCTTCTCCAGATGCTCCTTGACTTGAGTATGCATTGTTTCCATGAATCCTGCAAATTATTCTGCCTCTGCACTCCTTTTATTCTCCTAACTGATATCCCTTAATTCTGCTACTCCTTTGGGTTGTTGTCATGTCACAATTTCAAATGGTGTCTTCCCTGTGCTCTAGTTTACTGAATTGTTGTATGAAAATTTTGTTTGTGGTAGTATTAAGTCCCAATTTCCTGCTTTACCTTCATTCAAACACCTCAACAAGTTTCCCAAACTCCTCTTATTTACCACTTTTGTTTTTCCATTTGTTTGTGGGTGAAATGTTGAACTATATTTTAGATTTTTCTTCATCTTCTTCCACAATGTCTTCCAAAAATATCCAATGAACTTAGTGTCCATGTCTAATATTATGCTCTTTGGTAGTCCATTTAGTCTCACAATCTCCTTGAAAAATAGGTATGCAAAATGTACTGCATCATTGGTCTTCTTACAAGGTATGAAATGTGCCATCTTAGAAAATATGTCCACAACCATAAATATAGAATCAAATCCTCTTGGTGTCTTCAATAATCCCAACACAAAATCCATGCTAATGTATTCCCACGGTCTCTCTAGTATTTTCGATGGTGTATACTTCCCAGTGTTCTAATTGTTTCCTTTTGCAACTTGACAAATCCTACAACTCTGAACTTCCTCCCTAACATCCTTATACAATTGTGGCCAAAAAGAGTTCTCACTCACCAATGCTACAGTCTTATCAATTCCAAAATGTCTTGTTAGGCCTCCGCAATGATTTTCCTTGATCAAATTCTCTCTCATTGAACTCCTAGGGATACATAACTGATTGTTCTTGAATAACATACCTTCCTGAATGATAATCCAACCATTTTCTTCTATCTATCTCCACAGGTTCCTTGCAAGCCTTCCACGCCTCCGCAAAATTGATGTCATCCTTATACATGTGCTTCATTTCTTCAAAACTTAACACTTCAGTTCTCATTTTTGTCAACAAACTCCTTCTCTGGCTCAATGCATCTGCAACCTTGTTTGACTTTCCACTCTAATGCTTTAACACAAATGTGTAACTCTACAAGAACTCTACCCATCTCATATGTCTCTGGTTCAACTTCCCTTGGCTATTCAGATATTGCAGAGCTTGATGATCCATATACATCACAAATTCCTTAGGCAACAAGTAATGTATCCACTTCTTCAAGACTTGTATAATTGCATAGAATTCCTGATCATAAACTGAATATCTTCTCCTAGCATCATTCAATTTCTCACTAAAGTAGGCTACGGGTCTCCCCTCCTGACTTAACACAGCTCCTATTGCACTTCCACTAGCATCACAATCTACTTGTAATACCTTATCAAAGTTTGGTAATGCCAACACAAGTTGTTCTGTCACCTTTCGCTTCAATAGTTTAAAACTCTTTTCTGCTATGGATGTCCACTTGAATTCCTTTTGGTCGCCCCTCATTGTTTTTGTCATAGGTGTACAAATACCACTAAAGTTTTTGATGAACTTCCGGTAAAAATTTGCTAGTCCATGAAATTATCTTACTTCTCCAACATTCATAGGTGTAGGCCACTCAACTATTGCTCTAACCTTCTCTGGTTCCATCTTCAATCCCTTTGCACATATCACAAATCCCAAGTACACTAGTTCTTCTTTCATGAAACTACACTTCTTGATTTTTATCAACAAATTCTCTTCTCTTAGCCTCTAAAATACTTGTTTGATGTGCTCCAAATTTTCTTCCTTAGTCTTACTAAAAATCAGAATATCATCCAGATAAACAATGACAAAATTACCCAAGAATTTCTTCAAGACTTCATTCATCAACCTCATAAATGTACTAGGTGCACTAGTTAGTCCAAATGGCATGACCAACCACTCATATAATCCCTCATTTGTCTTGAAAGCAGTCTTCCATTCATCTCCCTCTCTGATCTTGATTTGATGGTATCCACTCTTTAGGTCTATCTTGGTGAAATACTTTGCTCCACTCATATTTTCCATGATGCCATCCATCCTAGGCAATGGGAATCTATACTTCACTGTGATCTTATTGATAGCTCTTGAATCTATACACATCCTCCATTCTCCATCTTTCTTAGGTGCAAGTACAACTGGTACCCCACATGGGCTCATACTTTCTCTAATTAATCCCTTTTTCAATAGTTCATGTATCTGTCTGTTCAGCTTCACATTCTCTATTGGTGTCATTTGGTGTGAATCCTTGTTCAGAAAACTAGCTCCTGGGATAAGGTTATATGATGATCGATACTCTGGATTGGTGGTAATCCTTCAGGCACATTCTCTGATACAAGATCTTGGTACTCTGCTATTATTTTAATGACTTCCTTCTCTGGTGACTCTTCTCTTCCTGTGACTCTCTCTGCATCTAAGGCTCCGCACTTCCTCAGAATTAAAGCAAAACACATGTTTTCATGTCTCAATCCATCCATAAATTTCCTTCCATCTACCAAATTGATTCTAGTTGTTCCACATACTTCACTTTTTGGTTCATCCTCCAATAGTGTCAAGGTGATTCTCTTTCCATTGGATGTTATGGTGCAAGTATTATTTCTCCCATCATGTATATCCTTCTTATCATACTACTAAGTTCTACCCAACAACATATGACATACATGTATCGGCATAATATCACACAACACTTCATCATGATATGATCCTATTTTGAATTTCACTGGACATTGCTCACTTACTAGTATCTTGTGCTCATCTTGAATCCAAGCTATTCTATAAGGCCGGGTGTTTTCTCCTTTCCAAATTCAACTTTTTCACCATTTCCTCAAAAACTAGGTTATATGTACTACCACTATCAATGATAACTTTGAAACACTTACCTCCTACTTTGCATCTAGTCTAGAATAAACTTTTCCTCTGCAGTGCTCCCTTAGGTACTTCCTTCTCCTGGAATAGTGCTCTCCTCATGAATAATGACTCTCCCTTCTTAGCAATTCCTTTGGAACTCAGTGATTTAACTGGTTCTTCCTCCGCATATCCAATTCTTGCATGATTTCCATTTTTCTTACTTTCTTGGTGACACTCAAATGCCCTATGTCCTTCACCTTCGCACTTAAAGTAGGTTCCTCTGAAAGTTATCTTGTCATATCCTTTCTCATCTCTCTAGTATCCATCATCATGGTAAGAATTGTAGCCTCCTATGTTGTGGCAGTAAGAATTGGTCATCTCTCCTCTTATGGTATGAATTGGTATCCCTCTCTTCTTTGTGGTATGAATATTTGTCCTTGTTTTGCTTCATGTATAGTTTTTCTCCTCTGGAATGTGACCTTCCTCTCTGAAACATACCTCCTCTTCTTCTCTTCCTTTGTTCATGTCTTTTTTTTAGCTTGTCCTCCACCTTTAATACAAACTAATATGCTTCCTCTACCGAATTCATCCTCATTAGACTCAACTCTTCCTAAATGTTCATCCTCAACCCATTGATATATCTTGCCACTTTATCCTTGCTTGCTTCACTATGTCAGGTCCTGATGACGATCTTATGAAATTCCTTAGTGTATTCCTTCACATTCTTTTTTGTCTTTCTCAAGTTTTTCAATCTCTTCAGCAGCTCCAACTCATAGTCTGCGGGTATAAACTGGTTCTTCAATTTTGTCACCATTCTATCCCATTTCATAATCTTCTCTTTACCTTTTCTATTTCTCTCCAATTCAACTTCCTTCCACCATATTCTAGCATGTCCTTTCAGCTTAGTCTTTGCAAATCTCACTCTCTCTAGATATTCAATTTCTTCATACTCAAAGTATTCCTCAATGTCATTTATCCAATCTATCAACTCCTCAGGGTTTATGTTACCGATATAGTTTGAAATCTTCATTCTAGGTCACTTTCCTATTTTTGAAATAGCCTTCAACATCTTCTTCTGATTTGATTCTTCCTCTTCTAATTTTTATTCAGCTTGATCTGCAACTTGAACTTCATCATCATCGCTTTCATCATTAGGTCTATGGTTTAAGCCCTTTCTTTTGTTTTCCTCAACAACATCCAATCTCATGTTCATTGTTCACATCATTTTCATCATCTCATCCATATTTCCAACAACATTAACAGTAGTATGAATTCTCCTCAGCAGCATCTCTTCCTAGGATCTGGTGCAACTGCCTCAAGTCAGTGATCTAGCTATAGGGTTGCAACTGCCTCACAATCAGCGATTTGTTGACAACAGAGGTGGGTTTCCTCAAGTTGGTGATTTTTCCACACAAAGATCTTATGGAATTCCTTGCTCAGCTTCACTCTCCCCTCCCAAAGTTTGCAACTTCGCTCTGCTCTCCCAAGGTCCGCAACCTTTCTCTGATACCACTTGGTGTAGTCAAGGATGGAGGGTCCAAAAATAGGACTATCCAACCTTGCACCAAGAATAAACACAATGGAAACTCAAAGAATTGGAATAACAATCACACATGGAAATATAGATGATGATCAATTATTAATTGGCAACATGCCCTGCCTTTTGGCTTACAGAATTACAGAATGATATGGTGTTAAGCCCAGAGATACAATGTGGGTTGAAGCCCTTATCAATCACTATTATCCTTCTACTTGATTGATTCCTAATGCAACTACATGATGCCTATATATATCAATTCCCAACTCCAGAAAAGGTTTGTGTCGGCCTCAAGAGGTCTCAATCCCCGAAGTTGATGAAACGTGTGAAGGGTCAACGAAAACATACGATTCTCTTTTGATTCTTGAACATGATGTGGATCAGTACGAAGGTCCCTCAATGAATATGCATCCTTATGAAATGTTCTCCTAAGCTCCACAAGTCACAGGATAGGTCCACTCACTTGAAAAGCTAAGACTGGTTGATGAATGCTTTATGTCCAACTACAGCTGATATTTTGTTAGTGATAACTTCGCACTAGAATCTCCAAAACACTTGAATTCTAGATATGATGTAGATGTTGTAATGAAGATCATATATCCTGAGCTCTGATGTTATAATGCAGTACAATGCAGTAAGAAATGTTGATACTAGGTCATGACAGATAACTACTAAAATGCAAGAAAACATGAATGCAAATATTTTTGGTTGATGCAAGATTGCTTGAAACCTGGGATGCTCCTGCATCAGCAATTATGGAGAAAAACCCAACTATTCCTTCAACTTCAAATTTGAATGATATGGAAATAACGCCTATGAAAACAACTTCAGGTATGTCTTCAAATCCACCTCCCAATGATATGGAAAATGCACCTATTCAAACAATCCATCTAGGTATGTCTTCAAACCAAAGTCTTGATAATATTGATCTGAGTTATTTATATGAAGTTGGATACACCATTGATAGTATCAATAATTCTAGGGTTGAAACAATGCAAAAACAAAAAAAATGATGAAATATCTTATAAGAATGCAAATGAGAATGAAATCCCTCATATTGATGAAAATGAGAACGAAATCCCTTTTATGTTTGAAAATGAAAATGAAACCCCTTGCGTGAATGAAAATGAAACCCCTTGTATGGATGAAGATGAAAATGTTTTTTTTACAATTGAAAAAGATGTGCTAGATAACCTTCGTGGTAAATTTTCTTGGAGACAAATTAGAACTTATGGAAATAGAATATATAAGATGTTTTTTTATAGAAATAAATTAGGATTCCAATGTCAACTCATGGTGCAATTGATGAGAATGTCAAAAATGAGAAATGTGCTGAAAAAATTAGGTATTTTTATAAAACCAAAAAAGAAAGATGATTCAGTAGAACAAGTCATATCTAGTGTTTCTAATGCTATTGATTTTATAGGTAAGAAAAGTCTATCTAAAGATAAGAATGTAGCTCATCATGCAATAACAACTTCTCTAGTTAATAAAGCAACTTCAAATAAAAGAATTTTAACTAAGATTAATAAACGTATAAAAGTAAATCCTAAAAATTTGATAAGAGCTGCTTAAAGAAGGGAAAGTATTGAAAAGGATGGACAATTAATCAATGTTGGAGTTTTAGTGATAGACTCCAAGATTAGACATGAAATTAACTAATGAAATTAAATCTTTAATCAAAAAAATTTAGCATGATAATACAAGAGCATCACCTAACATTAGAGATGTCTTAAAATTAAGGGTGGGTTCCAAAATTCATGAACCTCATCCAAAGCATCTCTTAGATATGACTCAAACTGAATT
Organism: Sequoia sempervirens; assembly: GCA_007258455.2. Classification (NCBI taxonomy): domain Eukaryota; kingdom Viridiplantae; phylum Streptophyta; class Pinopsida; order Cupressales; family Cupressaceae; genus Sequoia; species Sequoia sempervirens. Next base: position 179,686,321 of record VDFB02000017.1, read on the forward strand.
ATATAAAAAAAAATTAGATGCTTCAATCTTCCCATTGAATATTAGCATAAGTCAAAGATCATTCGAAAAGTGTAAACCTTGGTATGTTAGAATTAATAAGCAACGAATCTCTTATTGTTGTAAGACTCATATACAATTTCGTTATTATTATTATAGTTTTCGATATATACGATGCCCTTTGCATGCTAACCAAATTATGTAGGACATTTGTGGTATTAATATACCACCTGAAAGAATCAAAGATTTTATAGCAAGTTTGTTTTGTGAACCCTCTAATGGAAACTTATTTTATTTAAAAGCATGTATTTCTAGAGAATGTGATAAATGTGGTAACTTTTCATTATTAGGAGAATGTATGCATGAAATTAGTTTAGATGAATTTGGACAACAATTAGTGGATGTAAAAAAATTTAAAAATGTTGAGTATTCTTTAAAAGATGGAAAATTTGGAAAATGTTGTGAGCTAATTTTGGAAAAATTTAGTGTGCATACATTTATTAAAGAATTTAAAAATAAGATTCTACTTAAATATGTTAAACATTCTTAGTATGCTCATTGGATTGATAATCAATTTCGTTTATGTAAAAACGCATTCCCAATTGGAACTATATTGGTAGTTGTTGATTTTTCTGAAAATTATACTCTTGCTCCACAAGAAGAAATGCAATCACAATATTATAATTCAATGCAAGTAGCTATATTTGTTCATATTGCTTATAGACATGTAGATGATAGTAGAGAAGATAATAGAAATTTTTTGAGAGAGTACCATTTTTATGTAAGTGATAATTGATTACATTTATCTGATTTTGTTCAATATTGTTTTGATATATTTTATAAAAATTTAAAAGAGAGGAATTCAAATGAGAGAACATCTCATATGGTCGGATAATTGTACGAGTCAATCCAAAAATGCTAGAATGTTTTATTGGTTATGTAGAGTTCATAAGGAAATTAATATCTAGCACATGTGGAGTTTTTTTTTAAGTTGTTCATGGTAAGGGAGAACACGATGGAGCAGGTGCATGTGTGAAAAGAGCTCTTGCTAGAGAGCAACTAAAATTTGAGGATGCTGCAAAATTTAGAGATGCACATGCAATTCTAGATTGGTGCAATACCAAATTATCTACAAGAACAAGTGAGAGCTCAATAATTCAACGCTTTTTTTGGTTAGTTGAAGAAAATGATATTTTTTCTCATCAAGATTGTGAAACAATTAATGGATCTACAAAATGGAATTTGTTTATAAGAGTTTGAATGCAAACACATGGACAATATGGATAAGGGAGTTGGCATGATTTTGTCAATTTTGTATTGTAGGTGATTGGGAGGTGTGTGAAAATATGGAATGGGTTGAAAAATGGCAACAAAGAGCCTTAACACCTATATCGACACATGTTCAACATGGAACGACAATTGAAGATAATCAAGTGTTTGCATCAGATGATTATGATCGTGTTTCAAATCTTGTACAAGAAGGTACATTATTTATTGAGTTGAATTTTATATGTATGCATGTTTATATGTGAATTAAATATAAGTCACTCTTTATTGAATTTTTTATTTATTTTTGCAAGACATGTGTATGTTGTTGTTGCACCTGAGGGGAGTGAAGAGGAGACAGAGTATTGGTTGGCTAGATGTGTTGAGAGAAAACATAAGTTGGTACATCCTAGAGTGGATGATGACAACTTTTATTATCCAACTGGTTCATTGGTTGTTGTTGGCACCTGGCTTCGAAAATATTTGATAAGAAAGAATGGTTTTCCTACATTTGAAGATTATGAAAGACACAAGAAGATTGTACATTATTCACATTTGATTTTGGAAACCAATATAAAACTAGTTAGATATCAAGGGAGGCCTACTAATAAATTTTTATGGACACTTTCAATGGATGGTCATGAGACAATCATAGATGCATTACAAAAAAGAGAGGATGCAGATGGTACAACAAAGTAAATAAATATTGGTAAGTATATAGTTGTATATATATTTAATTGATAGTCGATATGTAGTTAAAAATTTATCACATATACATGTCTATATATATATTTGTCTTTAGTCATTTCCTAATTAAATTTTTATATCATTTTTTGGTTTAGGTCTCCCAAAACTAGATGCTTTAGAAAAAAGAGAGGAGATGCATATATATTACAATGGAATTTGAATCTAGAGACAGGTAACTATATATAGTTCTAGATACATTTAATTGATAGTATAAATATAAAACTAAATTTAATTCATTTTCATTTTATAAAATTTTTATAATTGATTGCATATCCCCTTAATCCATTCTCTTAGGACTCCTTAATCCATCCTCTTCTATACCATTAATCCATCCTCTTGCATCCCCTTAAGTCTCTCTATTAATTCCCCTTAAGTCACCGTATTAGGACACCTTAATCCATATCCTCATATATCTACCCTTAATCCATCCTCTTTCATCCCCTTAAGTCACTCTCTCAACACCCATTAAGCCATCCTCTTAGGACCCCTTAATCCATATCCTCATATATCTACCCTTAATCCATCCACTTGCATCCCCTTAAGTCACTCTCTCAACACCCCTTAAGTTATCCTCTTAGGACCCCTTAATCCATATCTCATATATCTACCCTTAATCCATTCACTTGCATCCCCTTAATTCACCTCTCAACACCCCTTAAGACATCCTCTTAGGACCCCTTAAGCCATTTCCTCGTATATCTACCCTTAATACATCCTCTTGCATCCCCTTAAGTCTCTCTAGGGTTCATGAGATGCTTAGAATAACAAATCTATATGGGTTAATGGTTTAGGGTTCATATCCTAGGCTTTAGGTCATATGGTTTAGGGTTTAGGGTTTCTAGAGTTCATGAGATGATTAGAATAACAAATCTATATGGGTTAATGGTTTAGGGTTCATCTCCTAGGCTTTAGGTCATATGGTTTAGGGTTTAGGGTTTCTAGGGTTCATGAGATACTTAGAATAACAAATCTATATGGGTTAATGGTTTAGGGTTCATCTCCTAGGATTTAGGTCATATGGTTTAGGGTTTAGGGTTTCTAGGGTTCATGAGATGCTTAGAATAACAAATCTATTTGGGTTAATGGTTTAGGGTTCATCTCCTAGTATTTAGGTCTTATGGTTTAGGGTTTAGGTTTTTAATTCATTCTCTCAACTCCCCTTAATCCACCCTCTTACATCCCTTTAATTCATTCCATCAACTCCCCTTAATCCACCCTCTTACAACCCTTTAAGTCATTCTATCAACTCCCCTTAATCCACCCTCTTACATCCCTTTAAGTCACTCTCTCAACACCCCTTAATCCACCCTCTTGCATCCCCTTAAGTCATCATCTTAAAGGACCCTTAATTCATATCCTCTTACATCCCCTTAATCCACAATCTTTCATCCCTTAAGTCACTCTCATAATTCCCCTTAAGCCATCCTCTTAGGACCCATTAAGCCATATCCTAGGGTTCATGACATGCATCCCCTTAATCCACCCTCTTACATCCCTTTAAGTCATTCTATCAACTCCCCTTAATCCACTCTCTTGCATCCCCTTAAGCCATCCTCTTAAAGGACCCTTAATTTGTATCCTCTTACATCCCCTTAATCCACCCTCTTGCATCCCTTAATTCACTCTTATAATTCCCCTTAATCCATCTTCTTAGGACCCATTAAGCCATATCCTAGGGTTCATGACATGCATCCCCTTAATCCACCCTCTTACATCCCTTTAAGTCATTATATCAACTCCCCTTAATCCACCCTCTTACATCCCTTTAAGTAATTATATCAACTCCCCTTAATCCACCATCTTGCATCCCCTTAATCCATCCTCTTAAAGGACCCTTAAGTCTTATCCTCTTACATCCCCTTAATCCACAATCTTGCATCCCTTAAGTCACTCTCATAATTCCCCTTAATCCTTCCTCTTAGGACCATTAAGCCATATCCTAGGGCTCATGGAATGCATCCCCTTAATCCACCCTATTACATCCCTATAATTCATTCTATCAAATCCCCTTAATCCACCCTCTTACACCCCTTTAAGTCATTCTATCAACTCCCCTTAATCCACCCTCTTGCATCCCCTTAAGCCATCCTCTTAAAGGAACCTTAAGTTGTATTCTCCTACATTCCCTTAATCCACCATCTTGCATCCCCTAAGTCACTCTCATAATTCCCCTTAAGCCATCCTCTTAGGACCCATTAAGCCATATCCTAGGGTTCATGACATGCATCCCCTTAATCCACCCTCTTACATCCCTTTAAGTCATTCTATCAACTCCCCTTAATCCACCCTCTTACATTTATTTAAGTCATTCTATCAAATCCTCTTAATCCACCCTCTTGCATCCCCTTACGCCATCCTCTTAGGACCCATTAAGCCATATCCTAGGGTTCATGACATGCATCCCCTTAATCCACCCTCTTACATCCCTTTAAGTCATTCTATCAACTCCCCTTAATCCACCCTCTTACATTTATTTAAGTCATTCTATCAAATCCTCTTAATCCACCCTCTTGCATCCCCTTACGCCATCCTCTTAACTCCCCTTAAGGCATTACCTTAGGCCCCCCTTAAGCTATATCCTCTTAGGTCCCCTTAATCCATCCTATGGAAAACATCACTTGAATTTGTAAGAAATTTATAAGATCCAATTTACTAACTTTTACTATATATTGTTCTTTTCTCACATGAATTATTTAGTTAAATGGCTCATAAAAACTATAGTTACTTTACTTACATTAATTGTTTTTGCAGGTTCTCATCAAGTCATTCTACCATGTGATTGTCATTGTAAAAAATATTTATCAAGAGACTATGTAAATATCAATTTGTGGTCTTGACCTAAAAGTTGATAAGCTTTAATTGTATCTACATGCACATATATGTTTCATCATGTTATATAGTTGTATTAAACATCAATATACATTATATATGTTTGTTCTATGTATGAACTTATTAGTCACTTTTTAAATATTTTGATCCAATTTTATAGATTATACATTTCATGTCTTGTATAAAACCACATTTTATATAATTGTTTGTATAGATTATACATTGTATACATACAAGGAGATAGATTTTTGTTTAGTGATTCAAATATTTGCTAGAATTGGAAAATAGTTAAAATTACCTGCCCTTGATTTATTATGAATATGATCTAAAATATTTAAGGAATGTTTTAATTTGTCACCTAACCATGTGATAAATTATATGAAATTATATATATGAAATTTGATTATAGATAAGAATTTATATAGTGCGTGTATTAGTTGAAAATTAGATAAAATATCTATACATACATGAGTGCATATAATCATCAAAATGAACATAACACGATCATAATTGACTGCATATATAATCATCATGTTAAAGTCAACTAATATAAATAAACACAAACATGATCATATTAATCGATATAATGTATGTGAAATGGTCCATGAAATAACATGTTCAAAATGTATATGTCAAGTCCAACACATATATTTAAATAAAACTAGAGATCTATAGTCCATAAAATTTAAAACCATCTAACTATCAGGGCGATCAATCAAATCAAGTCTCCTATTTGTTCCACGTGGACTAGATGTACCTGTATCATGTTGTAAAAGAGTACAAGAAACTTGAAATTAGATTTAAAGTTATTTAGAAATTTTGATATAATTAAACATATAAACTTGAAAATATAAACTCAAGATAAAAATAAATTTAATTAAATATCTAGTAAATACAGTAAAAATGATTTTTAGTATGCATAAATTACCATATGATCATGTGAATCTAGTGGCACATTTTGTTCAATGAGTAGCATAACTGTCACTTGAGAAGGTCCAAATGCTTGATCTACTATATCCTGCATATTCATATAAAGCAAACAATATGTTAAAACCTCAAATATATATATTTAAAAGGTCCCTAAAAATTGTATAGGAGATTTAGTAAAGTTTACAACCTCAAATGATATGACCTCAAGATCACGCACCTAAGATTTCCCATGCATAAATGTTGACGATGTCTCAGGTGCATGCCATGGGTATCACATGAAATCCCTACATATAGATACAACAATGTATAGATCATTCACACATGTACAAATTCAAATTAAATTAGATCTATGATGTGTATTTAATTTAAACTTAACAAACTTTTGAAAGCACACACCTGAGCTGATGATGACTCAGGAGCGCTCACCACAACTTGTGGTTGGTTAGTACTTGGTATTGCATGACCTCCCTGCATCTAGATATAATATATCATTTCAGACATGTGTATAAATTCAAATTAAATTAGATATATCCACACAAATTATTTAATATATATTGGTTCAAGTACCTAACCAAAAGGTGAGCCCAAATCTATAGCACTCAAAATATAGACACGATCATATTGAGATTCAGGCATCGTGTGATCATGCATCTACATGAACACTTCTTGATATATATATATATATATATATATATATATATATATATATATATAATTTGATGTTATTATTTACATGAATTTTGCATATTTCAAACAAATTAAATTTAAGTTCAAAAGATGAACATACATGTAGGATGATCCTCATATATATACTAAATTCATCTATGAATTCGTCCCAGATGCATTTGGGTCACCTGAAGTGGATGCCTGAGTATTGTCGTGCCCTCGGCACACTGCCCCATTTAGAACGGGGACCCTCTCTTTCCTTCGCTTTGTCGAGTTGCTTTTGTTGTCGCCTCATTTTGTGTGCCCCATTTTGATGTCCCAAATGGTCGTGATCCTTAAAGTTTCATATTAGGAAGGCCACATTTCACCCCACAAAATTTTCTAAGTCCTAGGCCCCCAGAGTTCCCTTGGCAGTTTGCCTCTACCAACGTCCTTGGCATCATCCGGGCCCAGCCTCTCGGGTTTCCCATTGCGGGTTTCCCTTTGGTATTTGTCGTTCTAAATGGCCAAAGGACCTCATCCTTCTGTGTCTTGAGTCTTGGTGCTTCATTCTTTGTTTCTTCATGCCTTCGGTGACCAAGTTCACGTTGTGCAACTTTGAGGCCTTTTGGACCTGGCCTGTCGGGATGCTCCTACCGGACTTTCGTTTATCTCTTTCATCATTTCCAATGGCAGTCCTTCAAGGGCTTCCCGCCAATTGAGGTTTGACATCCTCGTCACTGCCTCTGTTTCTCAGCAAAGTTTCAAATGACCATGATCCGACGGCCGCCAGCTTGCATCTTGTCGACCCCTGGGTTCCAGATCCCACGCCGTCGTCTCAAAATTTGAATTCACCAACTTCTCGCCTGCAGTACAATCATTTATGGGAGTGCATTAAATGAACTTAGGGGTATAAATATTTGGTCCAACCTGTCATTTTCACATGTCAGGAATCGGCCAGAGAAGTTCAGAGTAGTTATAGAGACCAAGATCCCTCGTCACTTGTCGCCTTCGAGCCTGTTGTTGTCCTTCATCATCCCCTCGCAGATTCAACAACTCCCTTCATGGAATTCTCATGGTAAGTTTGTTGTCCTTTCTCTCGCTTTGTTTTTCGATGATTTCACTCTAAAATAATGGACAAAATGGGGTTAAAATGCATTCATTTGATAGAGGAGGGCTAGGCCTAAAAAACCCATGTGATGAAATCTTGAGAAAACCTTTGAATCATCATGTAACTAAATCTAGAACTTCATCACCTCGGCATCATTCTTTTTGTAGAGAGAGAGCGCCCTTCGGGCCCGAGACTCCCCTTCGCCGTCAATAAAACCTCCAAACTGAAACAACTTGAAAATGGCAAGATACCTCCTCGAGTCCATGATCACAAGTCGCCCTTGTCAGTTCAACATTGGGATTTAACGAAAATTGAACTCCCTGCCTCCAGGCGTGTTTGACGGGTCCGCTCCTGCGAGATTCCATCCTCGGGATGTTGTATAACTTTCGTCATTCTAAATGGCATAACAGTCTCATCCACCCGATATTCGGGACGCACCCTACAATTCGCCACTTGAGTTAAAAGAGCAAAACAAACTGCCACATCCTTGGTATCCTCCGGGTCCTAGTTCTCGGAGTTTCGTCTGCAGACCTCTGATGCAACTTCGTCATTTCTCACAGCCATCAAATGACTGCCTTCTTCCCTCTGGGTCTCAAGCGTCCCTATGTTGCATGAACAAAAAATGATGAAACTTAAGTGCCTTTTCCTCCACCGGACCCGCTTCGTCAAACTTCTACTGTCGGGACACTGTCCCATCTCGGTTGTCGCCAAGGAATTCCACAGCCATCTTTTCGCATCCTGGATTCTAATCCTTTGATTGCCAATGAAACCTGCTTAATGAAGAAATTTGGAGGCCAAGCTTGATCTCAAGTCCGGTCTATCGGGTTCCTCCCATTGGACTTTCGCTCGCTACTCGCCGTTCTCAACGGTAGTCCTCGAGCGGCTTCCTAACCCTTTCAACCCGAATACTTAGAAGATCAAAGAGTAATGCCATCCATCCTTCAAACTCATAGGTTCTAGACTCCGGAACTCCTCCCCCAAAATGTCGTTTCATCAAGTTCGTCTCAAACAGCAAAACCTAAACGACTTTCCCTCCTCATGACTCTAGGTGCCCGAATGATGATCCAAATGACCTCCAATTTGAAAACAAATCTTGACCCGCATGATCAAATTGGACCCTCTCTTGCATGAACCTTTCAAATCATCTTAATCTAAAGGTGGGATAAAACATGAGGATTGCCCTGCCTTGTTCGCCCTTCAAAGCAACCATCCTACCAGGGAAGTTCGGCCCTTGGGACTCAGACCATCCAAACTCTCTTTAGTTGATTGCTAATGACCATCTAGAACAAATATTTGGTTTCTTGAATGATATATTGTCTGATCGGACTCCATGTATAGGGATTTGGCTAACCATTTGTTTCTCCATGCTTGATTACGCTCACCATGACTTTGTGTGCAGAATTTATGGAATCGGGTGCAGGACCCTCAGGGGCAGCCGCAAAGAAAGACAAAGGAAAGAAAACAGGCAGGGCTCCTTGTGGAAAAGAGGACAAGGATCAAATGAAGTACCAGTTCCAAGGGGAGTTGTTGCATTCAAAGTTCATCACGGATTGGAAGGAGATTATAGATACCAACATTGGGCACATCAATATTGATGAATTTAAATAAAGAGTCAGAATCAGTCCTAAGACAAAAAAATGCCAGATTGATCAGAGGTAGCAGGATTGCTAAGGCTGCAGGCTTTCCTCCATCTCTTGTCGCCCCCGAGCTAGTAATGGCATGCAGGGCAGCATACCAGCCAGAAACCAGAACTATTGTAGATAGAGATGGGAACATTCTACCTGACATGTTAGGCGAAGCAATAACGAAGACCTTCCACATCCCTACCTTTGGGGAGATGGAACTGGCAACTATAAAGGAATGTAAGGCAATGTGGGAAGAGGACCCAGTTGGATGTAAGAAACTGATAAATCAATATTGGATCAAGGAGAAGAGGGGCAACGCTGCGAAGGTTCCTTAGGAGATTTTTCGCAGTGATCTCCATGAAGACTATCACGACCTGGTGACCATGCTAAGCAGGGTAATGGGCCTTCCTACTGTGGCCTACTTTCAAGAATGGATGGTCTACTTTGTTGAACAGATTCTCTGCGGAAAGGAGGATGTTACCACAGACACCACATTTTTCTGGGGAGGAATAATAAGTGATTGTTTTCATGAGCAATTTATGAATGTTAAAAAGACCTCCAAGTTCTATATGACGTCCTACTTGATTTATTCACCGGCCGAGCAAAGGTAATACAGTGGCTTGTTCAGAGCTCTGAATGAAGAGCAAGGTCGGGAGGTGAAGGTTTATGATAGGTACCCTCAATTGTAGTACAAGAATTACAAGAAGGACTACTACAGGGTTAATGGCACTTTCATAGGTCATATCATTAGGCTGATCGAGGGTGACTTTGGGAGGCGAGTTTCCCACAGTGCTAACACCTTCTTAAAACAATATGCTTTCTTGTTCATCCAGTATCCCAAGTTCACATGCATTCGCACTTAAGGCTTCACAGAAAGGCCGAACAAACTGCCCCAGTACCCTAATGACCGGATTATATTGTTAGAACTCTCTCAGCAGTTGTGGCATGTACACACCTTGCTAAGAAACAAGCATTTGGTAGGGATCCCTTATCCCCTTTCTTTTGGCCAATGGATGTATAAGCTACATACCTCTCAATGTGCAGGGAATTTAGAAAAGGAGTTGACTGAGTATCATTTTCGGCTTCATACCACCCGTCCGCGAATGGACCCTTACAGGCATATAAGAAAGGCACTTGGACCCGACTATGCCCATCTGCACCATGTTGAAGATTTTTGGGAAAACTGCCAAGATGAAAAAGAGGTGTTGATGAGAGATTACATGTAGATGACTGCATACTTTGTGAAAAGAGTGAACCTATTTCTTGTGCCCGATTAGGTTGAAGAAGATGAGAGCACAATTATGGGTCCTAGGTATAGTGTAGTCAGTAACTTGTCGTTGCCACTGATAGACTGGGAAGAGCAGGAGTTTGATTACCTCAATATCATAACTAAGCCAATCGAAGCTCATACAAAGGAATGGGTTAATGGGTAAGTTTCCCAATTGAAGCAACAAGGGGTCGTCCTGACTATGAGGGGCTCAAAAGTGAGCCTAGTGCAACGAATGATGGAGCTACTATAGCCTCAATAGGAGAAACATCCAAATCCCCTCCACTCATGAGGTCAAGGAAAAGAAAGGAGACTGATGAGCAGCAACCTAACCTAAAAGTATATGCAAGAAAGGCTTCAAAAGGTGAGTCCTCCAAGAGACATAAGAGCTCGGGTGACGCCACTATAGTGCCTGTTATACAAGAGGGAGAGGAAATGGAAACAGACCAACCTAAGTCTCCACCTGCTGCCTCCGCTATTGTTGTTCTTTCATTAACCTCTCAAGCCATGGTGGCTACCTCCCTACCTGCGGTGGACATCTCAATCCACCTTGATTCTTCTTCACCAATGGGACTAGTCGTGGTGGTTGATTCTTCTTCCGCCACCACCTCTCCACTTTCTTTCGCCTCCATGTCTCCAACTACGTCCCTTTCATTAGCAATAGCAACAATACCCATGCCTGCACTATCACTTCTAGAAGCATTTTCACAGCATATGCGGAGTGCTCCCTCTGAAATTTCTAAAGTGTTGTTGAATCTAGCCATTCAAGCTACCCTAGCACAGGTCCTCGCCAGTGTTCCTGTCTCAAAGCCTCTAACTGAACCACCTGAGATGAAGGCCACAATGGAAATATATGAGGAATGGGAATGACAGGAAAAGGAAGCCGCAAAGGAATTGGACGAGGAAGCAGACGACTACCACGAGCATCCAAACCATCAACATCTGCAAATTAATAAGGTAGTTTGTGAAGGAGAGGAGACAGAGTCTTCTGAGGGCAGTGATGAGAGGGATGTCGGTACTGAAATTATACAAGCATTTGATGCCGACTTTGAGGAAGAGATGGCCTAGCAATTGAAAGATGTTGGAGAATAAATAGAAAGGCCGCCCTCAAAAGAAGGGAGACAAGAAGATGATAAAATGGAAGAAGGCCTTAAGCATAATGAAGAGATGCCTCTCACAGAAGGGCAGGAAGAACAGGGAGGGAAGGAACATGAAGATGTGTCGCCTCCACGTGAGGAAGAAGAGAACAAAGAAGATAAGCTTGAAGAAGAGGTTGAAAGCTATGAGAATCCAGAGACTAAGCAGCCCAAGGGGCATGAACATGAGGAAGAAAAGGATGCCGAAAAGGAAATCAGCCCCAGGGGCACGTGCCCACTAAATCCCCCATCAAGCGCACGGTATTCATCCAGGACTCTGATGAAGAAGAAGAAGATACAAAGGCAGAGGAAGAAGCTCCTAAAGAAAAGGAGATTGAAATTAGAAGAAATGAGGAGGAAGGTGATCATGAATCACCTAAGGAAAAGTATTTAATGCCTGAATGGCTGGAAAAACAACTAGAAAAGAAAGCTCCTACTCCAAAGGATCCCAGAACGAGATTGGAGGCCATCTTGGCTCGGGCACAAATTATAACTAAGAAAGAAAAGAAGCCCAAGGTTCGATCAAAGGTGACAATGGATGCCTCTGGATCCAGAATGGTGCAATTAGCCATACCGTTGGTGGGAGAAGAAGGAATAAGCTATAACATCTCCACTATCAACTTGGGAACTGCTTCAAAGGAGCAGAAAGTGGATCACCTCCAGGAGTTCGTTGTCACTGTGGTGCACCTGATACAACAAGATAAGATCTCAAAGGACGAGCTCAAGGCACAAGTGGCTAATCTGACAGCCTACATCCAGCAGTGGTCATCAGCAGAAGAACTGCCTACCACATCCTCGGCTCCGCCCCAACTGCTATCCAAAGAACAAATAGACAAGCTTGAAAAGAGAAAGAATTTGGATAAGACCACAGAGAGCTGGTTCCAGCAAGTCTTGTACGCTGGAAACATGTGCATCACTCGTGTAATTAGGACAACAAACAAATTCTTAGACGTACAAAAGTCCCTTGAGAGCACAAGGAAAATCTGCACTGACTTCCCAAAGAGGTGCGAGTCTACTTACCCGAAGATTGAGGCATCCTCAAACTGCCAAGCGGGACTTGGGAAAAGGAACTTGCTTTCAAGAAGGACAATCATTGGCTAATGGATGTATGGAAACGAGACTTCGAGAACCAAAAAGAAAGGTTGGAGCAGGTGATCGATAAGGTGGCTCCAGATATCAATTGGGCTAAGGATGTTTGGGAAAATTACAGTCAGTATTTGAAGGTAATGACGGGGTAAGATATGCCTGTCGTGCAAATGGATCCGAAAAAGATAAAGCCTCATTTCCAGAAAAGGATGGAGGATGGGATGTCAGACGAGATCACTACCGACTTCATGAGTTTTGCTGCCTGATCCTTCGCCCAATCTGAGTTGTTCAGGGACCACACCGCCAAATATGATGAAGACTGGGAAAAGCTCACCGACATATCCAAGGAGTGGAGTTACCAGATGCTGCAATATGAGATTTTGGAGGTTGATAAATAGCAAAAAGTATGGATCTACACAAAAAAATTCTTGACAACCATAGGACAACATTATCAAATCTATCAAAGCAAATTTATAACTAACTGAACAACAATGTAAATCTAACTAGATCAACTAACTATTGGAGACAAATCATGAAAATGCCAAGAAACTCATAAATGCACCAAAGTTAATGTATTTCTATTATAATTTCAACAACATGTCATTACAACAACTCAACTCTCTCTTGTTGCTAGTAGATGGTTGTGTAAAGTTAGTCTGGACTTAAATTTAAAGTTTCCCCAAACCTTTATCTTTATTCATGCATGCATATGGTTAATGAATGGTAAAATATTTGCAGGCCTTAGAAGATAGCACAGATTTCATGACACTATGAATTTTTTGGTTAAGTGAGATTTTGTTTTAAGGAAGTTGTCCATAGTAGAACCTCCATGATAACTGTTCATTCATAATTTTAGATCCAAGAACCTCTCTTCTCCCTTGCTCTTTTTCCTTTTCTTTTAATAAATAACATATGCTAAGGTTCATTGCACATTGTAAAATCAAATCTTAAGATAAAACAGGAGTTCATAATTGTTGTTTGAACCTGCAGCAAACTACACTTCAACTTTCCACCTCAAGAACTCTATTCCAAGATCCACTTCGCATCCATCTACGTAAGTCTTCCCTTTGATTACCAGCAAAATCACATCAAATATCAACTAGGGAAGTCCATGCAAGTCATGACCTGACACCCGAGAGACCTTGGGGTGATTTTCAGCAACTTGCTGTTAGAAATCTCCTTTCAAGAGAGGCAGTGCATCTACGTACTGCCTATGTTGAGAAAGTGTGCAAAACACCACATCAACAAGTATTCCCATAGCCCGAGCCTCCATGCTCTCTATTGGCCACTTCAGCCGCCACGTGTGTAGTCGTATGAGTGAGATGTCCTAAAAGAGAACTCAATGCTCCTAATGTTGACATCGTTTGTTGCTAAAATGCAGCGGGAACACTAGGAGGAGGAGGAATAATAGGAGCAATCGGAGCACATCGCTGAGGATCGACACGTGCTCCTAATCTATGTTGGGGCAGGCCACACCCAACTCCCTGAAATGACCTCATATCAGAATAGTTGGGTTTTAAACCCAACTCGAACTCATCCCATAACTTTCTCAAAAAGTATAGGGGCACCTCACAATTGCCATGTGGTGGGCTATCAAACACCATCCACCATTTATCCCAAAAATTTGTAGCTATCTGCGGGTGCCTACACCATAAAATTGAAATTCATTTTTTGGTGGGCGGAATTGGTTCATTTGTTTGGGGGCTAAAAAATGTTGGCAAATGGCTTGTTTGGTAATTTTAAGGTCATTAATTTCTTTATAGGACAATCCATCTGCATAGAATTGTCTCCTCTCTTCTCTCCATTTATGGAACCTATCTAGGTCTACATCAATAGATTGAACAGAATCGATAGCAGTTTGCATTGAAGATGCAAATTGTGCGAGATGGGGGGATTCTAGGCTCATTGTTTATCAAATTTATGGTTCCCTGAATCACATTAAGGTTTGCTCTAATGCTCTCTCTTAACTGAGCCTGATCTACTACAGGGGGTGAGGGGTTAGGAGGTGGAGAGTGTGGAGGTGTGGGGTTTTGTTGTGGTGGTAGATCTGGATGTATGGGATCTGCAAGAACTTATGCATCAAGTATAAAATCCTCTATGTTAAATTTTGGATCCATGTGAACAATGAAATGGCAACTGCATGTTAAACAATTAAAAAATATATATCAACAAACAAATTAAATAATGCACACAATTTGAAAGTTATTTAAAAATCACATTGAACGTGCACAAATTCAAAATACTTTTCATTTAAAGACACATTCAATTTATAACATTAAAAAATCCATCATTAAAAATCCATAGCATGTACACATTAAATTGAGTCCAGTGTGTGGTTGTTAATATGAAGGGTTTTTTGTTACAACCAACTCTTAGAATGCAACTAAAAATGGAGATAATTGTCACACCAAGGTCATACAATTTTAATAAAATCCTACCTACATTACCTAAAACTAATTATTGAACACCTTTTAGTACTTTTGCAACCCTTCCAAGAAGAACCATCAAGTATATCTAAAATATTTCCACTATACTTTAGATCAATATGTATACTATAATTAAGATACCTAAAATATCTAAGGATGGACTATTACATTTTGTGTACATGGAAAGGGTTCATATGTTGAGTTGTATAAGTGCTTCTACATCAAAACTTTCTAGAGGATGACATATTTGTTATAATTCATCTAGATATTTTATGTTAAACCTTTAATAAAAGGGATGGAAATTATAAATAGTTTTGAGTTAGATCTATATGTGGGAATTTCCCTTGGCTGATAGTGTGGAAATATTAAAGGATCATATAAGAACTTAACTAGAAAAATAGGTACATAGGATACCTCTCAGTGAAAATAGGGAGGTACTCTAATTATAAGTCTGATGGGTAGAAATGAAATTAGGGGGTTTTATTAGAACCCTATGAATGCATGCACTATCTCATTGGTTTATTAAGTGAATCCCCTGAAAGAAGGCCATAAACTTATTTTTAGCTAGATATCATTTCATAATTAAACTATAGCCAAATTTGATGATATACATTAATTGAAACATGATCAATACTAAGGGGAAAAACAACAAGATTCAAGATAGCTACTCTTACCTTTTACTATTTAACCAAGAAACATAATATACATATATGCAACTACATGTGGTTGATGCATGAAACAAAAATACCCATGCCCAATCATTGAATAAAGAAAACACAAATACTTAAGTCATGTGCAAATATTGATAGCAAGTCCGGGAACAAATAAAATAAAACCACATGGATTAAGGTAAAGACTTAAGATTTATTTAAATAAATCACCATCAACATAAACTAGGACTTGGATAAAACATCAAGAATTGAGAGCTCACAAAAGGCTACGATATCAACAATGAGGCTTCTTTGAATCATTATTGGAAAAATTAAATAAGAAGATTAGTAAATAGAGATTGTGAACATGAGGTGAGGAACCAAATTTCTATAGGTAAAGGACTAAAGAATGAAAAATAAGACACAAATATATAACTTTGATTTCTCAAATTAGGTGTTAATAGGAGGTTAGGGGTTGTTTAGAGTGTCTTCTATTACATATAAAGGTGGAAAAAGACAAGGAAACCCCACTAATTTAGGTTATTCAACTCAAGAATGAGTGTCAAAATGGGTAAATGATGAAAACCATGTAGTTTAATTTGTAAAAATTATACTAGATTCTAAATATTAGGATTATTGTTAGACAAGGGTGCTCAATGGAGCTCATAAATATTGCCTATCATTAATTAACTAATTCATCAATAAGTAATATTCTTCTACTTTTATGAGTAGAGATTTATCTTTTGGGGCGAGGGGAAGTTTACTCATAGGTGTTGTTGTTTCCCAACAAGAGTATATCTATAGAGCTAAGGTATATCGATTGTGAATACATGTATTTATCAAGTATGACATAGAATTTAATTAAATCCAAGGACATAAATTGATTTATCTAAATTTTAAAATTTCATGATAAGAGACACAAGTTCTCTATAGTGGGACAAAGTAGTTAAGAAGAAATAAGTTTAACACTAACAATAATTTATAATCTCATTCATTATTTTCAAAGCATACTAAAGATAAGAATAAAATTAATAGAAGACATTCAAAGGGACACATAGATATATGCTAACGGTAATTGCAATACAAAATAAACAAAGATGAGCTTGAGCTCTATTCACATATTGAAAATGGCTTCTTTAAGTACAAAGACTTCACTAAATTTTTTAGTTGTAATGAAATCATATTTATACATGTGAATTGGTATGCATAATTTATCATGCAAAAATGGAAGAAATTAGATCTTTACTATATAATTATTTAGAGATTTGATGACATGAAAACATATCTATGTCAAATAAAAAATGTAACAAACCTCCAAGGAGGGATACTTCTAAAATTATGTGAAGTGAAATTTAAGAACCAATGACAAGGAGGACACAAAATAAAGCGAGGGAAATTTCCAAATTGAAATTACTCAATGAGCAAGAGCAACATGATCAATCCTAATGAGATTGAAACTTGTAACCATACTAAAAAATGAGAATGTTTAAACTATAGTTGAGTATGGCAATGGTGTAACATAGCAACATGATCAATCCTAATTAGATCAACCTCATAAATTTATGCTATGATTTGTTGAACTAGTTACGAAACATCTCCTCATTTCTCAACACAAATGGTTGCATTGAAAGTATTGATTGTACTTTCAAGTTACACTATCTAAAAGGTGAAAATATTAGGGTTTTAGGTTTAGGTTTTAGGGTTTAGGGTTTTAGGTTTAGGTTTTAAGGTTTAGGTTCAACGATTAAGGGTTTTAGTTTTTAGGTCTATGTTTTTTGGAACCTAGGGTTTAGGGTTTTGATTTCTAAGTTAAATGTGTCCAATTTAGGTTTAGTTTTTATAGTTTTCGATTTACAATTTAACTTTTTTTGTTTCGTTGATGTTTTTGGTTTTTTAAATGCAATTTAAAAACTATAAAATATTGAACTAAAACAAACTAAATAAACAAAAACTAGATAACAATTACAAAATAGAAATGCAAGATATAAAGCAAAAAAATGGCAGAATTCAACCAACCTAGAGGTCGCTGAGGTCGGTTGTGTCAACGGGACGAGGTGGTAGTGAAAAATTGCTTCAATTAGACCCTTCAAAACGCGTACGCGATCTTCCTTCTCCTTCAAACACACGGCTCAAATTGACTGTGAAAATGAAAACACAGTCGTTTATTTAAAAAAATAAATAGCTTTGTGAAACGTGTATGCGTTTTAGGTTGCGTACCCGAATTTAAACGCATATGCATTAAAATTTAGGCTCGGATACCCGATCCATAATGCATACGTGTTTTTTAAAAATGCGTACGCGTTTCTTGCAATTTTTTTTGTTTTGGCGAAAACTTCCCCTCTTCGTGGACCTCTTTCTTTTACCCAAATATATCTATGCACTAAAGTTTCAAGTTATAAATAAACACACAAAAATTGAAAGAAAAAAATAAAATTTACTATATAAAGCTTGACATCTCATGTAACTTAATTTTTTAGTGTTTTATCAGCAACTAAATTATATTGTCAATTTATAAAATACTATATTCAAATAATTTTTTTAATTTTTCAAAAAAATACAAATGTATAATATACTAAAAAATACACATTTTCTTAGTTTACATCATTTAAAAATTCAAAACATATATGTCACTTTTCAGTGATTCAAGTTTAAAAGTAGGATTAGTGTTGGTTGTTTCCTTTATAAAAGTGTGACACAACTTTGTACTTTTACCCAGGGTTAGGACTCACTAGAAATTATTCATGGCTAATATTTTATTGTAGTTTTTTAGGGATAAGTGGAATGTAGGTGAAATTAACTAAATTAACCACACTTAGGCATGATCAAGGTATTAGTTGGTTAATTTAATCAATTTAATTAACTAGTTAAATTGAGATGGAAAGGGGGAAATTGAAATAAATAATTTATTTTTATTTAAATCTTATGGGATAGGATTATGAGATTAGACTTTATTAAATAATTATTTTTTTTTAAATTAAGGGTGAGGAATAAGGATAAATGATGAATTAAATAAATAAATAATATTCATTTAGTTAATGGATAGGAATAGGATAAGGTCCCCTAGTGAAAACAATTTGTTGTACGAGGGCCCAACAAGGTTGTGTAGGTAGTTCCTTGTCGAGTACTTCTATACTATTTTTTAAGAGTCTAGAGTAAAGTGCTCCAAAATCAACAAATTGACAATTGATTAGTAAATTTTTGGACCTCCTAAATGCAATGGCATGGTCATATTTCACCTAAAATGCTCCAAAAATATGGTTACCTCCTCATCTGGTAATGACCTCTTAATTTCAAACCCTTCCAAACCTAACCTTTAATGTCCAACTACGATGAAACAAAAGACAAATATGACTTTCTCACACTATAAACACAATGATGAGCTCTAATTTCTTCCACCAATCTCTCAAATACATTACAATACAAAGCCACAATAAAACCTCCCTAAAATCTAGTATTTTTATCACACATTTAATTCTCCAAATCATTCAAGGATGCAAGAGAAAAGCATACTCAATGCATTAAAAAATACAAGATATATACTCAAGATCTTCCAAAAGACTAACCAAAGGCACTCAACAAATTTTGATACCATGAAAGATTTGGCTATGGAGATAGCCACCCAAGATCTAGAAGCCTAATGCAAAGCACAAAAAACTTAAAATATCAATACAAAAAGAATAAATTGTATTCCTCTCAAATAATGCAAATAGAATATGAACAATGTATGAGAAACCCTTAGTTATTTAGGCCAAGATGAGACATAGGAAAAAATAAGATTATTACAAGTATCTTAATCTTATGATATGAAACATAGTGAAAATACCCTAAAAGTGCCCTAATTAAACTTAAGAGATAAAGTGTGTAAAATCCCAATAGTAGAACTAGTTAGGGAAATAGCCCTATCCACACCATCACATGGGCTACATCTTCCAAGAGAAAAGAAACAAACATGATGGCTTCTTCTTTGTATATTAGATTTAGAGATAGGTATGTATTGATTTTTGATATCCATGTAGGGGTTGAACACTTCTATGTCCCATAATACATAGGTATAAGAACCTTGCGCAAGTGTTGTTGCAATTCTTTGTTAACCTAATTTTGAACTAGTTTCTTTTCAATTTGAGGAACATTTCAAAGTTTTGAAGTTGCAAAATGCAACAAATGACAAAATATCTTGAACTTCTTCCTAAAGAGCTATGTATTCAACATGAAGGACTAGAAAAATCCTTTTATTAGCTCAATTGCCACTTCATTTGAAAGAATTTGGGTTGGTAGGGATTGAGAAAAGAACCAACAATTTGGTTTAACCCCTCATGTACTTCCCTTTTGGGTAGGTGATTCCAAATATTTTGGAACTTTCTAACCTTCCATGACTTACACCATAATTGTCATCATGTCTTTGAGTGTTTGATCCATTTCTCACTAACCTACATTCAAATTGATCAATACTAAAAACATTGTTTGAACATTTTCTTCATCTATCAAATCATGCCTCCTTTCTACCATATCATGTCTCCTCTAGATTACACTATTAGCCATTTTTTACCAAATTGCATCAACCCTTGTTCCCCAAGTTGACAAGATCAAGGCCGAATTGGAACATTGATTAATATATGATTAAATTGCCCACCTGATAAGTTGCAATACTTTGTAATTGAATTCCTTTTGTCAAAAATCAAGATTAGATTACCAAAAAAATTGTGCATACTTGCAACAAGAAATATCAATTACATTTGAAGGTTGACTGTGCCACTTCCTACATGGGTCACTCAATGTTTGCATGTACTCTTGTTGACATTGATATCTCAAGGCTCCCACGAGAATATTATTTTGATGGTGGAAATGTAAACAATGGTTTGTCATCAATCACCTAGCTTCTTATTGTCCTCTCTCAATGTAGGTGGCAAGTACATGGTGGAGGAACGTTATGGGGATCAATTGACTATTCACGCTTCTAACACTTTGGTTGTTGGCTCTTCTCAAGATGACGAGTCTTCTCATAATATTGGGTCATATCTCCTCATTCCTCAAGTGGCAAGTCATACCCCTAAGGGGATTTCTCATATGGCTAGTACAACTATGGAGAGTCTTGCTCTATCGGCTACTTTTGGTGACTCCCACACATTGATTAATATAGTTGCTCAATGTTATGTTTCTTGTACTCCACTTGTTCCTAGAACCTCAACATTGTGCCCACCTACTCCTAAGGAGATTGATCAACATTTAGCAACACTAGCTCAAAATTTTATTGATTTTGTTGTTCCCAAGGATGGGCTCTCTAAAGGGGAATCCCCCCTTCTCCTAGGTTTGAGGATTTAGCCAATAACATTTCTTGGATAGTTGTATAAATGTGAAAGAAAAGTCTTCCCAATTCTATCTCCTAATTGCATACTGAAGTTAAGGGTGTCGAATTAAATAAGATAGGGTGTGGCATTGTTTAGGTTAGATCCCTAAGTACTCTTTTGTGCTTTACAATTTGGTTGTGGTGGTTTTAATTCTCATTTTGCAACTTGGTTGTAGTTGTGTTTTCCTCCCTTGTGGGATTGTTAGTTATGCTTTGAGCTATTCCATCTAATGTACAAGGTTGTTGGTCCCTTCAAAACCAATTTACCTAATCAAAAACACAATAACCCACTCATAATCTATTGGTTTTCAGTTCAAGAATTACAAATATTTATGAAGTTGAAAATCAAAATCAATTATCACAACCAACAATCAATTTATTATATACAGCACTCAACAAGCCACCCATCAAATACAAGAAAATGGTGTTGAGATAACCACCAAAAACCAACAATCATAAAACTAAAATGATCACCCAACTTAATAATACATTCACAACTAGGTCATATGCAAGAAACATCCAAATCCTTCGCCACTTGGCCTTAAATCCTTAGTTATTTGCCACAATGAAGTCCAAGTGCAATCTCTAAATCAAGTCATCCAAATTTGAATCAAGGGTCTCCGTTCGCTGATCCAATGATTGAAATCAAGGAGTTTCCATCCTCCAATCAACAATTATAGATGAATCAAACATCCAATCTATTTGAGGAACTAAATTGATAAAACAAGCATACATCATTTGGCAAAAGGCCTTGCTTACATAGTCTCCTTGAGTGCTCAATTTTCCCTCCAAAATAGAACCCTTTTTTATATTTTTAAATGCCTCCCCACACCACATGGGGAAATTAAATAAAAAAAATGTTCCAATTACAAAACACTCCCACTCTAGGCACCCACTTTATGAAAATACTTTAAGTAATCAATTCTGAAGAAATAAAAAGCATAACACACTTAAAGATTATAAATCCATTCCCCTAGTAATATTTCCCTAAGCCCATGGCAAATAGGAAATGAGCTTACAAAGCATCATGGGAACTTGTTTAAAAAGGGGACATGACACCAAAAGCTCTCTCAACCAAAGAATTAGGAACATTGATAACCATAGGGGAAGGCAAAACCACACATACATTCCCAACAGATCCATCTAGACAAAGGTGCAGCCAAAACATACCCCACATCCTTCAAAGCATACACTAAAGAAGAGGATGATACAAAATTGGAGACCTCAAGGTCAAGTGAAACAATAGGCTGCAATGAAGCAGCCCTATCTCTAACATGTCACAACCCATCCTCCAACAAACCTTTCAAACCTATGCCAATATGCCTCAAAACAAACACCTCTTGAATAGACTCCTCTACATGAGCTTGCATAAGTAGAATGGGCATCCCCTTAGCAAGACATTGATCAATCACTCACAACTCACAAGCATTGAATATGGCCTTGTCATGGCTAACAAAGTGAAGGCATTCTTTCCTAGACATAGCCAATTCAAAACCCATTATATCAAAAGAACCCTACATAACAAGGCACGGAGACACAAGGGAGAGAATAAAACCCTTACAAAGAGAGCCCACTAAACCAAGAACCTTTTGAAAAATAAACTCCAACAAAACATTACCCAATACCTCACAAGGGGTGAGGAAGCACAAGGCTCCTCCACAAACCTCTAAGCCTCCATCCAAATACCCTAGAGGTATTCATCCTCCTTCCAACTCCCATTTGCAGATCCAATTATCAATAAGACCACCTCCATCCAATTCTCCATTATTCTCACTATTCTCAACTAGCCATGTTGCTTCCTGCTCCTACATTCAAAAAATGTCTTCTTACTCTCTGTTGGTGTAGGTTTTTATTTTCCTAGTGGGTTAATTTATTTTTTTAGTCCTAAGTTTTTCCTACACTTTATTAAGCTTTCTTAGGATAATACAGTGAGTTTATTTATAGGAGATAAGTGTGTGGTGTCCCCTTTCTTCAAAGGTGGAACCACTTTCCACTTTTAGTGGTCCATCTCCACTTTTTGTAGTTGATTCCTATTGGTTGGATTTGCCATCTACCTCCTCTCTTAAGTTTTATATGAACTCACTACCTAGCTTGTATTTGCATACTTTTGCATCCATTCATGCATATTTGCATTGTATCTTTTCAGCTTGGAAGCTCTTAATGCAATTTTGTCACATCAACATTGCATAATCTCTCGAAATCCTGGTTTGCATTCTTATGTTTTTCCAATTTATGTAACTTTGATTTTCTAAGTTATTCAATCTATTTCAAATTTCTAACACTCTATGCCTCCATCTCACCTTCAGAATTTTAGTTGTTCTAGACAATTGTAATCCAACACCACCACTATCAATTCATCAGCTGCCGTACTTTATGATTAAATATTTCATGTGACTTTATTTAAGAGAAAAAATTACAATTTTTAAGATATCGATATTTATCAGCTTACATGAATGTTGTACCGCTCTAAATGCACTTTAGATGTAGACTTGGATTAGCATAATTAGCATACAAAATCAAATGTCGCAGGCTATAAAGCCAGCTTAGCAATTCTCCAATACATGCAATAGGCTCCAACCGCATTTGGCTAAACTCAGATATATGTTGAATAGCTGGAATGTAAACGTTGCATTAGTTCTGCCGACTCTGAACTAATTTAGTTTCTTACCATAGAAAATAGACTAATTTAGTTCTTTATAACTACACTGATTTGAGTTTCTCACCATAGAAAATATATTTTGCAGCAGTCACCTTCCTCTGTTAATCGTTTTCTTTACAGAATCCTCTCATACCCTAACTTTTTGCCTAGTACCAATCTATGAATATTAAACCTAAGTAATTAACTTCAAATACGGCATTTCTGTTCCACCACACTCGAAAATTACACAAGTCAAACCGTTGAAATATATATATATATACTATTCAATCAAAAATATGAGATCCAAACCACAGTTACCAGAGCTTTACAACCCCCAAACCTATGAACAGCGCAAAATGTAGCAGGTCTAGTAATCTGCACGAACCCGAACCAGAAAAAGTAGCAGTTTTCGATTTTGGAAAAGGTGAGGGGAGAGTGAGGATGCGGATGGGGAATGGCGGTTAGTGCTGCACCATAAATTGTAATCAAAATTTGAATTTTGAGTGTTTTCGTTATCTCCCTCCTTAATTTCTTACATATTAAAGAATATCCATTTTCAGTGTTTTTGTTTTTCATACAATTGCCTTGTCACATTCAACACAGGTTAGTGGTCTAAGGTAATATACATGGTTTTGTATGTTCACTACTTTTCAAACCCTCCAGTTTGAAATACCAAAATTTGCAAAATTCTATGGAACCTATCTGACATTTTGGACATAGTAAACATTATACAAACCAAAGGTTGTACACAGTAGTACCTCAATTATATCCAGTCATTGAAGAGATGCCTCGGTTTGCCCTGTTTGCAGATTAAGAGACAATAAAAAAATATATCTATAAATTTTTAGTACCATAAGAACCCAAATTATAAGACGACACTATCTCCAAATTATAGATGAAATTTTGGAAGCCTGTAGATGGTTTGAAAAGCCTTAGAGCATACCGTTTAAGCATCTAAACATAAGAGCTACACAAAAATCAATAGGAGATAAACTACTTTTCATAGCACCACTCAATTAACCCAGTTATCCAATAGTTTAATTTACAATATGGAGATTATACCTAGAATTTTATAAGTCACCCATAGCTCTTGACGTTCCCATCCACTTAGCACAATATAAGTATTAAGAATATCAGGACAATTCAACATTGTATATAATGTTAGAGAATCATCCGCATTAAGAATTTAACAAATGTTATAAACTAATCAGAATCTGAATCTTCATTTGTCGATGATCTTAGATTTCTAGGTGGCTCGTCCTCATCGTCTTCATTTTCTCCTTTTGCGCGTACTATTATACCTGAAATTGATGCAATAATCAGCAGCGCCATGTATTCAAAAACTCTTTTTTGGACGCACAAATCATAATAAATTTCCTGACAGATTATAAAATTACCACTCTATCTCCAAAACCTATCTTTGCACTCAATCTCCTATAGCATATAAACTTTTTGTGAGAATATTACAGCCAATGCTACAGTGAATCTACAGATAACATCAATGAGTCCCATAGAACAGCATAAAACATGCACAATTGCATTTCAATTAACCTTTTAGACAGCATTTATGTATGGCTGTATTACTTGGTCTAAAGTTGACATCACAATTTAATGCACCTTAAAAATTTAAAATTGATTGCAGAGTTGTATGCAAATCATATTTGAAAAACTCAGACTCAGCAATAGCTTGGCTGATCCAAACAAATTCAAAAACTCAGATTCCGTAAAACCTCAGGGGAAAACTCAGCAAATTTTCCATACACTAAAAAACACACAAGTTCGTAATAAAATTCTTCAAAAACATGCATACTACTGAAATTATATTTTATTTCAAATATACAGTTTTTATTTTATCCTTACACTGTAAATATCTTGCACGCTACCCAGTCCAAAACCACAAAACCATAACTTAATTAAAAAAACCAAGACAATAAAGCAGATAAATGGCAACCAGAATCCTGTTGTGGGCTATCAAAGAGATGAATAATGTGAGGCAGAGAGAAGATAAAGGGCAAAGAATGCATCAAAATCATGCATTAGAATAGAATGGCATTTGTCATTTCTATTTGCATTCTCCACAGTAAAAAATTTCACACCAGTTTCACAACCCATCCAGTTTTCCAATAGTCATCGTGTGGCACTAGGTGAGATAACAATTGTTGGCAAAGATTGGTTACATATATAATTATATTCAGAGATGATGTACATGCTTGCACTCTTCTCATTCCCTATGACACTGCTTGAAATAACCAAAACAATGCTTTTTTCCCTATGTTCATGAATTTTTCAGCAGTTTTAACTTTTAACTCACACCCAAATAGCATTTATACTTTTGGTTTGCAGATCAGGATGAGTAATACTACTATGATCAAAACAGACTTTATGTATTCTCTAAATGCATTGTTTGTGTCTCATGCATTATTTGAGTTTTTTTTGGTGTATTTATAATCTTTTTAATTTGCTGAGTTTTGGCCAGTCCAAATTCTGAGTCAAAATTTTGGGCTACCAGGTTTTTGTCCAGTCCAAGTTTTCAGAGTATGGTTTTCACACTCGCAACCACATTGCAATGTTTATTAAAGATGCCCTCTATTAGCAAGGAACTTTGCCACAGAGTTTGATTTGCTTTCTTTTCCCAATTCCAGTTACATGCAACCTCACAAGTGCGACCTGTTTTTTAGGGCTCCCACTGTATAAATGAGGTTATGTATAAGTCCACACCCCAGGTTCAAAAGCCATTTGGTTTACGAGTTATCTCCTTGGGTTGGCAAGTCATCTCATACTATAATATGCTGGTGGCTGGGTGTTTGGACTTTCTGCCACAGTAATGAATTGTAATCAAATTCGAGAGGATGCAAACCCTTGTTTCCAAATACAGGTGGTTGTTGATTTTGGAGTTTTCATGCATATTCCAGTGATGGCCTAATTTGATTTGCAAACAAGTACCTCCATATTATTGACAAGGCGAAATTGAAGAGTTTTAGAAGAATTTCCAGGAATTTTGGGTGAAATTACAGCGCCCACAAGGGCAGATCTGAGAGTATTTCAGCATTCAAGCTTGTTGCCATATTTGGAAAGGAAGATTTTAGCACATTGACATCATCCCAGGGTTTCAATGCTGCCCTAAACCTTTTCCAGCCAACCAAAAGTCAGCAAAGTGAAGCACCAATCCTGTTGGAGAACAAAATTGTTGTTTACCAGCCAGATCTAGGGTTCTACCAGGCAGGCAAACAAGTTCCAACTAGCACCATATAATAAATTGCATTTTCTAGGGGTTCAGCAATAGCAAATACCATTTCAGAATTTTCCTAGGCGGTCATACAGCATATTGAACATCAGGAGTGATCTGTACACCTGCTGCAAACCCTTGCCGTACAGATCTTTCTGTGAGTGCATAGAATCTGAAAATTTCTGAAAATTCAGTTTGGGTATTGCAAACTGTTACAAATTTTCCAGAATAAAATTTAAAAGATTTTAAGGGTTTTTATGCCATTTCTCCCCACTTAAGGTTTGTTAATGTAAAATTCTGATTTTATCAGCAGCTAGGGTTTTGATTTTCAAATCAGAAATAAATATCAGAATTATACATTCCCTGTCATTTTCAATTATTTCATCTGAAATCAGAAGTTAAATCAGTATTTGGCATAAATCCGATTGGGGACATTACAGGGATATTAAGACTTTGAACTATTAATATGTAAATTTATTTTTTATTTCTTATTTACAAAGCATTCATTTTATGGCTCTGCACTACATGTATACAAAAGAGATTAATAGACTTTGTGCTATTGATATTTAATTTTATTTTATCTACAAACTATGTATTTTTACGAGGAATAAAAAATTTATTTTATCAGAGTTTCTCCATTCTCTCTTTTCCCTTTTTTTCTCCTATTTCTCTTCCATTCGCTTTCTTTCTTCTCCCCTTCTTTTTGCTTTCTTGAGGTACTTTTTGGTTAAAAGACCAAAGAGCAAAATTATTCCATCATATGAGGGACCTGCCCCTCTCAAACACAAAGGAAGATATCCTGTCAATGGTGATTTATCCAATGTCGCAAGATTTCACCACTGTCCATTGGGAAAACTAACAAAAACTGCAATGATAAATTAGATAAATTAATTACCAACAGTTTTTGGCAACTCTACTGAGGATCGAACTGTTTTGTGCATTAAATTTTCAGAAATCTAAAGATACCTGACCAAGAATTGAGGTTGGCCAATTTATTAAAGACAAGCTTCCAAAATGTTCATGAAGCAACCTGAAACATTGGCTGATTGGATTCTTACAAGCAATGTGTTAGAAAATTGTCATTGATGTCAAAGGAAACGTGCAACAATACATAAGTAACATGCATAGATATTCATATATCCTCATTGCAGCACCACTTTTGGATAAATTGCATGAAAACCACTTATGATTAGTTGCATGAAAAGTGGAGCTAAGTCAACATGCAATTGAGTTAAGTCAAACATAAAAAAAGTAGAAAAAGCAACGCAGCCCCCTATGCATGAAAAAAAAGCATGCAAAAAGAAAGATAGCATGCAAAATCTGATGCATGCAAAAATTAAAAAGCGACTCATAGGTTTAATTTTATAAAAGAAGATTAATGCTTCTTTAATAGACAGAAAAAGGGTTGAGTGAAAAAGAAGCAGCGCAACAGACATGAGATAGCAGGCCCCCATTAGAAGGAGAACAATGGTGTAAAGGGTAGATTTGGACAAGAACATAAGTGCAAAAATAAAGCTTTGTTACTGGGTTCATCCATCCCAAGCACAGGTTCAGGTTCGGTTCATTGCAGGTTTGGGTCCAGGTTCGGTCCGCAAGAGGGTTTGCTTAGGGTTCCGAAAAACTCTCTGGGTTCATCTCTAACGAACCGAGGTGGAACCTGTCACGAATTTCGTAGGTTTTTCGTTTAGAGTCCTACAAAGAACACGTCCCAATCTCTCCTATGATTCATTTCACTGACGTATCTTCCACTGCTCCTCCCTTCCCTTTCAACCTTGCAATTCATTTTCTCTTGCCGTTGTTCTTCCGTGCATTTTTTTTAATCTATAAGAGCCTGCCTTTTTTATGAGCTCGGCTCTTCATTAAATTTTAAAAAGTATCTTTGTTTTATTCAATTGAACCTAAAAGGTTTATCAAAGTTTACATGTAAAAGTTAAAAAAAAAGTTTTATCGTATCCTTTAGAAAGCATAAAGGCCTTAAGAGGCTTTAAAATAAAAGATTTGAATCTCTTAAGTATTCTTCCTTTATTTTGTTTTAAAAAAAAATCAAATTAAAGATAAATTTTTTTATATATTTTTTTTTAAGATTTAATATTTACCTATTAATATTCATTTATTAATTTTTCATTTCTAATTTCAATTAATTTAATATTGTACAAGGTTTATAGATATTAATAATTATTATATTAAAATATGTATGTTATCTAAAAAAAATTATTTTAAAGAATATATATATATATTACATGTTTTTTGTACTAACAAACTGAACCCCCAAACCATTACCGAAACCGGCAACTTAGAAATAAAGTTCAGTTTTGAAGAAGCTGATTTGAAGAAGGGGTTTGCTGTTATTCATCTTTCATTAAAAGATATTATACCTGTTAGTGTGTAGGTTGGTGCCTATCATTTTTTATATATTGGGTTGGTGCTCAGCTGTGAGTTGGCGCTCACTTTTGTAATTGAAGATTGGTGTTTTCTATAGGTTGGTGCCTACTTATTAATAAAAGCAAATATTTTGCCATGATTTTTTCCTGAAAGGGTTTTCCATGTAAAACTGGTGTTCATTTTGCTTATGGTTCATTTGCACTATCAAGTTTTGATTATTCAGTTTTTAAAAAGTTTAAATTGTTCTTATACTAATTCACCCCACTCCCTCTCCCCCTCCGCCACCTTTAGTATAAGTGTGTGCTCTTCAATTGGTATCAGAGCTGGTTCCTTCGAAGATAAGCCTAACAAGCTAGAAGGTAGATCTTGAGAAGCACACATGGCTCGTCCTAATGGATATGGTTTCTCCTCAAATAGGGCACCTTTGTTTGATGGAACTAGTTACACATTTTGGAGCATAAGAATGGAAACATATTTGAGTGCTCTAAATTTTGATATTTGGCAATCCGTTGTTGATGGTTATACAGCTCCTGCAACTTATCCAACTGATGTTGCTGGAAAGAAGCTTAGTGAATGTAATGCCAAGGCCAAAAATGCTATTCTTTGTGGGCTGTCCAAATTTGAGTTCGTGAAGGTGATGCACTACAAATCTGCACAAGAAATGTGTGATAAGTTGAAAAATATTTATCAAGAAGATGACAAAGTTAAAAAGGCAAAGCTTCAAACTCAGAGGACAGTTTGAAGGCCTCAAAATGGAAGAAGAAGAAAATATTGCTCAATACCTACTTCGTGTGGATGAGATAGCTAATACCATTGGAGGTCTTGGTGAAGAGATCAAAGAATCTAAAGTTGTGTAAAAGTTCTAAGGTCCCTCGCTTTGTGATTTGATGCAAAGGTTTCTTCCATTGAAGAAATGAGAGATCTTGACAATCTAACGAAAGATGATTTGCACGGGATCCTAACTGCCCATGAGTTGATCAAACATCCAAAAAGGAGGCAGCCTTCAAAGCTTCAAGAAAATGAAAAAATAAGGAGCATGAACCAAGTGACAATGATGATTCAAATGAAGAGGAAGCTCACTTCATGAGAAGACAAAAGAAGGGATCGGGGAAATACAATGGAAAGTTACCTTTCAAGTGCTTCAGTTGCAGAAAAGTGGGACATTTTGCTTCCAAATGTCCATATGCAAAGAGTGAGGGCAGTGATAATGAGAAAAAACCCCAATACTACAAGAAGGGTTATCAAGAGAAGAAAGGGAATTTTCAAAAATCCTAAAAGAGTCTTTATTCCAAAGATTACATCAGCTCATCAGAAGATAGTGATGGAGAGTCTTCCAGTGAAAAAGAAGAAATACTCTTTATGGCAAAAGAAGAAAAAGATGATCAAAAGGAAAATTCAAAAACTAAGACTAACGAAGAAGATGAAGGTGTAGATCTTGAAGAAGACTTTTTCTTTGCCTATAATGAGATTGAAAATCTTAAAAGAAAAAATTCAAAACTGAAAAGTACAGCTTCAAGAAGACAATGAATCAAAGAATAAAGCATCACAAGCTTTTGAGGAAACTGAAAGAAAATTGTAGATCTGAAAATTCAGATTGAAGAAGCCAAAAGAATTGAGGGAGAAGTGAGAAATCAATTGAAGATGAAAGAAGAAAACTGTGAACAGCTAGAATCTGAAATTGTTTCTCTAAGGAAGCAATTGGACAAAGCTGTGGCTCAAGCAAACAGGGATTTTAAGAACGAAAAGAGTGCAGAAACTTTGAACAAGATCATCAATTCTCAAAAGTCTTTATCTTATAAAAGTGGCGTTGGATATGAAGAAGGCCAAAGTTCCAAAGCAGCTAAAACATCCGAGAAAACAAATGAAGAAAAAAAGAAAAGCCATGTGGATAGTCTCAAAAGTAAAGGAAACAAGGTAAAAGAAAGTCAGAAGGCAAGCTCATATTCTGAAGTTAGAAATAATGTCTTCAGAAAACCTCTTCCATTTAGGCAAGCTCAAAGAACCAGGTTTCATAACTTATTTTATGGCTATTGTTTCTCATGCAATCATTTTGGTCATAAGGCTATGGAATGTAGGGTGCATGCAAGAAATAATTTCAGTCATAGAGCTAGGGATTATGCAGAATATCCTAAAAATAATCTTGCATGGAACAAGAACAAAAATCAAGGTTTCATGAATAGGAATATGAATTATTTTTCCCCTTTAATGAATTTTAATGTCATATGCTACAAATGCAATAATTTCGGTCATACTGCAAAGGTTTGTAGAAGTAATTTTGCAGAGCCTCCTAAACAAAATAAAAAGGAAGAAAATTCAAAAGTTTGGAGAAAGAAGAAAGCAGAAGAAAAAGAAAAATCTATGATTGTTCAAACAGCCCTACATGCACAAAATGAAGTTGATCAATGGTACATTGATAGTGGCTGCTCAAGACATATGACAGGTGACAGAAGCAAATTTCTCACTTTGAAGAGAACAAATGGTGGAACAATTATGTTTGGAAACAATGCTTCAACTAAGATTTCAGGTAAAGCTTCACCACAGTAGTAGAAACCAAAGAAAAATTACAAGAAGAGACTTAACATGTAGCATGAGATTCACAAGAGCCAGCTGTGTGAAAAAAAAGATTGTTGCACTAGCAAGACTCTCTTGGAAGAGTTGCAGGAGCTGCAAACAAATTGTGCACCATTAACTACAGATCTGTTTGAGTGGAGAGAAGGCAAGCAGTCATTTTGATGTAAAGCCACATGCCACTTTCACCACTACAAAGGTCCAACCACAAGAGGGCTAGAAATTATTATTAGTGTGAAAAGGTTTATTTACTAACCAGATACCCTCATGGGTCTTGTTCACAACAAATTAGCTAAGTTTACTTAAGACATTTAGCTTTTATGCCTCATGTCATAAGATTAAATCACTTGTCATAATCTTATGGTGCCCTATGTTTCACACATGCAATTTGTATTTAAATAGTATTATTATATTTTAAGTAGATATGTTTTACTAGTTAACTACTCTCAAGGAGTCAAGTTCAACTAGTTAAGTATCTCTTAAATAGATTACTTCTTTTGGATAATTACTCTCCAATCTTATCCCTAGCCTTTGCCTTATCTATATAAGAGCATAGAGCTAGGATTTGAGAATACACCATGGAAAAGAGTTACTGTATTGTCAATGGCAATTTAGCATTTTGTTGCAAATCTCCTTGTAGAAGGTTTCTTTGGCTTTGTAGGATTCTTGGCTTTGAAGAGTCCTTTCATAGATTTTTATAGTTATAACCCCAACAAGTAGGGATACCAAATGTAAATAACTCCAACAAACATTTTCAAGTTTGTAACAAGCTTGTCTGAATCCATCTATTAATTTCAACTTACAAGAACCCAGGTCACCACCATGTGTGGTGACTCTTCAGTTCTCACCTAGGACCTTAATTTTACTATTTTGTTCAATAGGAACCAAATTCAGCAAAAAAAAAATCATTCAATGCAAAAACTAGGAGCAATGAGGCCCATTGCTTCCCGAGGAAAGATCAATGATCCAAAGATCAACTCAGCTCACCCAAATGGCAATTTTGGGCAAAAA
This sequence comes from Sequoia sempervirens, assembly GCA_007258455.2. NCBI lineage: Eukaryota > Viridiplantae > Streptophyta > Pinopsida > Cupressales > Cupressaceae > Sequoia > Sequoia sempervirens. The sequence continues at coordinate 179,719,205 of VDFB02000017.1, forward strand.
TCTGAAAATTTCCATCAATATTTCCACATTTTTTGTATTTTGTTTTTTAAGGCCTTTAGAATGAAATTTTGCCCTATGAGTTTGTTCAAATGCCTTGATGGGTTGCTTTAGCATTCATTCAAGGCCCATGAGTTGGTTTGCGGCCTGAGCTTTTCAAGACATACCCAAGCTCTAAGATTTGAGCTACAAGCTAGATTTACAACCACATTGGAGAGACAAATTCATCCATGGGTGGATCCTTCCAAACATGCTTGTTCATGGTCCAACTTATCGAAAAAATTAGACCCAAGACAAAGACTTGTTAGTACGAGGCCAAATACAACCTAAAAATGACAAAAGATGAAGCAAACGCTTAGGTCGGAATATGAATTGGTTGGGATGCTTTCCATTGGATTACATGGTCAACCAGGGTCTTCAATATCAAAGATTGACAATTTTTTAGTTAAAAGCAACTAAATTATGTTGGTAAATCACACATTGATATAACCAAGCTGACTACTAATCAATTGAGGTTGTTTGAGTAATATTTTGAGTGAAGAAAGAGGCATTATAGAGGTGTTTTCATACCATCATGGCATTCTTGAGGTTCCAAGTAGGAAGAGCATTGTAGAAATGCCATCATAGTCTCATGCTATGTAAACAGGTTTTGCGGAATCCAACCCCACCCCGCAATTGTCTGGTCTGGTTTTGCTCCCAATTGGGGGTCGGGATGGCCTAGGTTCACCTAAAAGAACCCACAAGGTACTTAGGGTGGATCCAGGTGGAAGCACCCCCACATACCCATGCAAAACAAAAAAATTGAAAATGTCAAAACTTAAATTTAAAAAAAAAGAAAACAAAAAAGCATTTGGAACGTCATATGGACATCTAGCTCCTGAGTATTACATAAGAAACCTGTGCTAAAGTGGGAGCTTTGGAACTGGGTACGGACATTAATCAAAGCATAATGGAAGTGGGGTTTCTGTCAAATGTTATGGTTGCCACTGCCCTGGTAGACATGTATGCAAAATGTGTAACCATAGACAAGGCACGTGAACTGTTTTAACTTAAACATAATGACTCAAAGAGATGTGGTCTCATGGAATGCAATGACTGTAGGATATACACAAAATGGATTTGTTAAAAAGGATTTAGAAACTTTAAGCATGTGCAATTGGCAAGTGCAAAGCCAAATTCCACAACCTTTGAAGAGCACACAAGAAATACTGAGAGGGGAGGGTGAATCAGTATTTCAGAACCTTTTAAAACTTTAAACCAGATTAATCAAGTAAATCAGAAATCAGAACATTAAGAGCATCATCAAATACCATTAACAAGATAAACACCAGGTTTACATGGAAAACCCTTTCGGGTAAAAAACCACAGCAAAATATTGCTTTTATTTATCTCCAAAGGGCACCAACCCTGTTCACATTTAGTGAGCACCAACCCACCAAGAGCACCAACCCTCCTTCAAAGCACCAACTCCGATTACATTTAGTGAGCACCAACTCACCGAGAGCACCAACCCTCCTTCAAAGCACCAACTCAAAATACATTTAGTGAGCACCAACTCACCGAGAGCACCAACCCTCCTTTGAAGCACCAACTCCAGTAGCTGAAGCACCAACAAGTCACCTTTACTTTATTTCACTTAAGGTAAACTTAGGAATCTTTATTTTGCATTATTAAATTAGTCATGTCGTCTCGTTCATTATGATCTTGACACTTGTCACATGCTAATTTAATCCTCTCCTAGGGTTTTCTGATTTCTCTTTAGGTTTTTGATCCCCTTTCTTAAGGATTGATCTCTTTGTAATTATTATCTTCTCGAGTAATGCATTTTTGCTTCATGTTTGTAGAGCACCATTCTTCTGTCTCTTGATCTCCTTTGGTGACAGGTTATTTGCTTGCAGGTGTTCATTGGGATCTTTGAAGTTGGATTATCAACCAGACTTCGAATACAGATCTGCAAAACACTGATTTTAAGCAATGCTGTCACATGAACTGTGAGGCTCTCAAACACATACATGCTGCAACATTTCTTCAATCCAACACAGCTTTACACTCTCATAACTGAGCTCAAATACAAACACCATGTACAGCACTTCTGATATGATTTGCAAAACAATTAACTGCACTTGGAAATTTCAAACAACTCTCTACTGCACTCTGTAGCTTGAATCACACCTTACACCATACTCAAAGGAAGTTTGTACAGCTAATGTGAAACAAAAAACATCACCCCTCAGATTTGATAGAGTATCGAACTCCCACCATACATTATCCACTGCTCAGGAAATGTTGTCACATATAAACTGAGTGCACAACACACAGATGCTTTACATTGCTTATCATTACACAGCCCACATCCTGAAGGTAACAGCAAATTTATGAAGCATACACAACAAAAGAACAATTTCAGACTTCCACGGCAAATACACTCTAGATATTGAAGACTATGTTTACCGTCAGCAATGATCTGATACAATACAGTAGCAACTGATATATGAAATTAGTATGCTGAAAAATGTTCACAACCAACTTGTGGAATCTCACAAAAGGGTCATTATCACACAGTAGTCTCTTTTCAAATATACTCCTTGCCCTCACACCTTACTCCATCCACAAAACGATTATAACATATCACATCCCCTTTTTGCATACATCATAAGCAACTCTTACGGAAGCTGCATACTCAGCATTAGATCCAGAATGATATAGAAAGGACCATTGCTCTTCACTCACTATGAAAGATAGCAGAAATATTTTTAGTGCCCACACCTCACATATTGCACGCCACACATTTCTTCGAAACTTCCTTTTTAAGCGCAGCAAAGATGTCTCCTAGTGTATGAACTCAGCACACCTACAAACATATGTCGGCCCTTCTAATTCATCAAATAGTATCACTCCATTACATCTCCGTGACAATTTTTCACACACAATACCTTCTAATGAGCACGTCTCACTTCAAAAAGACCACAACAATTTTAGAAGTTGTCGCCAGCAAATGCTCATAAATACACCATAAAAAGATATTGATTCATCCTGTAAAGAGCACATTCTGGAAGATATCTTCAAAGATGGCGATTAAAATGCATTTATCCTCCTAACTTCCACAGAAGCTGACAACATTGCAATGAAGCGTTTAAGCCATCTAATCATGGTCCACGTCAACAGGAGAATACAAAACGCTGAGCCTCACAACACATACTACAAAGAGTAATGCCACAATATACTGAAAGTATCAATTGCTGACAAAAAAGGCTTGATTCCGTCACCACTACACAAAGAATAGCGACTAAGAAAGAAACCGACACTCAAAAGAATTAAGTGTGATTCACTTATTTTTATTTTTTTACCCAAATTCACATGTCTGCCGAATTAACTCCACTGGAGATTTGAGCCCGTTGACAGAAAGTAAAGAAAACCGTTTCAATGAGAAGCAGCTGTCAATGTCAGAGAATAAACCGATGCTCATAAAAAAAGTCTTATCTGCTTCCCATAACAATAACAGAAAGAAACGATACCAATATGGGAGCCGCCCTCAAACATTTGCCTGAAATATGTAATAAGCTGCCAACGAACTGACGATCTTAACCAAAACGTCTCATATCCTATGAAAGGCACGTCTTCTATACGTGAATAGAAAACATCGCATAAATATAAACCGTTCCACAATATCCTGAAAAAGCCGTCAAAGCAGATGAAGAAGCCGCTAGAAATAATATAGAAGCCGTCAGAAATAAAAATCGCCTCCAAGTATAGAAGTCGTTTCATCAATAAATTCTGAAGGAGCCGCCCAGAATAAAAGATTCCCTGAAGCCTTTTAATGAGAAAAGAGTAGAGAAGCCATATTTTCATCAATTTCTTTTTCCCACGAATTTCAGAGAGCATCTTCGGCTGCATAAGGTTTTTTAAAAATTCACGATTCTAAAAATACTCAAGCCCATTACACAAGAGGAAGTCAATATAAGTTTTCAAATAAACACGTCTCTGCAAGGAGTCATGAAGGCAACACTACAATTGAAGGTCGAAGCAGAATATTCATTCAACCTCTGCCGCCATTCATATATATTGATGATAAATAAATGTCGTCCCATATTTCTCTTCAGAAATTAAGCCACCTCAGAAAAGAGATTGGAATATTATATTCAATCGCTTTTGCATAAAAATAAACTTCACCGCAGCATCCAAGGACCTAAAAAACTAACCCAATAATAAGAAATGATTTCTTTAAATACAAAGCCACCTCATCCATTCTGCTGCCTCACTATTGGAAAGACTTTTCAACTTGCAGATAAAGAATTCTGTCCAAATTCACAGGCATAACACTTGTCCTAAATAAAGCCACGATAGGGTCTGCAAAGGGCTTTAACAAAACTCTGCCACATGTAATTTCTGTGCCACCTCATCAAAATGATCGAGCCTCATAGAAAGTATCCGCTGCCTAATAAAGAATTAGACTTTTCAAAGCTCATTTGGATAGACTTTTCAAACTGACACAACTGTTGACTAGGCAAGATGATTTGGCACTTTTAAAATTCCACTTGGCATAATATAAATAAGGGGCTGACAGAGACAACCAAGTAGCTGAAGAACACAAGCAATCTACTGAAGCAGACACCTAAGTAGCTCAAACATACAGGCAGGTCGCTCAAGAAGACATGCAACCAGCTGAAGCATACAGCCAGGTAGCTCAAGCAGCTCAAGTAGGTCAAACAGCTCAAGCAGCTCAAACACTTAGGCACACAGCTCAAACTTGACATCAATGACAAACTTATTCCAACAACCTTTGCCAGCACCCTCCCTGCCTGTGCTAAAATAGGAGCTTGAGAGCAGGGTATGGACATCAATCAAACCATATAGGAAGGGGAGGTTTTGTCAGTTGTCATAGTTGCAACTGCCCTGGTAGACATGTATGCAAAGTGTGAAATCATAGACAAGGCACACAAACCGTTTGACAGAATGCCTCACAGTGATGTGTCCTCATGAACTGCAATGATTGCAAGATATGCACAAAATAGATTTGTTGAAAATTAGAAATTATAGTTATAGTGCTAGCCTGGTATGGGGATAGACTATGGGTTCAGGGTTTGGGTACACCGGTACGACATTTTTTTCCCAGGATATATATGTGTCCTCATGAACTGAAATGATGGCAGGATATGCACAAAATTTTGTCAAAACTTATAAATTATAGTTATAGTGCTAGCCTAGTATGAGGATAGATTATAAATTATAGTTATATTGCTAGCCTAGTATGAGGATAGATATGGATTCAGGGTAAGGGTGCACTGGTAGGGCATTTTTTTCCCAGGATATATATATACACACAAACTGTAATACTCAATATAACTACATATATATATATATATTAATGCATACATGAAGTCTGGGGAAAAAATGCTGTACCGATGTACTCAAAGCCTGAACCCATACCCATCCCCATAAGAGGCTAGCATCTTAGGTCCCGTGTCAATCTTGAGGTTTCAAGTGACTGATTGGCTTGTAATCTTGCTGATTTTCAGATATCTATATATGAAGTCTGGGGAAAAAATGCTGTACTGATGTACTCAAACCCTGAACCCATACCCATCCCCATAAGAGGCTGGCATCTTAGGTCCCGTGTCAATCTCGAGGTTTCAAGTGACTGATTGGCTTGTAATCTTGCTGATTTTCAGTTGAAATAAGTAGACAACCCTCAGTTACTGGATCTTTCCCAAATTGGGTTTCTCCAAAATATATCTTATGTTCCTCTTCATTGTGTGATGTCTTTTACTGCTTCAATTCTTTCATTTGCAACTGTCTTTATTTCAAACACTCAAATAGTACTTCAAGTCTATATTAAAAGTTGTTTTTAAATGTGGCATTTGAATTACAGGCTATAGCAGCCTATATTAGTAAAATCAGTTTATTTTTACGACAAAATCTGTGTCAATGAATAAAGGAATGGCATACATATCCTAATAACAGATGCCCAGAGTCCAATGTGCCAATTGTCCAAAATCCACATTTTCTAAGTTCCAAGACTGCTCAGCAAAATATTTATACTCATTCTTGCAAAAAAATGAATGAAAGAGGGCTGTTTTTCCCTGAGACAAATGACTTTTGAGGTTATGCTTTTTTAATCTAGCTCTTTTTTATTTTAGCGTTGGACATGAAGGATGCGAAGCCATCACCAACATGCAAAAACACTGGAAGTAGCGCCTGTAGATACAATATATTCTACCAACCTTTTTTATGGATCTATGCTGATATTCAATATAAAAGAAGAATTTCAACACTTTGAATTACAAGTCAATCGATAATATTTTTACTCATTCTTGCAAGTCATATAATATTCTATATGACAAGTCAGAATATTTTTACTCATTCTTGCAAGTCATATAATATTCTAATTTCCCAAGACTGCTCAGCAATATATTTTTACTCATTCTTGCAAAAAAATGAATGAAAGAGGGCTGTTTTGGCCCGACACAAATGACTTTTGAGGTTATGTTTTTTTAATCTAGCTTTTTTTTATTTTAGCATTGGACATGAAGGATACGATGCCATCACCAACATGCAAAAGCACTGGAAGTAGCGCCAGTAGATACAATATATTCCACTGACCTTTTTTATGGATCTATGCTGATATTCAATATAAAAGAAGAATTTCAACACTTTGAATTACAAGTCGATCAATAATATGATTTCATTGTAAATTTGCATAGAATATTGAAATGTTTTACTAACTCTTTAGATTAGCATTTACACATTCAGATAGTCTTGCATTTGGATTGAGCAAAAACATAAAAAAGAGCATCCAAGACCACAAGTTGCAAAGGGAATCCATCAAGCATAATTCAAGCATAGCCATCCTTGGAATCAACTCCACAACATTGAACATTTTTTAGAAGGGAGAAGTAAAAATAGGGAGAAAAACAATATAGCACCTTTCTTCAAAAGCCACTTTTCAAGCACCTCTGTTGAAAAATCATCTCTTCCACCCAAACTTTCGAAACCAACAAGTCTATCTATAGCAATTCCATCTCTGTAAATGAATGTCATTTAGTTATAATCATGTAACTATTTACATCTTATGTCATCACTCAACCATTAATCACATTTATAAACTATCATCACTCTTAATTTAAAGATCAACAGATTTCAATTGAATCGTGAAAGTTACCTAAACAGGATTACACAAGGCAATGTCTTGATGGCTAATTTGGTGATGAAAAAGGGGGCATTCTGCAAGGAAAATTTTAAGGTTTAAGAATAATGTGAATCAAAAAACAAGCGTACTGCACTTGCCTAGAATCAAAATTCAAATGATTTTTTTAACTATATTCATAAGTAGAAACTAACCTCGGCATCAACCTTAATAAACTTTGTATCAAAATATTTTGCAGCCAACAATTTGAGATGTTTGTCAATGATTCTGCAAATGTTAATAAAATACAAATTAAAAATCAGAACAAAGAAAACTTTCTAGAATTGAATTCTTCAAAAATAAAAAATCAGCCAGCAATCCTCTCCAAGCATCAAAAAGTAAAGCTGAATATGCATCAGATGGGAACCTTAATTAAATAGAAATATGTGACACAAAGACTCTTAGTTCAAGATGGCTTTTTGACAGAACCTACTTATTCTATACAGCTCCAGAATCAATCCTACTTGGATAATACTTAAAATTAGTAATTTTCATTGACCTTCCAACCATACTGCAAGTCCCTTTTGTTTTTGTTTTATTTTTTTAAGTTTTTTAAATTGCTAGCCACAAAAATGGAATATAAGAAACTACCTATATTTGAATTTCACAAGACCCTTTCCCAAAAATATTCTGTTAGCCAGATGGTTTTTAAAATATAAAACAGTATCCTTATAACATAACTGTAATGGTACCAAATGGTCGAGTTTAAGTTCTTTTACATATCTTTCTTGATCTACAAATAAGTTGTTATAGGAGTTAGATAAGAAATATTGCTTAAAATTCATCAATCAATTATCTCATGCTGCATATCTAAACGCTGATAGAAAATTCTCAATTTGCCAAAAGACAAAGTCCAGAATTTTTCTTAAGAAAAGGTGGAAACATCTCTTGATGACAGGGAAAAGTAAAATGGAAACAGCTCATGAAGTTTGGAGGAAGAAGCAGAAGGTAGAAGTTCTTAAGATCATTTGCCTCCTCAATTTGAGGTCGAGAAGGATACAAAGGTGTTAGGGGTCTTATTGTATATACTTCCTTGTAATTTATAATGACTGATATTTTAATGTGTGAATATTTAAAAAAATGAAAAACAAAAATGCAAAGAAAAAACAAACACAGAGGTAACCAGCAAGGAAGCCACAGTCTCCATTATTGCTGCCTGTGGGACTTGGAAAAGGTTTGGTGCTTGGTAGTCTGACTCAACTTTTCACAGTCTTGGCTTCATGCAATTTTACAAATATCCTCCTAAAAGTCGATGAAGGATCATAATATTTCTTTGCATATCTCACTAATTTCCTCTTCTATTTTCACTTGTTTTATTTTACATTCTAGTTAAATTTCATTGTTGCAATAAAGTTTTAACTTTGCATTATGTATTTCAAGCACTTCTGTTATAATCTGAATGAGCAATATGCATGGTTAAACCATAAAGTAAATGGTTAGTACAATGCACTTGTCCAATTCCCCTGCACTGTGCAAATTGTGGATAAAGGAAGAAACAACTAAAAAAGGGAGAACAATCTTCCAAAGCAAGACGATAAATCCTTCAGTAGAACCTTTGGGACTCTTGATCCACATCAGAAACTGGCTCCCAAAGAGAGTTCCTTTTTAAACATGGTCAAGAGTTGATCAGATTGAGCAGCCAATTCTAGGCAACAATAAAACGAAGGGCACGTTACTAAAATCTTATTTAAATTTAATGTTATCGATTAAATTATTAGTTGAAATATAATACTTCTATGTAATGTCCCTATTTCGGAAATTCCTAAATTTAGGCCTGCAAAACTGTATTATTCACTAAGAATTGATATTAGTAACATTAGGTAACAAGAAAGTATGATAATATTCAAATCCATACATAAAACATTATAATATTTAGATCAATAAATCATAGCTAAAACATCATAATATTCATATCAATAATTCCTGGCATCATTAATATTTAAAACACATCATAGCATATTCCTTATAGCAAATCACATTGTGAATTCATTGGAAATGCTTGCAAACGGCAATCTCAAGGCTGGTCGTCCTTGTATTGCAAGAGCATGAAAGGTGGGCCACCCTTCCATCCCTCAGTCCACCTTGGAGGTTGGCCGTCCTCCTTGATCAAGCCCAAGAGCATGGAAGGTTGGTCTTCCATTCCACCTCCTGGCCCACAAGAATGGAAGCCTGGCCATCCATTCCATCTCTAGGTGGCGTACTTGATAAGAGCATGAAGGCTGGTCGTCCTTCACCTCTCATTGACTTGGAAGGCTGGCATCCTTCCTATTTGCAAGACACTTCACAAATTCAAGATATGATTCCTCAAGGAATTGGCTAGAATATTTCTAAATAAATACCTCTTGAAGAAATGATAAATTTACTCTTAAATGGCTGCCACCAATTTTATTTCAAAATATTATCAATGGTTGTTCTCAATCTCTATTCCAAAGAGATGTCTTATATTTCTTATTCTTATTTTTCCTTTTTCCAACTTGCTGATTTTCTTCCCATTCCACAAATGAAATGTCTCCCTTTTTATATCTTCCATTTGGAGGGAGACATACCTTTTCATAAAACCCATTGCCCTTGGCAAGAGTTGCACCCTTTTCAAAGCTAAGAATTGCCTTAACTAAGAGCATGGAAGGTGGGCCGCCCTTCCATCCATCAATCCACATTGGAGGCTGGCCATCCTCCTTGATCAAGCCCAAGAGCATGGAAGGTTGGTCTTCCATTCCACCTCCTGGTAGACGAGCATGGAAGGTTGGTCGTTCATTTCATCTTTAAGTGTCATACTTGATAAGAGCATGAAGGTTGGTCGTCCACTCCATCTCTAAGTGGCGTACTTGATAAGAGTATGAAGGTTGGTCATCCTTCACCTCCCATGAAATCAAAAGGCTGGCCATCCTTCCTATTTGTAAGACACTTCACAAATTCAAGATATGATTCCTCAAGGAAATGGATAAAATATTTCTAAATAAATACCTCTTGAAGAAATGATAAATTTACTCTTAAATGGCTGCCACCAATTGTATTTCACATTATCAATGGTTGTTCTCAATCTCTATTCCAAAGAGATGTCTTTATATCTTATTCTTATTTTTCCTTTTTCCAACTTGTTGATTTTCTTCCCCTTTCACAAATAAAATGTCTCCCTTTTTATGTCTCCCAGTTGGAGGGAGTCATACCTCTTCATAAAACCCATTGCCCTTGGCAAGAGTTGCACCTTTTCAAAGTTGAGTGTTGCCTTAACTAATCTCAATTGTCCCCCCCTTTTTAAATAATTGCTGCCAATTTAATTTCCTTTATTCTAAGTCAGCCTCCTTCATTCAATCGCTAATAATTAAATCCTTTTAATCTTGGTCAGCCCTTTGCATGGAAAATGCTATTATTATTATCTATTTTATTTATTTATTTTTAAATCAACGCCTAGGATTTTTTTTAAATTAGTGCTACAATCTAGCATGGCAAGGTCATGACAATCCGCTCTTCCCAAGATTGCTTGATCTATACATGGCAGGGGCATGAAAAACTGCTATCCCCAAGATTGCTTGTCCACAAGAAATTTTAGATTGGGATGATCGAAAAAATTTGCTCCCTCCAAAGTGGCATCCTCCATAGGCAGGTTCTTCCATTTGACCAAATATTCCAGAATAATTTGTTTCCTTAATTTCTTTTCTCTCATGTCAAGGATGGCCTCAAGTTCCAAAATTAGTTTTCCCTCATCATCAAGTGGGGGTAACTCCAAACATGGTGTAACATGCTAACCTAGCACCTTCTTGAGGCAAGATACGTGGAAAACATTATGAATTCAACTGTTGGTTGGTACTCCAATTCATAGGCAACCTCGCCGATCCTTTTTATAATCTTATAGGGCCCATAGATTATTGGCTTGAGTTTCTCAGCTCCACTTCCTTTTATAAAAGATTGTTAATAGGGTTGCAATCTTAGGAAGACTAAGCCTCTCACTTCAATTGTTCTCTCAAATCTTCGATGATCAACATACATCTTTTGTTGATTTTGTGCATGATGCAAATTGTCTTCAACGGTATTTAAAATATCAGCACTTTGTTGCACTAACACTCTTACTCTTGGGACTTGTTGTGACCTATTTCACACATCACCCCATTGGGACCCTCGCTGGTTTGCTCTTAGGGTTTAGCTTTGAGTAGCAATTTCATAGTCTCTGGTATCTAGAAATTTCATGTCAAAGTCTGGAGTCATCACTCGAGCCAAGTTGGGAATTTGGGCCTGAAACTGAACGTAAACGTCATAGCAGTGCTTAGAAGACCCAGTAGACGAGGATCGCCTGTGCTTTCGCTCAATTCTGACACTTCCTATTTTTTTAGGGATTCTACTTTTTTGCTTTTTTGCTTTTTTCGTTTTTGGCATTTCTGGACCAATCTGGAATTTAATATTTTTAGAAAGTTGCTTTTTGCTTTTTTCTATTTTTAGTAAGTTTCTATTTTTAGAAAGTGCTAGTTCTCGCAGGCAGTGGAGTCGAAAGTTTCCACTTTTGGAATTGAAAAGCAGGCAAAAATCAAGCATAAGTCTTAGAAAATTGAAAAAATCATGAGAAAAGCGCATGCAAAGATGAGAAAAGCACATGCAAAAGTGAGAAAAGTAGGAAAAGGCGCATGCAAAAGCTAAAAAAATCAATTGAAAAATCTCGCCTTCAAGAGAAAATCATTTAAAAATCAAGTAAAAAGCAAGTAAATTGTGATGAAATTCGCCTAGGGCTGGATAAGTGCGTCCATAAGAAAGTCCAGTAGAATCTTCGAAAAGTCCACTTGAAAAATCCATTCATCAAAGAGAAATCTTGGAAAAATCCAGTTGAAATTCGTCTATTTGAGAGATCTTGCCAAAATCCGCCTTGTATAAGGAAATCCAGTTGGATAATTCGAAATTCCAGTTGGAAAATGATGAAAATTGACTAAGGCAAGTAAAAATTCGAATTGGACTTCAAGGATTTCAAGATGAAGTGAAATTCCAATTAGAAAGATGAAAGTTCTAGTTGAAGGTTGAATTTTTCAAGGAGAGAATCGAAAATTTTTCTAAGGCAAGAGTTACCTTGGTAGAAGGAAAAAATCCAGTTGAAAAGTGGATTAGTCCACTTAAAGGTCGAATTTTCCTAAAGGCAAAAATAGAATAAAATAACTTAAGTTTTATTTTAAAATAAAACTTAGTTGTCAAGCCAAAAAGAGACGCCTTGGAAAAAGAAAAGAAGATAAGATTGCTTTTTTCGTTTTAAAGCAAAAGCACCCAAATTAAGGAAGAGATCGACCCTGGCTAAAAAGGAAACTTTTTATTATAAAAGAAATGCTTGTAAGTTTTATTTTTTCATTATTCACAGGCAAACTTCTTTCAGAAAGGCGTCCTTCTTCTTCCTATTTTCTTCTTGAGCTGCAAGTCGCATTAATTCCAGAGCACAAGGTTGGACTTTTTCCTTCCATTTTCAGGTTTCTCGATCAACTACAAAGTCATAGTTGGCGAATTTACAGAGAGAAAAGGAATTTTTTGTGTTGTTTTGCACAGAAACTTCGCTTTTTTTTCAGTTTTTAAAGTCTAGTAAATTAATTTTTTAAAAAAAATTCCTTGAAAGTTCTTTTAAAAGGATAAAGGCTGAAAAAGAATTTATTTTATTGAAGTTTATTCTCCAACCAGCCTAGGCAAACGAGTTCTAGAATTTTTTTAAATTAATTTATTTAACTCTCCAGCCATAAAATCGCCCTTTTTTACAAAATTTGTGAAATATTCAAACTTCGAGCTTCGTACAGGCACAATGTCTACTTCAAAGAACGAAGGAGGTGGAGTCAGAAAAGCTCAAGTAAAGGAAGTCCTCAAGGAATTTTATCCAAAATCTCAATTGTCCTCGAAATGGAAAAAGGTAGCAGATACCAACTTTGAACAGTTCAACGCGATTCAACACAAGAAAAGGATGTTTGGTACTCAGCACGAAATGCCCACACCTATTGCAACTAACATCGTCAAGTCTAAACTTCATCAAGCAGCAAGATTTCCACCTGCAGTTCAGTGCAATGAGCTAATGGTTGAGTGTGCTAGAAGATACAATCCACAGACAAGATCCATTAGAACACCTAATGGGATCACTTTGGCATACTTCACGAAGGATTCAGTCAGAGAGGTATTTGGTATTCCTCATCGTCAAAAAATGTTGAACGGGACTCAAAAGGAATCACAGGCCATGTTTGATCAAGCCAAAGAATCCTGTATGGACATAGTCAATTCTAACTGGATCAAGGAACCCAAAAGACATCGCTCCAAGTTGCCAAAAAGATTGATTTGCACAGATTTTAAACTAGAATACAGTGACATGATTCATATGATGAACAAGATCATGGGTACTTCTCAAGGAGCCTTCTTCGAAGTATGGACGTTTTCATATGTGGAGGAGGTCGTATTGGGAATGGAAGCAATAAATTGGGCAAAGTTAATAAGTGATAACATTGATTTCCAGTTGAGAAACTTGGAGAAGACCAAAACCTTCTATATGAGTTCCTACGTAGTTTATATCCTGGCACAGTTTACTAAGTATAGAGAACTAATTTGCAAAGGGGAAGTTGGACTTCGAAAAGATCAGTTCAAGGCATATGATTGTTACCCACAGCTCCAGTTGCATTACAAGGACAATTTTAAGATAACCAATGATGCCTTCCTTATGTATATCACGCGAGTGCTTCAAGGAGCAGTTCAAAAGAGGCTATCTAAGGAGGCTATGGTGATGCTTGATAAATTCGGATCTTGGTTCATCCAGTTTCCGACCTTTACATACATAAGAGTTCATGGATTCTCAGATGCTCCGCATAGACTTCCTCGGTATCCAACAGACAAGATTGTTATGCTTGAAGTTGCAAGGCAATTGGCATGTATAGATTCTATTCAGGGGAAAAAGAACAAACAAGGAGTGGATTTTCCTATTGCAATTGGGAAAATGCTAGAAATCTGCCCCTCATTGCAATCAGCCAAGGCAGCAAGGTTAGAGTTGCAATTTTATAAGTTCGGCACTTATAATCCAAGGTCTGATTATGATCCATACCTGAGAGTTCGCGGGAAGAAGTCCCTTCATGTTATGCAGATTGAAGATTATTGGTCTAACTTGGTGGACGAATATGGAGTCAGGAAGAAGATCTGGTCTAGAATTCCAATTTAACTTATAAAAAGGTGTGACTTATTCCCTATACATGACCAGGTAAAAGACAACGGGGACTACATGCATCCTCAATTTGAACGAGAAAGAGATAAGCCTATCTTGTTGCCTAACTGGACACAACCTGAGTTGACTGATTTGGACATATTGATGAAGGATATTATAACTTATTCTAGGGAGTGGGCAGATAATCAGATCAACAAATTGAGAAAAGGAGTTACTCTTACCTATGCCACATTGAGCAATAAGGAAAGCCAAGAGGAAGCAGTTGGGGAAAGTCTTGATGAACTTTCATGTCCTAGCAAGAGAAAGGTAGTGAGTAAAGACCTTCACACAGAGGAAAAAGAAGCAGCTGACAGAGAATTGGAGAGTAAGAAGCAAAAAGTGAGTGAAATTCCATCATCTTCAAGTACTTTATCTATTGGAGTAATAGAAAAGGTGTCCATTGCTGAGATCGAACAAAGCCATGAGCAAGAGGTCGAGTTTCAAGAGTTAGAACAGTTGGATTCTCTCCAAGAGCAAACCCTCACTGAGTGTTTGGAAGAAGGTGATGCGCTGATGATTGAAGGCATGGGAGATACTGAGGTCCTTGAAAACAATGAAGAGCTGGGAGATGAAGTAATTTCTGCTTTAAAAGGAATTAACGATGATGTTCAATTAGAGGATGGGATGGAATTATCCACTATCCCAGCTTGGTTGACCGAAAGTTTGATGAAGAAGTCCAGACCACTAGATGAAGTTCAACTAGTTGAAAGCATGCAAGACTTCCTAGAGAGGATTGGCAAAGCTAAAACGCCAAAGAAGCCTAAAAAGTACTCTCAAATTACCAGGAATGATGCAGGATCCCGAATCTTACAAGTTGCAGTCCCAAAAATTGACAAGCCAAGAGATCAGATTACTCCTATGGATTATGATGTTACAACTTTGGACATTGGGCCAACCACGATAGAACAGGATTTTCATGAGTTAGTAGACATTTCCAAGGCCATCAAGGAGAAATTCGACAAAACAGAGGACAAGAAGGAAAGGCTAGAGTTAGAAAATCTAAGGCTAATGGAGTTCATTCAGCAGCTAACAGCCCCTTTGCGCCAAGAAAGTGAAGCTTTTATTCCGCCATCATCCCTTCCTCCGGAATCCGTTGATACTCTTGAAGCTATGAGGATCACAAACCAAGCGACCAGGAGTTGGATCAACAATATCTCAAAACAGATGGAGCAATTCTTAGAGAAATGCGCTCAGACTTATGACAGATCTGCCTTGCTTATAACTGAAGTTGGCCAGATTGAAGACAATTGGGAAGACTTCCAGTACGTAAATGACAAAGTAATACCTCGTTTGAAGGTTTTAAAGGAAGTTTCCCTGCAAATATTAATCCAAGAAGGTGTTATTGAGGAAGGAGCCTCGTATGATTTCAGCAGGTGGTATCATTCCTTATTGGCTAAAAGGAAGATATATGATGGAATGAAGGAAGAATGTGCTGTTATACGGAGTGCAATTGAAAAAATTCAGTTCAAAATCCTCACTTCTCTTGAAGGATTAACAGGGCAGGAGCATCATGATGCAAATGGCTTGGATTTAGAAGGATTGAGGAGAAATGTAATGAATATTTACTTCAAGGAAGTGCAGATTGTTACAGAGAATCAGCTTGATGATATGTCTTCCCTTTTAACCTTTATGGATAACTTTCAGAAACAAGAAGATAGGTGGGAAGGTACTTTTACTCAATGCCTTGAAACCTTGGACGTAATGGGAGTGCAACTGGATTCTATGCCAAGCATATCAATGGAGGAGTTGGATTTTGTGTTAGCAAAATTTCTTGCATTTGCGGCTAGGGAGCAGTCCAATGGGAATTGCATTTTGGATTCCCACTTGCTCGAGTGATTCGCAAGGTGTCATCATTTTCCATACTCCAAGTGGCTCGTCCTGCTTGTGCCATGTGTCCTTTGAGTTGGTTATGCTTTTTAGGGTTAGGGTTTCTTGAAATAATCTTGGCCATTGATCTCAAATCAATCTGGGCCGTTGCTTTGTAATTGGGGTGCCTATATAAACCCCACGCATTTCATTCATTCAAGGAGAGACTTATGAAATTGTTGCTACTAGTGCTATTCAGATAATAATTGGATTCAGAGTTGAGCATTTGTTATTTTGAGAGCTCACATGGTTTCATAATTTCTTCAATAAAGTAAATTAGTTTTCAGCATTTTTTTAGATGAATGAAAGATTGATAGTGTTGGAAATAGTGAAATTAGTTCATACCTTTTTCAATTGAATGATTTTCAATTTGATGTGCAAGGTTAGTCTGAACATTGAAACTGTTTAACTTGGATTCTATTACCTATATACATTGTTCGAATTGATGGTGGTATTGTGTAAAAGGACATCATTCGTAAACCCATTGAAGATTGCATCATCTTTGTCTAGTTGTAATCATTGTGCTTGGCAAAACAAAGATTGGTTTAAATTTCACTGTTCAGCATTTGTCTCTTAAGTTCATAGGAGTAGTTTCGCATAAATCTAGTTTCTAAACCCTTACCCTTTTTCCTTTTATTTTATCTCAAAACCGAAAATCCCAAAAACACAAGAGCATTCAACGTCAAATCAATCCTAATCCCTACTTTGAGTAATTTACTACACAAGGTCCCTTTGTGAAATCAGCATATCACATCATCCATTGAGCTTGTCCATCCCTAAGCTTAAGAAACATTGGAATTACTGTATGACCTTTCTAGCAATCTTAGCATACGAGATAGTTTTTCAAGAGAGGATAGAGTGTCTCTGGACTCTTTATTCTAAAGTGCTTGGTGAGTCATAAAACACACATCAACACAGAATTGGCGCTAGAAGGAGGGCCCGAAGCAATGATAGTGAAATCATTTCGAAGTAGGCAGGATGCAGTATGGTGTTGCCACATGAATTTCCTTTTAACATACCTGTTGAGCAACCAAATCAACCACCAACCGATATCATTGATCAATTGTACTCACTAGCTTGGAAAACACAGACCGATCGTGTTCAGTTTGGTCAGACAAGCCATGTTCTTGCTAGGGAAGAAGAAAAAGGAAAACGTTTTGAAGAAGCAATTCAAAGAGATTTGATAAGGCAGAAAATTGATTGCTTGAAACAAAATTTTGACGAGATAGAACAATCATTTGCCACCAGTTCGTCTTCAACAAATCCAAGTTCTTCCAAAATCATGAAGAATGGTGCTCCCGGCCAACATTCCTAATCCAAATCAGGATCCACAGCCAGTACTGCAGCCAAATTTGGGTTTTCACGACGAACAAGAAGACGTTATCACCGAATTGTTTAGCCTAGCTTGGCAAGTAAAAAGAAACACCCCTGACTGGCTTCGAATGCGCTTCATCCTTGAAGAGGAAGAAGAGAGAGCCAGGCGTATTGAGTTCAACGTTCAGAGAGATCTCCTTGTAGAAAGATTCGAAGCTCTCCAGCGACAGCAGAATCAACAAGTTCGTCAACAAGTAAACCAGCCAGCTCTTGAAGTGGTCCCTACACGTCCTCAACAAGATTGAAGAAGGCACACTGGATCGAATTGGTTCTTTCTCAGCAGATCGATTTCGAAGAGTTACCAGATCTACTCCTAATTCTTTCAAAGAATTTGTGGAGTTGTCACCCTATAGAAACAAACAAAGAAAGAACACAAAAATATCACAAGGTGAAACATCTAGTGCGGAGAGTCCTATTGAAGAGATACTATCACCAAGTAGAGGAGTACCAACTGGAGAAGTTTCTTCCAGTCTATTCCAAACACCGCCACCACAGATTCCCATACCAAGCACTACTCAAGTTCCAGTATTTGTACAACCCATTCAACCAGTTCAGATAAATCAGCCAAACGTTCCCATGGCTTGGCGTCCAGCTAACGCGTCGCCTCTTACTACATTTGCCGATTATCATGAGATGCCGAAGAATCTGGAGCATTTTTGCTCCAAATTCCAGGTCGGCGATATGAACCGGACAGCTAATGAACATATCAAGATTTTTGAAGATACTCTCCAAAACCGAGACATTCAACATGAAGATGTAGCATGTCGATTGTTCCCATGCTCCTTAGGAGAGGAAGCATATTATTGGTACATAAACCTACCAGTAAATTCAATCCGAACTTGGCAAAATCTAAAGGATGCCTTCTTGGCAAAATTCCGATTGCCAACCACACCAGCTGAACTCTATCGACAATTTGTTGAAGTGAAAAGATCAAAACATGAGCCAATCAGCACCTTCAACAACAGATTTCATAAGGCGTATACAAGGTTACGTGATCCATATGAATTGAATGATGCAGCAACATTGCCAATATATTATGCTGCTTTGGACAGTCTTACGTCCATGTTTGTAAGAAGGGCTAACCCAGTTCCACCTGACCTCAAAGGAGCATATGCCAAAGCAATTAAAGTTAACTCCGACTTGGGCATGAATGTTGCTAGACCACTTAACCATTTGGGGTATGCTGCTATGCCAAACCAGATAACGGGGATCAACCAAGCATTGACACATCACGCGCCAGTAATGAACCCATTCTGCCACCCAACAATCAGTTGGTGATTCATCCAGGAGGTCCTATTTCTCAAGCACAACCTTCACAGCCGGTATATCTACAAGGTACAACAACGTCCACCAGGACACAAGAAAACCCAGTGGAAAAAACCCCCCCTTCAGTAAGATGAACTGCTGCAAAGAAGCACTGGAAGAACTCTGATGAAGCAACACTGGAACCCCAAATCCAACAAGCAAGGAAAGATACTTCTGTTTGCAAAATACCAATTGGAATCACAAATGCAACAGCAAACCCGATGCCAAGGAACACTAGAAACTCACATACTGAATCAACCCTGGGATCTGTGAACAACAGTAGATGAAAAGATGAAAGGCCCATAATGATGACAAATCTGGAAGTTGTGTCTCTCGAAGTCGATGCCAAACTGAAACTAAAACTGCCCATAGGACGAGTACCATCAAGATTCTGGAACATTCACCATAAAAACATGGCCTTCAAATGGGAAATATCTGAACCAATGAGGATCAAGAACCATAAAATCCCAATGTTAAGTGTGAACCAAAGCAAACCAAAGATGTATCCAGCTAAGCAAGAAAGAAGTTAAAAAGAGACAACAAGAAACCAGACAAACTCATGCAAGTTGTCACCAACATGAAAGATGGATGCAAGAACCCCCCTTAATGGAACTTTATATCAGTTTGTTATTACAATACCCAATGATTGCATAAAGAGATAATGCAAAACTACAGAAACATAGGCGAAAATGCAAACCTAGCACACGAAACAAAAACGAATGCATGCAAAAAATAAGTTACACATTTTCTGGAAATGACCTCAGATCTGCATAGAGGCCGAAACCAGCTTTCCGACGCCGCAAAAATCGCGAAAAACGGATAAGCGAGTCACAAGATACGTGTCCCGGAGTGAAAACGGCAACATCTGACGTCTGAGGCTGAAAAAGACATCAAAAAAGCAAAACCAAAAAATCAGACCTGCATCATTGCGTAGAGCTCGAAAACAACTTTCCGGCGATATCGTTTGCAAAAAAAGACGCCGTATGTGAAAGTTATGCTCGTTTCCGTGACTGCTCGAAAATGTCCGATTTGGCCCCCAGAATTCCTCAAGGGCTAAAAAAAGAAGGCCCCTAGTCGCCGGACCATGGGCTGAAATGCAGGGTCTTAGGTCGAAGCCCCAGTTATCCATATGACCGGCGGGGGCTAGAAGTCCGGGGGGGCTAACGCGCTGGTTGCCCATAGAACCGACCGCTGATGAGTTAAGCCCTCAGGGGCTGGCGGACCACTCCGGCGGCGCTGCATGGGGGAGCCACCGGCGATGGTGCACCGACAGCCGCCTGGTGGCTGTCGAGTGGCTCATCCCTTTATAACAGGGGCGCTGGATTTATTAAAAAACTTTGATTTTTAATGATTTTTTTGAATTTTTCTCGATACTCGAGCCTCGTGAAGCGTGCCTGGGGGCCGTACAACCTTCGGGCAAAAAAATTTTGCCTCTCCAGACGACTGTGTCCAAATCGGACAAACTTTATATGAAAATGGGGGTTTTTGGGCGCTGTGAATCCAACGGCGAGGTCCGTTTGGGCCCAAAGTGTTCCGAAAATCAGACAACCCCCGGATCTATCAGAAAAATCACCAAGCTTGAGACCCTCGCAAATCTGGCAAACAATGACCAAAATAAATGACATAAAAGTCATTTCTGACTTTTTCTAGCACTTTGAATCCAACAGAATACCCCAATCTGATCCAAGACGCTGCATAAATGTGCTCAAGGAATAAAACCCTTGGGAGACCTTGAACAAGCTCTGCATTGTGTTCCTCCAACAAAGCTGAGAAGGGGTTGCAAATCGAGGCTCTGATACCATGTTAGAAACCAAGATCTGATTGCAAACCAGAAAAATCACCTTCCACAGAAGAGAAAAACAAAAAAGTAGAGATTTGCATGAAATGTGCAAATTAATATATTCGAAGTACAAAATATTACAAGAGATAATTTGCTTTATAAAAGCAAAGATGCAAAAACCTAATCTTATCTTGAGCAACAAGATAGCTCGATAAGATAAGGATAAAACCTATAGCTTAGGAATTAAAATGAAGCCTAAGTAAACTTATGCTAATGTGTAATTAAATAATTAATTACACCAACATTTCCAAGAAAACCTCTCCTTAACTTGCTTGTACGTTTTATAGCAACTTTGATGTCTGGCTAATCGAGTATCACGGTAAGCTCTCATAATTTTTTCTATTTCTGATCTTGGAATAAAATATATCCTATCTTTGTAGAGAATGAGTTCCTCCATCACCTTGTAATTGTCATTTTGTAATTGTCCTTCCAATATGTCATTTCCCATTGCATCTTTGGCATATTTTGCAAGTATGGAAGTCTTCCAATCTGTCAAGATGTCTGTCATAGAATATATGTGAGATCTTCGCAATAGAGCATCACCAACAACATTATTCATTCCCTTCATGTATTCAATATCAAAGTCATAGGCTTGCAATTTGCTAACCCATTTTTGTTGCTTATCGTTGAGATCTTTTTGGTTCAAAAAGAATCTTAGGTTGTTATGGTCGGGTTTGACAACAAATCTTCCACAGAGCAAGTATTGTCTAAACTTGGCTAAGGCATGCATAATCGCTAGCATTTCTTTGTCATAGATAGAGTATTTTTTCTCCATTTCCTTAAGCTTTCAACTCTCAAAGGCTATGGGATGTTTATTTTGCATGAGTATTGCTCCAACCCCTTCCCCAAAAGCATCACATTATATCTCAAATGGAAGAGAGAAGTCGGGAATGGCTAACACTGGACAAGAACTCATTATTTGTTTGAGTTTTCCAAAAGAAAAAGCTCTTTTGTTAGTCAAATTTGTCAAGCAGGCAATCAGCCTTGAAAATCCTTTGACAAATCTTCTATAGTAGCTGCAGAGTCCTAGAAATCCCCTTAAATGAGTTAAAGTCCTTAGTTGTGGCCACTCTCTTATTGCCTTGATCTTTTCTTCGTCCACACTAACTCCTTGGGCATTGATATCGTGCCCTGAATACAAAATTTCATCTGTCTCAAATTCACATTTGGATGCTTTAGCAAATAACGATTGTTGTTCAAGTATTCCCAAGACTTCATCAATATGTCTCAAGTGATCTTCCCAAGTTTTATTATAAATTAATATATCATCAAAGAACATCAAGAGGAACTTCCTTAATTACTTGTGGAATATGTGGTTCATGCAAGATTGAAATGTTGTAGAGGCATTGTTAATCCAAATGGTAAGACTAAGAATTTAAAATGCCCAAAGTGACACCTAAAGGTTGTTTTAGGAACTTCTTCTTTCCTCATTCTTATTTGATGATACCTGGGACATAAGTCTATTTTAGAGAAGTATATCGCCCCATGAAGTTCATTTATTGACTCATCTACCCTAGGGATAGGATATTGGTTTTTGATTTTTTTTATTAAGAGCTCTATAATCTACACACATCCTCATAGTGCCATCTTTTTTCTTTACGAACACTACGAAAGAAGCAAAAGTGCTAGAACTAGGTTGTATATCCCCCATTTCAAGTAGCTCCCTAATGGTTTTCTCAATTTCTTCCTTATATTTCCTAGGGTGGCAATAAGGTGGTGATGATAGGTTTTGTCCCTTCTTCTAGTTCAATGGTATGTTCAAAATGTTAAATTTAGTGATCAGATTAAATGCACAGAAAATTATTTCAAATCAGACACAATAACACAGCAGATACCCTAGGAAAACCCTCCTCTTCAGGGAGAAAAACCCAGCAACAATATATCACATATATATTGAATCTCAACAAAGAAGGTCTCCTTTTACAATAGGCCAATATGAAGGCCAAATATAAGCACCAATGAATGATGCAACACAGCCAACACAGCCAACTCAAGATAACAATTCGCTAATACAAAATTCAGTCTCAATGGATATCGAACTGCCTTGAAGAACTCGCACTTGATGAAGGATAAACATTATGCAATTTGGATGATTGAAATCACAGCCTTCTACAGAAACTCAATCTGCACTTCTCTAGAGAATAATACAACTCTTTGATGAAAATATATCAGCCTTCTATAAGCTTCAATCTTCTCTTTGACCAATTGCACCTTTCTTGAGAACTCGCACTTATGAATGAATGAAGGAATGTGTTGAATACCAAATGAACAAAACTCAGCTCTATTATATACATGATGAAGAGAGAGGACGCGTCTCTTCAAGATAAGATGTCAGCTTCAATGAAATGGTGTGTCTCCATAAAAGGTGGTGAGTGAGAGAGGTCGGCCTCAAATAATTGAACAATAATTAAATATTAAATATTCCCAAGTGAAGCGCCCTTTCATATACATATTGATCTCATGAGAAATCATGTCTCTTCATTAAATAAATATTAATCATCATTAATAAATGACGTAACCATCCATGAAGATCAATCTTAACAATTAAATAGCCGAAAGGCTACAATTTAATTGTTCACTTTATTCGATCAAGGCTGGAAGGATTGAGCCTGAAGCTGCTAAACATCAACACTCCCTCTCAGCCAGGGAGAAATGCTTCCAGCTGCATAAGACACAACACCTCATCGTGATGCCAACCACAATGGCTACAACCATATGTGGAAATAGAACGATATCACCTCATCGTGATATCAACCATAATGGCTACAACCATGTATGGAAATAAAACAATATCACCTCATCGTGATATCAACCATAATGGCTACAACCATGTATGGTATGTACAAGTGTTCATCACTTGCGTGATGTTGTCACCTCAACATGACTTTCACCATGGCTCTTCCAGAGGGTGAAAACACAAGTACAAGAAAATCATCACGGACTCTCACGTGATGCTATCATGGAGTCACACACATGACATCCACCATGGCTCTCCCAGAGGGTGGAAACAAGGGATTTCACCTCAAACTTCTCTTACAGAGAAGAACTCATTAATCAAGGGATTTCACCTCGAACTTCTCTCACAGAGAAGAACTCATTAATAAGGGCTTACACCTCAAGTTCCTCCGTCTTAGAGAAAAATGCATTAACAAGGGCTCACACCTCAAATTCCTCCGTCTCAGAGGAAAATGCATTAACAAGGGCTTGCACCTCAAATTCCTCTGTCTCAGAGGAAAATGCATTAACAAGGGCTTGCACCTCAAATTCCTCCGTCTCAGAGGAAAATGCATTAACAAGGGCTTGCACCTCAAATTCCTCGTCTCAGAGGAAAATGCATTAACAAGGGCTTGCACCTCAAATTCCTCTGTCTCAGAGGAAAATGCATTAAGGCAAACAATAAGAGTCAGCTCCAATGATTGTCCAAACAATCCTGCAAGGAGTTTCCGAAGCCACACTGCTTCTCGAGCTGCCACACAAGTTGTAATATGCTCGGCCTCTGCGGTGCTTAGTGCCACTGAAGACTGCTTCTTGCTACACCAGGCGATCATCGCAGACCCCAAACTGAAGCAACATCCAAAGGTGCTCTTCCGATCAGTGACACACCTTGCCCAATCAGAATTAGTATAGCCATGCAACTCCAGATCCACACCTGCAGAATATCTCAACCCATATCCAACTATGCCACAAAAGTATCTTAGGATATGCTTCGCTGCAACTAGAAGTATTTGCCTTGGTTCACACATGAACTTGACAAAATGCACTTACTCCAATCTGGTCTAGTATAGATACATCAACGATCCAATCAACTGACTGTACATAGTAGGATCCACCAGATCTAAACTAGTTGCAGCCTCCTTAAGCTTCTGAAAAATTGGTTTCCATAAATCAACATAAAGAACCAAGATCAACTAGATTACCATCTTCTTCAGGTTCAGTAGGCTTCCTCTGAATCTTCAAGCACTTGCATCAACCTTCTGACCTCTTCGTCCAAGATTGCCTGCAACACTTGCCTCAGTGCACACCTCTGGTATAGAAGAGAGTTCAGGGTAGACCTCCTCGACCTCATAGTAGATTACTCTATTCTGAATAGGTTTGCAGAGCTACCAATATCAAATCCAAACGACTGTCTTGTGCAATTCTGATCTCAGCAGCTGAAGAGGTCTTTCAAGGATTTAACACTTGGCCTTGCAACACTGCAACCTTCACTTCTTCTCAGTGAGTCACAAAACTCCCTCTTGATCCCTGCTTCAGAAATTGCAAAGAAGACATTTGGAAGTGAACTCCCTCTAGCCACCAACTTGGTCTCATGGCTACAAGTTGTGACTTCACGCTTGATCATTTCTTTGGTCGGCATGACTTCCTCACAAGATGCCTCAAGCGTTTCATCACTAAGCAATATCTCATCACCTTCTTGCTCCTAGAAATGTCCTAAAAGCATTTTAGAGAGAGATTACTAATAGTTTATAATTATCCAAAGAAAGATCAAGGCTAGAATCATACAAGGTTTACTATCTCAAGTTATAGCATAAATACATAATAATTTATGAGCAATATTAAAACATAAATGAATCAACCTTTAAGAGAAATATATCAAAAGATCAAAATGAAGGGATAAAGAAACTTATCTTTATTTAATTTTGATATAACTCTTTCTTCCATCTTTTACTCCTCTCGAGAGTGCCAAACTTAGCACAACAAAAGAACAATCTGCACAACTACAGATTTCTTGAATGCAATATGCAATTAGCATGTAGAGCCAACTCTCTCCAAGAGTTCAAGGCTCTATCACAGTTCATGCATTAGAGAATGATACCATCGAAATTACAATTCTCTTTTTATTTCAGAGTCACACTCAGAAATCTTCACAACCAACATGCAATAAATGAAATCTTCAAAAAATCTTATGCTAGTGAACACAATTCAAGAGAAACCACTATCTCTCTTTACTAATTACAAGATCCAACTAAATGATATAACTCAGTAAACAAAGAATACTTATCTCTTTAAATATTCTGATGGATGCAAATACTTGGACACAGTAAGATATGCTGCTCTTGCGCTCAAATCAGCACACAACCTTCACAGCTTGAACACAGGCCCATGACTTAGAATAGAAATTCCCTAGAATCCTTTTGAGGAAAGATCTCATCCACATCCACAAATGAAGCATGTTGATTCGGCCTAGTTGGGCAATCCTTTGCATAGTGACCAAACTTGTCACAACGAAAGCATTGGACTTGGGAGAGGTCCCACTTCTTCTTGAATGCGGGAGCACCATTAGACCCTTTATCTCTATTCCTCTTGAAGTATCCTTTCTTTCCTTCTTTTCCTTTCTTCTCCAATGATTGAGCGAAAAGAACATGAATGTCTTCATTTGTAGAACTTCGACCAATACCTCTCTCAGCCAACCTAGACTCTTCTTGAATATAGTCGGCCCTCAAACGATCAAACTTGGGAAGTTTCGATCTCACGCTTATTCCTTGAATGTAAGACTCCCAAGATGAAGGAAGACCATTAAGGGCAAGCATGGTCAAATCCTTTACATCAACAAAATGACCAATAGAAGAGAGTTGATCTCTCAATTCGGAAATCTTCATGAAGTAAGCGATGATAGATTCTCCTTCCGCCATCTTCACATGATGTAGTTGTTGCTTCAGTGCAAGTGCCCGACTGGTATTGTTGATTTCATACATTTCTTCCAAAGTCTTAAACATGTCTCTTGCCGTCCTCAATTTAGAGACAATAGAAACAATATGTTCCTTCACGGAATCAACCAATATTTTCATTGCCTTGATGTCTTTCTTCACCCACTGCAACTTCTCTTCTTCCTCCTCAGGTTCAGGAACACTGGACTCCACAAACTCACTCAAGTCATTTTCACGCAATGTAAGCATGATCCTGAATCTCCAAGATGTGAAGTTGGATGCTCCCTCGAGTCTATCCTCAATCTTCAAACCATTCACCATCTTGACAAAGGTAGAGATAGACAAGGAAATATAAAGAAGAGAAAAAGAGTATCGCTGTATGAACAAATCTGATCACGATCTCAAACCCACTCTAATACCATGTTAAATTTAGTGATCAGATTAAATGCACAGAAAATTATTTCAAATCAGACACAATAACACAGTAGATACCTTGGGAAAACCCTCCTCTTGAGGGAGAAAAACCCAGCAACAATATATCACATATATATTGAATCTCAACAAAGAAAGTCTCCTTTTACCATAGGCCAATATGAAGGCTAAATGTAAGCACCAATGAATGATGCAACACAGCCAACTCAAGATAACAATTCGCTAATACAAAATTCAGTCTCAATGGATATCGAACTGCCTTGAAGAACTCGCACTTGATGAAGGATAAAAAATATGCAATCTGGATGATTGTAATCACAGCCTTCTACAGAAACTCGATCTGCACTTCTCTAGAGAATAATACAACTCTTTGATGATAATATATCAGCCTTCTATAAGCTTCAATCTTCTCTTTGACCAATCGCACCTTTCTTGAGAACTCGCACTTATGAATGAATGAAGGAATGTGTTGAATACCAAATGAACAAAACTCATCTCTATAATATACATGATGAAGAGAGAGGACGTGTCTCTTCAAGATAAGATGTCGGCTTCAATGAAATGGTGTGTCTCCATAAAAGGTGGTGAGTGAGAGAAGTCGGCCTCAAATAATTGAACAATAATTAAATATTAAATATTCCCAAGTGAAGCGCCCTTTCACAGACATATTGATATCATGAGAAATCGTGTCTCTTCATTAAATAAATATTAATCATCATTAATAATGGCGTAACCATCCATGAAGATCAATCTTAACAATTAAATAGCCGAAAGGCTACAATTTAATTGTTCACTTTATTCGATCAGGGCTGGAAGGATTGAGCCCGAAGCTGCTAAACATCAACACAAAACCCCTCTTAGGAGATAGTCCTGATGGAATATCGCTAAAAACTTTCTCATGCTTGTCTAGTATAGATTGAATATCAACATTTATAGTCTTACCTCTTTTAGATGAAGACCTATCAAGAATCATGCATTGTGTTGCCCACTCTACTTGCCCATGCCTAAAAACTCTTTCCATCCTTTTTGACGATACCACCCTTGTAGACCCATCTAATAGGCCTTGGAGAATTACTTCTTGGCCATTGTGTTGGAAACAAAGTTCCATCTTTTGAAAGTCTTGATAATATCTTCCTAAGGAATGTAACCATTGGATGCCCAAAATTACATCCGTATCTCCCATATTCACTACATTGAAATCTTCACTTAATTTATGTCTCCCCAAGGTGATGCTTAGTTGATGAATCATTTGTGAGCAAGGAGTAGTGAACCCACCCGCCATGACTACCTTGAAGCCTTCAAAATTTTCAGCTTCTAACTTCATTCTCTTTACTAATCCCTCATCAATAAAATTATGTGTAGCACCACTATCCACTAAAAAAGTCACCTTTCGTACTAAAGGGGTGATACTTTGGTACTCCTAAAAGTGTGGCCAATGTACCACTTGAATATTCTTCATTATCTTCTTTACTCTTCTTTCTTTCGGTTCAAATTCTTCTCTATCCATTTCCTCATCCGTCATTGCTTCTATATTGTGGACTTGTCCCCTTTTTGAACATCGATGGCCTGGTTCCCATTTTTCCTTAGAAGCAAAACACAACCCTTTCTATTGAAGATCACTCTTGGATTCCCTCGTGGTGTTGAATTGAGGAGGTAATGTCTTTGGTTGCCAATTTCTCTTGTAAGGGAGTTTCTTATGCAACCCCAATGGTGTATTTTTGGAGTAGGTCTCATCTTTAGTTGTTGTAACTTCTAACCTTAATGCCTTTTGGATTGCATCTTGTAGTGATGTAGGGTCAAGAGCACCCACCAAGCCATGAATTGACTCTGTTAATCCCTCAATAAATAGGTATGTGAGCCTCCTCTCAATAACACTAGGCACCATGAATGAAATTCTTTGAAATTTTTCCACATAATTCTCCACTGAACCTTGTTGCTTTAATTGTGTCAACTCTTTGAAATGCCTTTCGAGATGTTTTTGGTCAAATCAATCTATAAGTTTTTTTGTAAACTTGTCATATGTTGCCACATTTTGATGCCCTTATGTGGCAATTCCATGGTGCCATCAATCATGTGCAATTCTTTCTAAGTGTAGAATGGAAAATTTAATAGCATGCTCTTCAATAATAGGGCTAAGGGAAAAGTATGTGTCTAGTTTTTGGATCCGTGCCCATGCAGTGACTTTCCTTGATCCATCAAAATTGGGAAGAGTCATTTTCCTCACTCTTTGTCGTAAATCTTTGTTGGGCTGCTTTCTTTCTCTTCTAGAGGCGTTTCTTGTTCTTGCATCACAATATTCTTTAAATGGAATATGTCTCCTAAGGTCAAGGTCAATTCTTGAATATGCTTCTACACATTCG
The DNA here is from genome assembly GCA_007258455.2 of Sequoia sempervirens. Lineage (NCBI taxonomy): Eukaryota > Viridiplantae > Streptophyta > Pinopsida > Cupressales > Cupressaceae > Sequoia > Sequoia sempervirens. The sequence goes on from VDFB02000017.1 coordinate 179,748,399, forward strand.
TCAAGGTCATTTGCCCCTATGTTGGGTTCTTCTTCCTCCCTCGGCTATTCTTCTCTAGGTAAGAAGGCAGCCCTTATTAATATAGGTGATGATCTTAATTGAGTGCTATTATTATTTTCAAAATAGTTGGAATATACATATCTTCCATTGGTTGGGTGGGGTCTAAGGGTATTGGTTGAATTGTTCATTTTTTAAGTGTTTGGAGAAGCAATTGTGTTGTCTTCTCTTGTTGTTCCACAAAAGCCCTCAATCCATTTCCTAGGTTGACCTCATGTTCACCCATTTTATTACCTTTAGTCAGGTTATTACTAACCTCTAGTTTCCTCTTTTCTCTTTCTAAGGCTCTTTGGCTCAATTGCATATACCAATTTTCTTTTTGATCCTCGGGCTGGCAGAATCAAAGCTTTGATACCAATCGTAATTTACCTATTTGAGAAATTCCTAAATTTAGGCCTGCAAAACCATATTATTCACAAAGAACTGACATTAGTAACATTAGGTAACAAGAAAGTATGATAATATTCAAATCCAAACATAGAACATTATAATATTTAGATCAATAAATCATAGCTAAAACATCATAATATTCAGATCAATAATTCCTAGCATCATTAATATTTGAATCAACACATCAAAGCATATTCCTTATAGGAAATCACATTGTGAATTCATTGGAAATGCTTGCAAAATGGCAATCTCAAGACTGATCGTTCTTGTATTGCAAGAGCATGGAAGGTGGGCCACCCTTCCATCCCTCAGTCCACCTTGAAGGCTGGCCATCCTCTACTATAGAAGATTTCTAGGACTCTGCAGCTACCATAGAAGATTTGTCAAAGGATTTTCATTTTTATATCTTCCATTTGGACAGAGTCATACCTCTTCATTTGCCCTTGGCAAGAGTTGCACCTTTTCAAATCTGAGCACTGCCTTAACTAATCTCAGTCGACCCCCCCTTTTTAAATAATCACTGCCAATATAATTTCCATTATTCTAAGTCAGCCTCCTTCATTCAATCGCTGATAATTAAATCCTTTTAATCTTGGTCAGCCCTTTGCATGGAAATTGTTATTATTATCTATTTTATTTATTTATTTTTATTTCAACGCCTAGGTTTTTTTATAATTTAGTACTATGATCTGTATATGGCGGGGCATGACATTCTATTTATAACTAACAATTTTAATCACCTTTTTCAACATTAAAAAACTTCAACTTTTAACCTTTGTACACAAGCCATAGTGGCTCACCATATAAAAGAACTTCTGTGTGTTCATCAGGTTGGTATGTTCTAAAACAAATCTCATACATATAAATAGATGAAGAATATTTAACATATATACGCTCTAAGTAACCTCACTGCACACATGGTACCTATCTATCCTAAAGACGGGATAAAAATAGAAAAATAGTATTGGAAAGACAAGAGGAAAATTGAATTATAGACACAGCAAAGTGAAGAAACTTCTTGGAAGTAGAACTTAAGAGTTCAAGTGTTGCTGCCATATTGGTAAAACGTAAAACAGAGAACTTTGAGAATACTAATGGCGTATTGCATATCATTGCTCTAAATTGCTTGAGAGTGTTTGAAATTTGATTTCATGTCACAATTTCTATTAAGAATATTCCATGGGCATAGCCTATAAAATTGAATAACCCTGGCTTGTTTCCATGCAATTAAAAACTTGTAATTGATACTAGAATCATTTGTAATCAAAGTTCAAATATTCCCAAGGTCCAGTAAGAAAGCATACTTGCAGCGCACAAATTCCCGATGATGAAAATGACAAATAACTTTTTTGCTTCCTGTAACTTCACCCAGAAAATCACCTTCTGTCACCTGTTAAACATTAGAACACTATTATAATATTTTGAAATTCTATTTCTATCATTCCCGACTTTGGGAAAGAAAAGTTATATCTGTGGGAATCCATGATATTGTCTCAATAGCTTATATCTCTATTTTGTGATTCCCTTCCTGTAAAAAGATATTTATTAACTTGTGGAGATCAGAGACATCAAGATTGCACACTTATTTACTTTCATCTTTCAATGAGATTAACTTTTATCTCTATTATGTGATCTTCTACCCAGTATAGACAGAGTTATAGCTGTGGACATGAGCGAATATCATCTTTCAATCAATTTCAAGCCTGGAAAACTACAATTCTCATATAATGCAAAACACTTCCCGTAGGACCCACCTCCCTGTACTCCCCATGGCCTTTTCTCTCTAATGCTTGTCTTTTCTCAGCTTCTTTCTGCCAAACAATAATCACAGTTCACACTCAAACAGCTAGAAGAAAAATAGGTAGCAAAAGCAAGCAGAAATTCTTCCTTAAAATTATTAAACCCGATGTTGCGCTTATTGCATGTTCATATTCTTTGCATTCCATAAACCACAAGTTCTCATAGTTTGAATAGCATCTAGATGATCATGATCAATGTTCACATTACATTGTTGGGTAAATGCTTCAAAGGCAGTAACAGGAATTCCAAGTAATCAACAGATAACTCTAACATGGGAAAAATGGTTTAATAATGCAGTTAATCAGTTAATTAAAAAGGAATATATAATGAATGTGAAAAGCAAATGCAAACAAAACGATCACGTTTCACCCAAAAGGCCAAAATCAGTACTCACCTTAAGAGCCGCAATTCTGTCTGCATGTAACTTTTCAAGTTCTGGATCCTAAAAATGTACCAACCCGTTATGAAAAACCTAAGTCTCAAATCAATCAATGATATTTCAGCCTAATTTATTAACTTGAATGGTTACAAACTTACATCCATCAATTCATCCAGATCAACTTCTCCATAAGAAGTACTGGAAGCTTGCGTCTTTCCTTGAGCCACCAGTTCCTAAAATGAAAACCAAAGGCAAGTGTCACAAACCAAGCTTGTCAATGCATTTGAACAGAAACAAAGTTATTAATCTTCCCCCTGAAAATAGAACGGTAGGATGGTCTTCCCCCAATAAATAGAACAGTAGGATAGTCTTCCCCCAACAAGTATTAACTAAAAACAAAAGTCAAGTCCAAGGATTCAAAACAAAGTAAAGCATTTTCAGATTTGCCTCAACAAGATTAAGGTGATAAATTATTGTTTATGGTGCAAATGTCTGAATCCTGCAAGGGAAATAATCTGGATTCGCATTTATACCACTTGAAGCATTTTTCCCAATAGGCACAAATGAGCTGCAAGAGGTCTGCATATCAGGATTTCTCAGCATTATGCTTAACGAAAAACTAGTACCAATTTGCTAACAAATTACGGGAGGCTGTCTCCGCATTATTTTTAGCAATAAAATTGTGCTAATGTGCTGACAAATTACAAGAGGCATTTGTACAGCGAGCCTCTTACAGGGCAATAGACGTATGCTATACTAGCATGCTAATTCCATTACTAGTTTGACATTGTATTCTTTGTATTTGATGTGAACCACTTACGCACCAGGTCACAGCCATGCTTGTAACACGCTTGCATTGCTTCCAAATCAGATAAACCAGAGCATAGCAGATCTCCGAGAAACATAACTCTTTTAACAATTAGCAACAGAAAAAGATTCTGCATTTTCTCAATTTGAATTTTTGCAATAAATACACAAATGTTACAACTAAAGCCAGTGGTTTAAAACAGGCTTCTAGGTTCGTAAAGCCCTACTATTTTGTCTTTTTCTCTCTTTTTAAAAACATTTTTGGATGCATTAACCTCTTTTGAACACTGGAGAGTGCAATTACCATAACAAACATTAAATGACGCTCAAAACAGAATAATACTGCCACATAACTGCAGGGCACATTCCTGCAGGTTTGGCATGCTTAATATTTGTATAATTTCTAAACAAATCCTACCCTTCCTTTCCAAAGCTCATTAATTCGCTATAGTTGTTGCTTTAAAGGAGTCGCATGATATTGAGAATAAGCCTACGTTAACATAAACAAGGTACAGAAAGAAATGCTTAAACATTTAACTGTTTTGACCTTAAACCATATGAATAATTGACTATGCAGAAAGAAAACTGGAATATAGAGAATGCCTTCTGATAATCCCTGGCTGCAGCTGCCATAGCATTTCCCAATGCTAGATCTGAGAAGGTGGAACGAAAAGAGTCTGGATCCATACTGAAATTTAGAATGAACCAAGCTGTACAGTGGACGATCTCGTGGACGAACTCGAACTAGTACCTCAGAAACAGATTCAGGTGTAAATTCAAACCCTCGAAAAAACTTGAGAACTGCAAGAGACACAGAAATGCGCCAAACTAATAATATTTAAAGTTTCTTTCGTTTTAAATTTAATTTTACCGGACAGAATTTTGCTTTACCGTACTAGCCTAATTGATGTTTTTAAGGTTTGTGATTTACTTGAAATGTATTGGTACTAATCTCTAATATAAAAGGTATACGGGGCATCATAAGAAGTTTCACCCCCATAAATGGATTCCTATTGAAGTTTTTTTTTCAAGTAGCGGTTAGGGGTCAATTTTAAATCATTGACTCTACCAATAAAAAACATTAAATTATATAATTGTAATGGGAAATTATGAACATCCAAATTTTTTAATTAAATTTATGGTTTTTTTCTTTAATTTTGTCATGTCACTAAGTAATATTGTAGTAAGATTTTTAAGTGGACCTAGATGCAATGAGTGCTAAGTGGACCATTCATTATCATGAGAGATGGGTTCTTGTAAACCACTACTCATGAAATATGGGTCAATGAGTTTGACTCGTAAAATTACACGGTTGAATCCTAATAGCAATATCACAATTTGACATGCTATGGAAAATACCTCCTACTTATCAATTGATGAGCTAAAGGGGCTCTATAATGAATGGTTCAAAAGGCACAACACTTGCTAAAGGTTTTGCAAATGGGGTTGCAAGTTAAGTGGGCTTAACCTTGGAGAAAACTTTGTGGTTAAGCGCGCTTGAGCTAGAGTAGTACTGGGATGGGTGACTTCTCCGGAAGGCCCAGTGCTTCACCCCTGTGAGCATCACCTAGATGCAATGAGTGCTAAGTGGACCATTCATTATCATGAGAGATGGGTTCTTATGAACCACTACTCATGAAACATGGGTTAATGAGTTTGACTCATAAAATTACACGGTTGAATCCTAATAGCGATATCACAATTTGACATGCTGTGGAAAATACCTCCTACTTTTTTCTTAATCTTGCTTATATTTAGTGCAAAAGGTTTTAAGCTTTCTTGTCTCTAGAATAATAGGCTTTTTTAATGGCATTCAAACCTTTTCATAGTAGGGATTCAAGCAAACAATAGTATTTTTGAAGAAACAATCTAACATGTTTGTTCCAAAGGTGTTTCACAAGATATAAATTATGCTAACCTTCTATATGTTATTCTTCTAATTCTTAAAGTTAAAAATGTTTATAAATGGCTAGAGCAATTTACTTTCATTGACTGTTTTGTAAGTTGCATACCATCTAAAAGCATGTTTTGCAATTATGTTGACTCTACATAGATTTTCCATGGGGTTAAGGTAGATGCCATCTGAAACTTAGCCAAAGACTTATTCCTCATTCACTTTGCAAACATAATCCTCCACCATGATCTTTGTTATATTCACAACTCTTTATTAGTCTTTTTCCCTAGACAATAAATTTTAATGTGTCCAACTAACAAGCTCTCAAAGTTATTGTGTGGATCAAGATTTAGGAGTTGCCTTTGGTTTGAAAATATGATATTTTGCAATCCATGAAATAAATTGTAAAGATTCTTATAGACAACTATGCATAGTTATTTTGCATCATAAAAATTAACATTTAAGATCACAATATGTGATGCATCACTTGGAAGAGGATGAAAATGAAATAAAATTGCAAAGAAAATTCCTTAAAAAAGAGAAAATAGATTTATACAAAGTACAAGGTTTATAAAGATTGATCTAGGGTCAAAGAAAAATGTGAACACATAGAAAAAAATTTCAAGAAAATGATTCTAAAAAGATGCATAGAGACAACTACTTAACAAGAAAAAAGTAGACAAGAAAAAGCTAAAAAAAGAAAAAAAGATTAAAATAAAAATAGCAAATAATAAAATATGATGATTTAAGGAAAATTTCATAAGGATAAAAAATAAAAAATAAATTGAAATTATTATATTAATAGCATGAAAATTATTGAGAAAAATAAAGATTAAAATTTACAATTGTAAACAATTAAATATAATGAGAAAAGAAAAGAGTTACAATAGTGAAATAATAAAATGAATAAACTTAAGTAAAACACTTAATTATAAAGAAAATTTAAAATGATGACAAGAATAAAAAAAGAAATTAATAGAAAAATATTAAGGACAAGTAATTAAAAATAAAATAGAGAATTGTAGCAAAAACATATGAAAAAAAAAGTGAGAAAATTTGAGAAAAAGCCAAACTTATAAGAAGAAGAACGATGTAGAAATAATCTAGCGAGAATAAAAAGAGCTAGTAGTTGATCAAAATAATCAAAAGAAGAATAAGGACAAGGGGGAACAAGGGTAAGAGAGGAGAGATAGTGGAGAAGATGAAGAGTAAGGGAGGGTGTAAGAGAGGATGAAAGGGAGACAAGGATAAGGGAGATCCCAAGAAGAGGATGAGAGGATGAAAGAGTGAGGGGTGGGGGCACAAGAAGAGGTAAGGAGAGGAAAACATAGGGTAAGGGGAGGATAAGGAATGAGTGATGAGACCACAAAAGAGGGGAAGACTAGTAAAGACAAATTTAGGGGATAGAAGATGGGGAAGGAAAAGATATATTAGAGGGATGGGGAGTAAGCTTGAAGGGAGTTTAATAAAGGATTTTGGAAGTGGCCTAGGTTCCACCCATCATCTCAGTTTAGGTTGATGGGGTATTTTCTAATAAAAATAGCTTCTTTGAGCTTTCTCTTAAAGAAGATATTTTTTTTATCTATGACATGTGCATCCTCTATTCAAATGTGATTTTTGGTGCTAGAGGAGGGTGGCAACATAGACAACACTAGAATATTTTTTTTTCTTTAGAGCTTAAGCATGCTTGGGCTTGCTAAGAAAATCTCAAGGTGTGCTTGCTGCAATACTCATTACGTTTGAAAACCTTGATAAGGTGGGAAAGATATTGGTTGCTGAAATCTTCGTCACAAATGTGGAAGACCTTGGTGAGTAGAGTCTTTAAGAAAAACACCTTTTGGGCAAAGTGGTGGTGCAAGGAAGCATGAAAGTACAAGTCAGTGTGGGTGGATTTTCTAAAGATGTAGCAACCAAGGGAACCATCTCCTTTCTTGATGAGAAGATGTCAAATAAGGGGAGTTGATTATTGATTTCAAGTTCTCTTATAAGCTTGAAGTGTGGGGCAATGTTCTTCAGGTGAAAGAGAATTTTTTCAAGATGGTCATGACCATGGGCCTACATATTTTGGTGGCATCCACATAGTGCTTCCACCATTTTTATTTAAGGGTGAATGAGTTCATAAAAAACTCTTCAAAATTCTTCATTGAATGGGGCATCCCATGTCTACCTATAAAATTTCTCATATACTACGTCTTGGAAGGTGAAGAACATGGACTTTAAGCACAATTCAACTAAGGGCACAATTTATTCATTAGTCTTATACCTAACTAAGATAATGGAATTTTATAAATGGACTTTGGTAAAAAGGGGCACCACATCAAAACTTACTAGAATGTTGATATTATCATTTTTTAATATTTTACAAAATCAACAAATTAGATACTCTTTGATGAAGGATGAAGACTTTATGGCCAGAGGGGCAATTAATTTGGCCAAATAAACAACAAATATATGTAACATGTGAAAAAGGGAACTCTAAATTTAGTGCATAAAACCTAGGATGAATCTCTTCCTTTTTCAAAGGTACATTAGAATGCAAACCAACAAGACAAATAGATTGACTTTCAACCATAAAGGTGAGTCAATCAATCCTATACCTACATTCTTGGGACCTTGGAAAATGGATTGGAATGATTTTGAATGATTAACCTAATTAAACAATATGACCTAATATGATAAATGCAATATTCTCGAAACACACAAACTGAAACTAAAGACTGTAGGTAAATTTAAGGAGTACTGGAGATTGTGCACCTCTCATAAAAATTTGGATCTAGTATACAGAGGACTCAGACGCCTAGGGGCATATGGATCTTTGTAATCCTTTCCACAACTTCAAAACTTGATCTTCTAGCTCTTTGACTTCTCTCTATTTTTTGCCCTGCACACCTTCCATCTTCAGATTTGTACCTGTAATAAATCTGCAAAAAAAGATGATTTTGGTGGCTATATGGGGATTTTCCTCAATCAAACCCCTGTTTTGGTATTTAAACCTTCACAAATAGCCAAAGATCTAATGAAATACAGTGTGTAAGCCCTAAGCTTAAGTGTTTTTAAGGTTGTTAAGAGCTAAATGCAAAGAAACCCTACTCAAGTGTATTAGAGAGAGATTCCTATATGAAAATGACAAGGTCTAATTAGGGAGAAGTCAAAAACCCTAAGTAAATTTGAAATACAATGATACCTTGCTTTAGGTTGCAAATATGATGAATCTTGAAGATGAGAACACTGAGAAACAAGACACTAGGTTGAAGGAAATGGCCAAATGAATCTCCCAAACCTAGAATCCATCATGCTCTTCTATTGGAATCAACCTTCAATCATGACATAAGACTTGATCAAAATTTGCAAATGGACTTGAAATACCCACATATTCAAATGTGGCGGAATGGTCTCTTGCTTCTCTTTTCTTCTCTTATTGCTTTCTAGTTTGAAATGATGAAAAGACTAAGTATTTATAGGCATTTCTCTAATTTCCCAACAATTAGATCTCAAAAGCCAACATTTGAAATTTGAATTTTTAATGTTAAAATGTCGCCCACAACACATTAAAATTTGGGTATTGGCTAAAAAGGGGGATCCATACACCCTTAGGCATACGGGTCCTAGCCCAAATTTCCTGGATAGTGAGTGTCGGAGCAAAATAACAATTGGTTGCATTTATTCAATGCTTGCAATTTTGTTGGAAAATGATAAAATAGGCTTTGGAATGCACAATTTAGGAGATTAGGACCTAGTTAGGGGATGTTAAAAGTGCATAAATGTAAAGGTCACTAAAATAGGTCCAAACTAAGCATGAAATTATACTATCGCCTGTAAGGGAGTAAAATTTTCTATGCTACAATATATAATTAGGGGAATTTATGGTGTTAACAATAGGCCTCAAAGGAATATTAGAATTTTAAATTTTTGGCACAATGTAGATGTATGGTGTGATTTCTTTACTAGGCATGGGATGCTTTGGATGTAATCATAAAAAAGGGATTGGGCATAGCATTCCTCACTTGCTTAAAGATTTTATAAATTAGATTGTGGGATGGGATCTTATAGTTTTCACTATATTTAGGTGGTCAATAATTTTGTGACATATTCAAGCTTGTTCATAATAACAATGGTGTTCCCATTGTCCACTTTAACAAAGACAATGTCTTTATTTTTAACCAATATTTTAAAAATGATAAACTCATTTTACATACATTTCACTTAGTGGGTTTGGCATGTCTAATATCCACTACACAAACTTGTAAAAAATCTATTCACATTCTTTTACCAAAAGCTTTATGAATTATGTCTTTGCATCATTAGTCATTTATTATCATCATTATGTACTCCCTTGGGAATGCGGTTTGTGTTTATTTAGATGTTTTTTACTAGTCTAAATTGTAATGTCAAGTCTACATGGAATTAGATCTCTCTTGAGACCTAAAGGAAACTCTTGATATACATATTGATGACATGTTCCATGTATAACATATTTTGCATATCAATTTTCCTAACACCTATTTTTAGTGTCAATCCTTTAATCATAAAATTAGATATTTCCTATTAGTTATGCACAAGCCTAAACCAAACTCCAAACTAGTTAATGATATAAGAATGAATGAAGAAGCTTGCAGTAACATAGGAAACCACAAAAATGGTCTCAATCCAATAATGGTTTGGACACAAAATCTATGACATAAATGAGATCTTCTTGACCACGAGCTAATGAAAATAATAATAAAGTAGTCATATGTAACTCAACCAAATCCCACCTATTCTTCTACTAAAACTTTCAATTATGTTAGTAAACATCAATACTCTTGAACTCCACTCTATTCAAGTGTTTTTAACTTATGGTTTTGGTAGTTCAAGTTGATTCTCCACTAGATGGAGGTAGGAATGCATGCAACCCTCCTTAGGAGGCTAACAAAGAGGGATATGTTCTTGAAAAATGAAAAATGAGGTTGGAGTGTTTTCTCCTAAAATTCAAAGGTAACTTGTATGCATAATAGATTTTCTACAATATAGTAGTTATGTTAGTTCTTAGACATGTCATTCTTCAATTCCGAAAGACTTGTGTTGACACTTAAGGCCAAGGAGTGTTAACATAGGTGATGGGAAAGGCTTGTGATAAAAATATGCCATGAATGTACCAATTATGATGATTGGGTAAGCTCATTTCCATATTTAGGATCAAGTAAATTTGGGATGGTTTTTCCCAAAATTATCCTCAATGGGACTTCTATCAAGAATGATAAATAGGGTGGGGGTAGAGGGCCTAGCTCGATTAGCTAAAGCATCATGTTGTAGGAAAGAGGTCACAAATTCTAGTCTCTCCTCTGTCCCTGTGGTACCAGAGGGTGTGTCACGCCAGCATCACCAATCACGTGAAAAAAGTTTACCAAGTGCACTGTAGTTTATAGGGGGGCTACCTGTAGTCTAAAAAAATGATAAACAAGACTAAACTAAATACACTTATACCTAATGTAAACTTAAACCCAAGATTTGTCACTAGATCAAAGACTAACTAGTTGCATGTAAAACCTCTTGTTAAGTCAATAACTACAAGCTTGCATATATACCCAAAGGTAACATTGTTACAATGTCCTCCAAGTGACTTCACTTAATATTTCATACACAAGTGCAAGGTATAGGTAAACATGGCATTATCCTCTAACTATCTAATTAGTTTACAGTCACTCAAGATGTTCCCTAAGTTCTAATATTGGATTATGAGAGCATGAACGACCCCTTGTATACTCCCAATTTAACATGGACAAATAAAGGCTTAATTTAAATTATGTTTATAACTTCCCTAATAAAACTAGTACCTACTCCATTAGGCAATAGAGTCATGATCTACAAGGAAGAAGATCACAGAATTATATACCATAGGGAACTAAATGCACATATTCATATAAATCATTTATATAATATTTCATGGACATGGACATACTTATATTCTAATCTCAATGTTGCAACTACCCACATGAAATAGAAATAAGACCATTGCAAGTAGTTTTCAGTGAATTATAATGTTGCAACAATAATCTAACCATTGTTACATTCATACCAACAATTATGATAAGAGAGGATCCATAACTAGGTTCAAGAACCCTCCTTAATAGTTACAAAATACCATGGAGACATCCATTTACATGCATTATGTTCATTACGTAACTTTTCTACAAGTTATAATGTGTTTCTTATCTCCTTATAAAGTAGAATTGCATTAGATAATGCCTTATAATAGCTTGACACAATTATTCAACCAAGAAGTTGACTTAATGACCAACTATAAATACATCACAAAGTCATATCTATATAACATTTAGCACTAAGGCTCATGAAGGGATATTTTAAGTAGTCATCCAATAATAAATGGCCTTTAAGATATCCACATAGCCATGTTAAAAGAATGCAATCATCGAGAAAAGAGTTCCACCTAGGATCATGCAATTTATCCATACAAAAAGGGTAAACATACCATACCATCATTATTGCAAGCAAGTAGAGAAACATAATGATTAGGATCAACTAATTACTAGGCACAACCATTGATCAATTTAAACTATTTTTCATGCTAAGGAGGAGGTTTTAAATGAGAAAACTCACTAAGATGGGGCATAACGCTAAATATGAAATTTTGAATCATGCCAAGTCTAGATATGCGAACTGCCTAAGGAATCATGCCAAATTATGGTAGACATGTCAATGTCCCAAGGGCATCATAAGATTGGAGAAACAAATATAAAGAAGAAGATACATCAAAAAGGGACTAATAAGGTAAAAATTTGAGGTATGATTTCTTTGCGATGAGAAACAATATGTTAGGAGCACACGTGGTACCAAAAGCAAGCAAGGGTAGGTGACAAGGAGTCACAACAAGGTAGTAGGGGCACTACAAAGCACAAAGAATCACTACAATCCACTGGTAAAAATAAAAGGATAGTATAAAAGGATAATTAGAAGCACCACAAATGAAAAAGGTTCATTTATATTTTTTAGTGGGGAGGGAACGAAAATTATGACCCATAGAAAGCACTTGGGTAAACGATAAAGTATTCCAATAACAACAACACCAAGTTTGAGCATGAAATTTGGTTGTAGGCCAATAGATTGGTCTTCAAGGAAATGTAGGTTGACCTTATTTCTTCATGAATTTTCATTTCATGGAATGTTAAAAGTTTGAGAAACCCAAACCGTAAATTCAATATGTGGGATTTCAAGACATATTTACCCCTCTAGACTTTATTTATCTTCTTGGGAAATCAAGATTGTTGGGTTTTTGTTATCATTCACGTGCCAAGAATCTAGCTAGATCTATAATATACATGCTTGATTAATAATCATGATCAAATTCAAGGTGGCATGGTAAAAAATTTTAATGCCAAGTGGTAATTCCACTACAACATTCATGGCTATGAAATGTCTAACAAAGCTTTGTGGATTCTTTTCAACATAAATAATAAAGCCTTAGGATTTATGAATGTTTATCCCTCAAATGAATTCATTCAAAGGATGTATTATGGAGGTGGATCATGGATACACTATCATTGGCCTAATGAGTATTTAGTGGCAACATTAATATGATTGAGATGACATCTAACAAGTGAGGACACTTAACCATAATATGGAAAACTAGAAAAAAGGAGACGTAGTTCTACTTGCATATTAAATTGGGCCTTTATGACCCCAAACTTGGTTAACAAAACATGTTTATCATTTGATACACATGGTCCAACTTATATAGCGGTTTTAAAGAATGGTTAAACAACTTTATTGTGTTATGATGTTGATGCAATCATACTTCTCTTGTTTCAATTATTACTTCTACCAAAACACCTACCAAATTATATTCCTTTAGATCACGTGTTGAACTAATTTAAAATTGAACAACTTTTCAAAATGATAAAGACCAGTTGAGAAGACACAATTCTAATGTTAGAATCTCATTGCTCATGTTGTCACTCAGAATTACATCTTGTTGAACAAGAGGTTCAACATTCCAGTGAAACAATGGAAATGACCTCAAGGTGTGGGACCTTGCGTAATGAGGTTAGATCTTTAAAGAAAGTCAACTTCCTTTTAAAACGAGATGCAACGATGGCTGGACCAACCCAGTGCCAAAAAGCTCTAACTACGAACTGCGAGAGGAAAAGGGGGGAATGAGAAAAGCATTAAATAAAGGAAATAATGATGCACCAAGTTTAATATGTTTCTTCATACCTGTGATTGCACAAAGCATCAACAAAACCACTAGAAATTCTCACACAATTCTCTATTTCACCTATTCATGAAGGCTAGGGTCTGAAAGATCCTAAAAGGGGTGAAAATTACCCACAATCAACACTCACAACAAATTAACACACTCATATAAGTTGTAAAAATAATGAAAACTCATGCATGCAAAGAGGTATCAAATGTTACACAAGATACAAACATTGAGAAGAGGTAAAACAATGATTGTATAAACACAAAGGCATGAAATCCAATTTTATAGTTGCAAAATGCAAAAAATAGCATGTTTTCTAGAGAAAATTCAAGGAAGAACCCCTTGAAAATGTACAGGTGTTTCCTTTATGGTTTAGTCATAACTTAGTCGACTCTAGATAAACCCTAACCCTACCTAGGGTTAGAAACTAGAAGAAATTCATCCCAATGAGAGTTGAGGTGACCAAATCATGAAAGCCATGTTGAAGGATGAGCCCAGGATGCACCAAGACTTGCACACCATACATCTGCAATAAATTTTTATCCAAAATCCCTCTAAAGATGCCCTTGTGAATTTAATGATTTGTGCATGGAGCAAGAAAGGAAGGATAATATATAGTAATAAATGGGCATGGGTGCCCATGAAGTCAACCACAACCCTCAAAAAATGCAATAAATGTTGTCCTCGAGCCCCAAAAGTCGAACAAGTAAGTGAGAAGGTCGCTCAGACATTAATGGTGCCACTAATAAAACACACTAAAACACGAAAGGTCGAGTTGTCAAACCCAAAAGGAATCTCTTGCTAGATTTGGAATTAAAAGGCTTGGACCCTCAAAGATGTGTTCTTGTCAGAGGTTGAGCATTGGGCCTACCTCATACCACTTGTTGCATGGAATCAAATGTCGAACCTTGAGTGCCATGAGTATCGCTTGATGATCGTTGAAGACTGGCAGGAAGAATGTCAAAGCCACAAAGACTAGAACTAGTTAGGGGTCAAGGGTCGTCCTATCAGCTTGCCTCATACCGCTAGATGGTAAGAGGTAAGGTGAAACCCCGACCTCCAAACTCTAAAAATCTAACACTTACCCAAATTTCTATGGAAGGAGTTAGGGAGAAAGAAGGGAGGCAAGAGAATGAAAGGAAGGCGGAAGCGAGAAGCCCAATCTTCGACCACCAAAACATGGGATCGGGGATTGGGGAGAGAGGTTACCTCTTACTGAGTAAGAGATAAGGCAAAGGTTTAAACTCCAACATCTGAAAGATCAAGAGTTGGGCGAGTCCCTTGAAGGCATGATCACAGATGGGTGGAGGGAAAAAGGAAGGCGAAGGCTCGATCACCAAAGGCCACAAAGAGGTTTTGAGGATTGAGTGTCAGGAGGGAGTCTTACCTCCTTCCAAGTAAGAGGTAAGATGGAACCTCGATGTTTGATGCCTAAGAACTAAATTGGGAAACAAAAATTGAAGGGAGGCAATGAGCTAGTGGAAGGGAAAACAAGCGACAAGAGGGAGACCTAATGCCTGAAGTCTGAAAGACAAGACTTAAGAAATTTTTTAAAGGACTTGGTCAAACTTTGGGGATCGAGAAGGAAGCTTATGGCTTGCAAGGAAAAGTGGTAAGGATTAAAGGGGAAGGTCAAAGGCCAACACTCAAAGCATTAGAAGAAGAAAATGGAAAAAGGGGAAAGACAACCCTGACAACTTGAAAGTCAGCACTTAACAAATTTTAGGACTTTAATCAAAGGGGACTTATGTAAGGTGACCCACATGTGAGATCTATCAGATCAGTTTTCAATTATGGGTCATAAAGATGGCATGAAATGGAAAAAACTCCATCATAAATCCACATTGGAAAATATATAATGTGTTTGGTACTTGGTGCTATGTTCAAAATGGGACATTGAGTGGATTGAATGATGATATGACACCATCACCTGTCCACCCATTTTTTTGAGAACTTTTGGTTACCAAATATTGTGCCTTGCACACACGCATCATTGAAAATGAGGACCCCCTCTTCCACTTTGGTCGCTTTGCTTTGGTTTTTATTTTTAGCCTCACCTTTCGCCCCTTTTCTTGTGTTAATTTTGAATTTTGGTCCCTTTTTCGCTAAGTTTTATGCAGTTACGAGGATCTCCATTTTACAAGATTTTCTTTTGTGAGGAAGAACACTTTGGATTCCATTTCTCCTAATTCTGATAGTTCCCAAATCCCCACAGTTATTTAATTCCACAACTTGTGGAGGTCCACAGGGCTTCATTTCCACAAAAGCTCACAATTCAGCAAAATGATGGACTACGAAGGTCCTGTGGCAAGCTTCTAATGTGGGTTTTATTACAATGTCTTGGTGCCCTTCATCCCCAAAAGACTTGAATTGTTGCATACCATGGGTTTTCACACTATTATCCAAAACCCTAAAAATTGTACCTTGGGTGCATGACATGTTGGCAAAAGCATATTTATTGTGCCAATTTTTTTGGGAGGGTACAAATAACACCCCATCATTTTCATTTTGCACCTTGGTACACACAAAAGCATTTGATGGTTTTTTTAGCATTTATGGTCGATATCATTTGCTTCTAGTTTTCTTATGGGGATTTCATGCCTCTTTGTGATCACTTTTTTTTAATCTTAAGGTAGGTTTTCTAAATTATTTGGTGAATTTTTGCATTTAGGAGTGTGTTATGTGTTTTACAGCTTCTTCAAGTGAGTTTGAAAGTTTAAGATTTTCATGAGTTTGTCTTGTGGGGATCTTCCTTGCAGATTCCCTTAACGACTATTCCAAAACATTTTGGCTTTGATCAACCTTTTCTCTGCATCATTTGAAACCTGCAAAAGGTCCCTTGTGAGGATCTCCCTGCAGGAATCCATGTGCGAAAATCTTGTAATTTATTGATCCTCGTAAATCGCCAAGGCCCACAACACTTCCATCCTTGCAATTCACCAAATTTTGCATTGATTAATGCCTTGTAGAATCTTGAAACCCACATGTCCCAAATTCTACATTTCTAATATTTTTGTAAAGCATTACCTGCGAAAATCTTATTTTGAATTTCCATGATGACGTTTCCAAAGGGATTAAAATTTAAAAGTTCAAAGTGCTTCATATCCTCACATGCTATAATTTTCACAAACATATCCAAACTTCACAAATTGGTGTCATTCCATCCTTTGCAGAAAACCCATTGCGGGAATCTGACGACGGGTTTTCAAGGTTGGTTTTCCTACAACAGTTTAAATAACTGCTTGACCTACTTTAAAACCCACATTACTCCCAGACCTATAGTGTCTCCATCCCCACAAAATATAAAAACCCACAATTGATTGAAATTTTCTTGATTTTGATTTTTTTCTCAGTGATGAATGATTTCATGCATGAGCTAGATGTTTTAAATCATAATTGTTTATACATTTTGGGAAATGTATATGCATAATTCAGGAATTCATGATAATACTAAAGTTGAACTTTCTTTTCCATAATCCTAATTACACATTATCTTTTACAGATTGTGTTGCCAAAAAATGTATAGTTGACATTTTTATGCTCACTTGAGTCTTTCTAATGGGCTTTGGCTTGATTTTGCCTAGGTATAATGTTGTAATGTGGTCAAAACATTCACATTAGGGCTTAAACATTCAAATTATGGTATCTTGTGAAGGTGTTGTGAAGTTTTTTAAAACATTTCTACACTTTTCTAGACTCTATTCATTACAATTCACCTAAAAATCACCTTTTTATCACTTATTAAGTCCTATTTTGAAGTGTTGTAAAGTCTTGTAACAAGATTTCACGTTTTTCTAGGCTTAATTTCACTAATTCAACCCTTTCTTATGTCTAAATGACCCCTTAATACACTTTTCGGTCGTTTTCAAGTGTGTTGTTAAGGATATTCCCATTGGACAACTTTTAATGCCCCAAAATTCCCGACACCCACTTGATTTGCTTAAGTGGGACTAAGTCGGTAATAGGGGCAACTTAGTCCTTTTTGGCACAAAACTCAAAATTATTTTAAATTTCTAGCGGGATTCTGTCCTCTAACCCTTGAGGTTGGTCTATGATGTGTTACTTTTGGGAAATTTTAGTAAAATAAATTATAAATAAGGGTTTTTCACCTCATTTTACATCTCCAATCATCTATCTCCAAATCACATACAATCTCTTGCACTCATTAAGCATTCAAGCAAATCAAGCATTATCAAGTCAAGCTATTAGAGTTCTTCATTGCACATCTTCAGATTTGAGCATCAATGGTGTGGTAAGTTTATGACATTTGAATTTGCATGTCACCTATTTATCACTCTCTTTTCATCTCATTTCATTGTTTAGGGTTTGATTACCAAAGTGGGGTTTGACCAAGGCAAACCCCTATTCTCTAACCCTCAACCATTTTCCCCCTTTTGAATGTGACTTTTGTATGCAGATTTGTTAAGCAATAGGTGTTGAAAAGTGATCAAAAAGTGCAAAAAGTCAATCAAGTCAACATCACCTTATTTCTTGAAGCTTGGAGAGACTTTCTGCTCCATTTTCTACAGAAGCAAGTACAAACACCTATCAAAAAAGGAAGTGCAGGCCTAAGACTACAAGATTATGTACCGAATTTCCCAAAATCTATAGGAGGACTAAGTCACCACCAGGGGAGAATTAGCCCAGCTTCCAGGCCTAAAAATTGATTTTGACATTTTTGGATACCCATTTGACAGATTCCCGTTCCAACAAAGTTTCCCGAAACTAGGACTAAGTCGCCTAGACTGGCCTAAGTGTCCCAGTCAACATTCCAATAATTTTTTCAAGATTCTAGAATCTTCCAACATCAAACTTTTGATTCCAGGTGCATCTCTTTGAAATTTTTTTGTCATTTTATCATTTAAATACATTCTTAGGCATTGCTGCATATCACATTGTGTTTTCTAGCACTTTACATTTTCATAGTTTTGCATCATTAAATCATTGCAATTTCAAATTAGAATAGTAGGACATCTTAATTAGGCATAATACATCTCATTAACATAGAATTTGAGTGTAAAACGTTGTATTTTAGTCCCCCATCCAATCCCCTCTCTCCTTTTAGGTGAAAAATCCTAGGAGGAGTAAAGCATTGTGAGGGGAAAACCAAAATCATTGTTTACACAGATTATATGGAAAAGACTGATAGAGCGAAAATGAAGTACGAGTTCAAAAGAGTTGATCCCTCATCAAAGACTACTTCCAATTGGTCAATGATATGTGACATAAATCTAGGATATGCAAACATGGATGAGTTTTGTGATAGGATCTACAAAGACAAAAGGATAGATTTGGCAAGAAAGATTAATCAAATCGGGATAGCCCAAGCTGATGGTTTCCCTACTATTGTCCAATGTCCAGAGTTGATCATGGAGGTAAGGGAACACTATTACAAGGACTCCAAGAAGATATTTTCTGTAGATGGTAGAGTGTTGGAAGACTTAACCCTAGATCCATTTCCCACACATTTAGGACCCCCTCCTCACAAATCGAGGTCATTGATAGGGTATATAATAAACAAGTGTATAAGGCAAATACACAAAAGGCCTTCAAGCTTATTAATAAGCATTGGATGAAGAAGCCCAAGTAAAACCCTAATAATTTTCTGAAGACACTATATCAGAGTGACTTTGTAGAGGAAGTCGATGACTTGGTTACTCACTTGAGTAGGGTGATGGGCTTGTCCTCGACATCCATCTTTGAGACATGGATGTTCTATTTCATAGAAGAGACCCTATGAGGCACCACTGAGTTTGAGTAGGCCAAAATCATAAGTGATAACCTACATAATCAATTCATTTTGGTAAAGCATACCCACATTTTTGATATGTATTATATTGTTTATCTCTTCGCTGCCAATTTTAAATATAGAGGATTGACTTGCAAGGGTGAAGTGGGCATGGATCCAAATGAATATAAGGTGTATGATTTCTACCCTCGGTTGCAAGCAAAAAATGTGAAGCATCATTATAAGAGGGTGAATATGCTGTCATTATGTATATATTATGGGAATTTACATGAAGATCTCAAAAGGAGGCTCTCCTCTTCATCTATGGAGATGCTAAAAAGGTTTGAATATTGGTTCATTCAGTTTCCAAAATTTACTTACTTCAGGATGCTCAATACAGGCTTTCATGATATCCTAATTACAAGATAATCATGTTGGAGATGACTAGATAGTTGTGTACCTCCCATCATCTACTACACGATAAGAATAGTGTAGGGTTTCCTTATCCCTTAACCTTCAGAAGGGGTTTATATGAATGTGCTTCAACTCCCTTAGTTGAACATTCAGACAAGGAGATATAAGGCTTCAAGTTTGGTTTCCACACCCAGAGACAATTTTAATCCACATGGAAAATTTCAAAAGAAAGTGGGAAGCCAGTATGCTCACTAGCTACATATAGAGGATTTTTTGACCAATTGTGCCAATGATCTTGAAGTGAGGAATAGATCGTACATGAGATTGACATTGGGGGAAATTCACACTCTAGGGGTGTTTGAGGTACCCAATCAATTGATAGATGATGACGGGTCAATTTTGGATGAAAAAGAATACAGTAAAGTGGCAAATCAACCCATCCCTCTTCTAGATTGGACTGAGGAGGAAGAAATTGATATTGACCCAATCACTCAACCAATTCTCAAGAGAACTAGGAGGTGGTTGTATTCTCAAATTTTGACCCTTCTAGATCAAGGGGTCGAGTTAACATATGGAGGTAAGCAGGAGAAGGCTTTGTTTGGTGACAATGAGAGAACAAAAGACGATGAACCCTTAGGAATGATCTCCACTAGCAAAGAGGCTTCCAACCCTCCTAAGACCAAAGAAGGGGAAGGAAAGATGTAGAATAAAGGCACCCTACAAAGAAGCTGAGGATATTATATAAGAGAAAAGTTTGAGAAACTAGTAAGCCTCCTACCAAAAGAACAAAGAAAGTAGGTACAATGGCTATGGATTCTATCCTAGGGGAGTCTTATCCATCGCAAATCCTACTTCTCCTCCACCAACAACTCACCCTCGTTCTCCTCCACCAAGAACTCATCCACCCTCTCCTCCTTCAAAGTATCCTTCAACACCTTTGGTCTTGGATCCTCCATCTCTGTCATCATCATCTGCTCCCATTCCTCATTCTAGCCTTTCATCTCCCCCAACCATTTACATCTCGATACACCTTAGTTCCTCTACTCCCTCCACTTCTGCCATTTTGATAGAATATTCACCTCTTGCATCCATTACTTCATCCCCTTCTTCCTCTTCCCTTTCCACCCCTCAATTTACCATCTCTAACCTACCACCCACCATCCCTTCCACTTCTTCCTTCGCTTCCCTTACCCTACCAGAGTCATTTATGTCCCATCTCACTAACCTTCAAAAGCAACTTGTGGATATATTGCTCTCACCCACAAACAAGGCTATTATTTGATTAGGTGGAAAATAGGGTTTACCAAAATGAAGTGAATCAAGATGATAAACCACTAGAATTTTTCACACTAAACACTATAATTTATGCAATTGTGAGGGACAAAATATGCAAATAACAATAAAAAATTAACCCTAACTATTATAGAAACTATGAGGGGAGTTTTTAGAGCATAAAAAGCTATGTACCTTGTCAAAAACTTGATGTTTTTAAGCTACAAAGGACTCATTCGCCTTCAATGGCGAATGGGTCCCTGTTAGGGTTTTTGAAACTGAGATCAGGGTTTTGTTCCTTGATGTCTACACTCTCAAAATCTTAGTTATCAGCTTGTGGAATTATGTAGCTTCAATTCTTTGATTTTTCACTTTACATGACAACTTTTGCAACTTGACAACCTTGACAATTTTGCTCCAAACTTGCTCCACTTAATATTCAACTTGTAGATCTGCAAACACACATTCAAGGGAAGAAAAACTTGTTTGTTAGTGAATGGGGGTTTTCCTTGGTCAAACCCGTTGTAGGTAATTAAACCAAATGATGAAATAAAGAAAATGAAGCATGAAACATGAAATATGCAATAGATATCACCTTCGATGATGTCTTGTGCAACAAATATGTAAACTAGCATGTAGTGGCCATGAAGAATGCAGATCTTGATCCTTGAATATGATGTGTAACAATGCTTGCTTGTAGATCTTCAATGCTACATCCACTTCTTTAGCTCAACAACATACATGAATGCATCAAACATTTGTCACGATGAATTGATCTTGAATTGTTGCAATAAACTCTTGAAATCTACCTTGAAATGCCTTATGAATTCTCTTGTAATGCTCTAATGCTTGTAAACTTGAATTCTTGGAGACTTAGAATGAATTTCTAGATCTTGTTAGGAGAAACAATGTGAATTAACCCCTTATTTATAATAAATTAGGAGATTAACCCCAAAATTCAAACAAAATTCAAACAATTAAGGCTGACACTAGATCTGGAAGTGAACTTTATTAAATTCCCACAAGAATGAAATTTTAAAACAGGGTCCTCATTCAGGGAGGACCCATCTACCACATAGGGCGAATGGTTCCTACCTCAATTTTCCAGGACCTAACCCCGGGGGATGGAAAGAGTATTAAAAATCCATTTTAGATCAATTGATAAAGGGGGGTCCTATCAAGGGAGGACCCATTCACCACCTAGGGTGAATGGGTCCTGACACCATTTTCCAAGACCTAAATTTTGCCCAATTAAATGTTATATTATTTAAATTATGGGTGTCGGGATAGATCTTTGAGAGTTGTCATAAGTAAGGTTTAAATTTGAATTAAAGGGGTTAATTAACTCCAATTAACAACAATTAATTAAGACCACCCTAAATAAATGTGAAAGTGCTTTACAACACTTAAATAAGGTACAAATTTAATACACTTTATTAAGAAGGGGCCCATTAAGCTTAATTAAGTAAATAAATCCTAGAAAAGTGTGAAAGTGTGTTACAACACTTCACAACACCTTTGCAAAGGACCAATGAAAGCGTGTTTTAATCAAATAAAGGTCCTAGAATGATTTGAATGTGTACAACACATTACAACACTACTCCAAGACACCATTAATTCATTTTTAATGTCAATTACCAAACCAAGTAAGGGAAAAAGGCTACTTTTTCCGTTACTACATTTTGCTCCCACTTTAGTGAGAGGATGAACCCATGTCAAACTCACACTAAAGTAGACATCCAAGACACTTAAGTATGCAACAATAACAAAGATACATAATCATACCCTGTCAAAGGCCAAAAACATAAAAACAAAGGATCAAGCACAACCATTCCAACGTGATGTGGAATGGGGTTGTTTGTCCATAACATACGTTGCTCACTCTAGGGTAGTGGAACCTCAGTCTATCCACTAGGTGAGTTGTCCCAAAAAAGTGGAAAATGAGAGAATCATATTAGCCTCTCATACCATACCAAATTTATCCTCCTGACAACTTTGATAAGGCACCACAATGTAATGCTTTTGTAATGTAAAATTTTGTTAAAGGGGATTTTTCTTTGTTCATGTTAAGGTATTCTTCTTACGGAGCATTGTGCCTGATGTATCCAAGAGAGGACAAGTCAAAAATTTCAGATCATCGCCCATGTGATACCTCATTTGCATCATGCCATGATATTATATTGTACACTATTGGATGGCATCAAATCCAATGACACCACCAAGAAGAGGACACATCACAAGAAATGAGAAAAATCACGCCATGAAATTTTTTCAAAAGATGTCATCAATGTATGCCCCCACTTTAAAGCGGTTGCTACACCATCACTGTGAGTAATTTCTTTAAAGTAGCCAATGTTTTATCCTAAGACATGAGATCTTTCCTTGGAAAACCATATGCCAAGTCATATGTTTCTGAAGTAAGCTGCATCATGAAATTGAAAGGAAGGGTTTCCCCTATGAATACATAAGGAATCTATGGATTTAGGGTTAGTATGTCTTTGCTACATTGTTGTCATAGAGCATGGAACTGTCATCATTCCCCAAATACTCATGGAACTAGAAGAATGACACAAAGAGAGCGAAAACAAAGAAAAATCCTTTTGGGTCAACATGGAAGAGACCTAAATCTATCTACGCCTTGCATCATCCCTAAAAGGAAAACACAAGATAAACAAAAAAGATAAAGACAAAATTTTGGGTCAACATGGAAGAGACTTGAATGCCTCGATGCCTTGCATCATCCCAAAAAGAAAAACACAAGACAAATGAAAAAGATAAAGAATTTTTTTTGGGCCAACATGGAAGAGACCTAAATTTCTCGACGCCTTACGTCATCCTCGAAAGGAAAACACAAGACAAATGAAAAAAATAAAGAAAAGCTTCTAGGTCAACATGGGAGAGACCTAAATGTCTCGACACCTTGTGTCATCCCTGAAAGGAAAAAACAAGACAAAAGAAAAATAAAGCTTACGACATAGAGAAGAATACTGTTACATATAGAATAATGCACAAAGAGAGAGAGATACATCAAATGAAACAACACAGGGGATCACATTACGAACATGCAATCACATAAAGAAAACATGAAAAATAAAAAGGCTAGTAAGGCACAGGCAAGCCTACCTAAAGTAGGTAGTCTGCCTCCCAATCTCAATCAGTATAAATGGAAGGCGAGCAACTAGCCAAAGGGACAACATCAAGTGCTAAACTAGGACACGCACCAAGTTCAACACTCTTTGTAGGAGATTTGTCATGTAAACTCATAGAAAAAGAAAACAATGCATTCAACTCATCATGCACTTGTTCATCAATCTTTGCAATATCAATGTCATCATCGAAGTTAATCACAATAGGAGGTTGAATAACAATGTCCATACAATGTTCTTGTTTATGTGGCGGTGAGGGTTGAGAGTCATCATGCATTGCTTTGGGTAGGTTTGGATTTTGATTTTCTATGTTGTTGTTTTCTTGAGTTTGTAATCTACGAGCAATAACATGATGTCTATGTCTACGCTCTCTAGCACTTCAATTTATTTTCAGTCTATTGTCAATTTGTTTTTGTGTAAGAGTGGATTTGTCAATCATAGGTTCCTTCTCTTCCTTGGGAGGAATAGAACAAACAATAGGAGGTTGCTCAACCACTTTCTATTTGACTTTGTAAACTTGTTTGACTCTTGGAGGGACAACGAGATTGCTTGTGTTATCTCGTGGTCTCTTGTAGGAAATTGCAAGAGGTTTTTCTATACATTGTTCTTGTATATTCAGAAGTGCTTTTGGTTCAATCATTGTTACATCAAGGATAGTTGGTTTGGTCATAGGTTGAGGCATATTGTGAAGGGATAGTTCTGCTATTTTCTTTGCCTTGAATTTTTGATATGATTTGAAAAATAAATGTTCACGAGGTTTGATAGGTTCCATAGGATCGGGCCAAAATTAATCTAGTGAAAAATTCCCTTTTGTTGAGGCAGGATTAAATCCGCCATGATGCATAGTAAAGATATCATTTCCAATTGGAAAATTTAGACATTTATGCACAATCGAAGGGACAACATTCATGGAGTGAAGCCATGCATAGCCTAGCTTCACACAAAATTGATCTGATTGTGGGATGATGGAAAATGAGACAATTAATGTTTTTGGTCCCACTTTTAAAGGGAGATTTATCAAGTCTATCATAGGACAAGAAAATCCATTATATGTCTTGATCCATGCTTTCAGTTTGTTATATGTATCTCGATATAGCTCATGCACATATAAAAGTTATTCTATGATCACATTCTCTCCACGGATAGGATCAATCAATATCCAATTAGTAGGCTTGTCATTGATTTGGCCAGCTATGTAAAGAGGACCATCAGGTGCATGTTTAGGTATGTAATTTTGTGAGAAAGCAATGTCAAGAGGTTGTCTAGTCAAGCCCTTACGAGGTCTAGCTTTGATAAATTCTATCACTTTATCTAGGGGATTCTGTTGAAGAATATCCATATTGCCATCATTCGTGTCAACATTTATCACAACATTCTTTGTTTCACTAGCTTTGACAAATGAAATATTTTTCTTAGGCATGGGATTTGTAAAGATATGTAAATTTTGATTAGGAGGAGCTACAAACTTATTACCTTGATCATTCACACCTCCAATTTGAAGTTGATTATTATCAATAAGGTCTTGCACAAGATGTTTAAGATGCTTACAGTATTCTATACCATGTCCATTTTGTTGATGGTAATGAAAATAAGCATTTTTTCGAAAGCCTTTAGGCAATGGTATAGTAGAGTCACGTTTTCTAACATGAGGTAAGGTAAGCATGTTCTTGCCAATAAGATGCAACATGATATTGTGAAGAGTATTGGGTAAAGGGGTAAACTCTCTCTCCCTATCCCCGAAAGGAGTTGTCATCTTTATAACAACCACTTGATTATTGTTTTGTTGACTTGTCTAAGGAGGATTTAATTGTAAAAAGCCCTTATTTTTTTTCTTGAAAGGTTGATAATTGTTTTGAGTTGTGGATTCAAACTTTTCAAGATGACTAGGGGGATTTTTCACATCACGACTGCCAATCAAGTTTTGATGGTCACGAAAGGTTGTACATAAGTGTGTGAAGGATGGAAACCTCAACATTTCAAGTTTTCTTTGGATTTTATCTTGTAAGTTTCAAATGAACATTCGTTGAAGGTTGACATCAAGAATCTTAATGTTCACTTGTGAATAAAGTTTTGATATCTTGCTATGAAATTGGTCACTTTCTCATCCTCTTTTTGCTTGCATGTCATTAAATTTGCAATGGTCATCTTGGGACCCATGTGAATATGGAAGTGGTTGTAAAAGGCATCAATGAGTTCATTGAATGAACCAATTGAATTGTTCGACAAAGAGGAGAATCACTCTAAAGCAATATCTTTTAATGATCTAGGGAATAACTTAGCCAAAAGTTTATCCTCAAAGATGAAGCCACTATAAAAGGATATGAAGGTGAAAACATGGCTAACAAGATCTCCTTTCCCACCATATTTATCAAATCGAGGGACCTATGTACCTTGTGGCATTTGTGCTCTTAATATGTCAAGGGAAAGCAGGGTGGACTTGATATATTGCAAAGGTTGACCATTATTGTTCTATTATAATGTTGCCACTTGTTGTTGAAGGGATGTCATGGTTTGCAAAAGTGAGTTAACGAGAGGTTCATTTTGGTTGTAAGGTTGAGGGGAATAAGGTGGTGTAGTGTATGTATGTGGAGGGCCAGTGAATTGTTGATTGGTGGATTTGGATTGTTGAGGAATTATTGTATTCAAAGGCACAAAGGTGGAAGGAATTCATGTGAGAATACCTATGGAAGTGTACACAATGCTAGTGGGTGTAAATGTTGTGGTTGGTTGAATGGTTGTTGTAGTTTGAAAGGTTGTTGTAGGTTGGAATGTTGTTGTAGGTTGTGTACTAGTGTATATAGGGATGGATATTGCTGTAGTGGAGGATGGGATTGGAATTCAACCTTGACTTTGAGTAGACCCCAAAGCTTGAGTGGAAGTGGTAATGGTAGTTATGGTGTTGGTAACGTTAAGGACATTGGTTGTAGGAGGTGAAGTCATGGGTAATGGAGTATGCAAACTATGAGCCATGGAGGGTTGATTCTCAACACTATCAAAAAGAAAGTCAGAAAACCTAAGATCCACGGTGAGCAAGATATCATGGGATGACATGAGCCTCAAACTATGTCTTATAATATTATTGTGAATAGGACACCAAGTTGTAAAGCTCATGCAAGTTTTACGACCCCAGTGTGCAAACCCTAGAATAACAAAGGGGAAATGCAATAAACTAGAATTAAATGCAATTTTTAGGTTCTAAGCAATGCAAATACTGATTACACAATGCAATAAGCTGAAAATGAAATGTTTGGATGCAATTTTGAACTTTAACAATGCACTAAAATGAAGCAATTTAAGCTAAATGCAATGAATTTGATGAAACAACAAATCATGAAACTAAAACAAGAAAGTGACAACACCAAACAAAAGCTAGAAACTAAGATTTTAATGTCTAGAAAATGCAAATCAGTAGCTTATAGGGAATCATTCGCCAGTAAGGGAGAATGGGTCTGGTTAGATGTTTCTGAGATGTTTATGTGGATTTCAAAGTGAATTTTGATGCTTTTTCAATTGCTAGAAGGTACAGACAGGACCTAATCAAGGACTCATTTGCTAGTAGGGGCGAATGGGTCCTGAATAGGTGTTTTTAAATGATTTGCAAGCTTTCAAATTTTAGTTCCAGGTTTGAGATAGTGAAATTCAGCTTCAAATTTTCTAGAAATGCAATGCAAATATGCAATGAAAAGATGAAATGCAAGGTCTAAATTGGAATGCAATTTTGTTTTGATTTTTAAATGCAATTGTATGAGTTCTAAATGAGATGCAAATTGAATAATTTTCTTTTTTGTATTTTTCAGATTTAGAGAGATGCAAAACAATGCAATTCTACACCCTAAATGAGATGCAAGATTTTAATTGAAAACAAGTAACTGTAAAACAGATCTTAATTCAATGAAAATCTAAATGAAAATGAATGAAAGATCTAACCTAAGATGCAAAAGAGACTTCAAAAATCATAAAATTACAATGCTCAATATGTCGGGTTCACCATTAATGATTAGGTGCAAAATAGGCTTTACCAAAATGAAGTAAATCAAGATGATAAACCACTAGAATTTTTCACACTAAACTCTATAATTTATGCAATTATGAGGGCCAAAAGATGTAAATAACAATCATAAATTAAACCTAATTGTTATAACAACTATGAGGGAAGTTTTTAGAGCATAAAAAGTTATGTACCTTGTCAAAAACTTGTTGTTTTTAAGCTATAGAGGACTCATTTGCATTTAGTGGTGAATGGGTCCTTGTTAGGGTTTTTGAAACTGAGATTAGAG
The DNA here is from genome assembly GCA_007258455.2 of Sequoia sempervirens. Lineage (NCBI taxonomy): Eukaryota > Viridiplantae > Streptophyta > Pinopsida > Cupressales > Cupressaceae > Sequoia > Sequoia sempervirens. The sequence continues at coordinate 179,776,760 of VDFB02000017.1, forward strand.
TTTTGTTCCTTGATGTCTGCACTCTCAAAATATCAGTTACTAGCTTGTGGAATTTTGTAGCTTCAAATATTTGATTTTTCACTTTAGATGACAACTTTTGTAACTTGACAACCTTGACAATTTTGCTCCAAACTTGCTCCACTTGATATTCAACCTGTAAATCTACAAACACACATTCAAGGGAAGAAAAAATTGTTTGTTAGTGAATGGGGGTTTTCCTTGGCCAAACCCCCTGTAGATAATTAAACCAAATGATGAAATAAAGGAAATAAACCATGAAACATGAAATATGCAATTAATATCACCTTGGATGATGTCTTGTGCAACAAATCTACAAACTAGCATGTAGTGGCCATGAAGAATGTAGATCTTGATCCTTGAATATGATGTGTAACAATGCCTGCAAGTAGATCAATGCTACATCCACTTCTTTAGCTCAACAACATACATGAATGCATCAAACATTTGTCACGATGAATTGATCTTGAATTGTTACAATAAACTTTTGAAATCTTCCTTAAAATGCCTTATGAATGCTCTTGTAATGCTTGTAAACTTGAATGCTTGGAGAATTAGAATGAATTTATAGATCTTGTTAGGAGAAACTATGTGAATTAACCCCTTATTTATACTAAATTAGGAGATTAACCCTGAAATTCAAACAATTAAGGCCAACACTAGATCTGGAAGTAAAATTTATTAAATTCCCGCCATAATGAAATTTGAAAAGGGGGTCCCCATTAAGGGAGGACCCATTCACCACCTAGGGAGAATGGGTCCTGGCTCAGTTTTCCAGGACCTAACCCCTAGGGATGAAAAGAGCATTAAAAATTCATTTCATATCAATTGATAAAGGGGGGTCCTATCAAGGGAGAACCCATTTGCCACCTAGGGTGAATGGGTCCTAGCACCATTTTCTAGGACCTAATTTTTTCCCAATTAAATTTTATATTATTTAAATTATGGGTGTCGGGATAGATCTTCAATAGGTGTCATAAGTAAGGTTTAAATTTGAATTAAAGGGGTTAATTACTCCAATTAACCACAATTAATTAATAGCACCATAGATAAATGTGAAAGTGCTTTACAACACTTTACAACACTTTACAACACTTTACAACACTTAAATAAGGTACTAATTTAAATACACTATGTTAAGAAGGGTCCCATTAAGCTTAATTAAGTAAATAAATCCTAGAAAAGTGTGAAAGTGTGTTACAACACTTCACAACACCTTTGCAAAGGACCAATTAAAGCATGTTTTAATCAAATAAAGGTCCTAGAATGATGTGAATGTGTGCAACACATTAAAACACTACTCCAAGACACCATTAATTCAGTTTTAATGTTAATCACCAAACCAAGTAAGGGAAAATGCTACTTTTTCCATTACTACATTTTGCCCCCCCTTTAGTGAGAGGATGATCCCATGTCAAACTCACACTAAAGTAGTCATCCAAGACACTTAAGTATGCAAAAATAATAAAAGTACATAATCATACCCTGTCAAAGGCCAAAAAAATAAAAACAAAGGATCAAGCACAACCGTTCCAACGCGATGTGGAATGAGGTTGTTTGTCCATAACATACGCTGCTCACTCTAAGGTAGTGGAACCTCAGTCTTTCTACTAGGTGAGTTGTCCCAATGAAGTGGAAAATGAGAGAATCATATTAGCCTCTCATACCATACTGAACTTATCCTTCTGACAACTTCGATAAGGCAACACAATGTAATGCTTTTGTAAATGCTTTTGTTATGTAAAATTTTGTAAAAGGGGATTTTTCTTTGTTCATGCAAAGGTCTTCTTCTTAGGGAGCATTGTGCCTAATTTATCCCAGAGAGGACAAGTCAAAAATATTAGATCATCACTCATGGGATGCCTCGTTCACATCATGCCATGACATTAGATTGTACACTCTTGGACAACATCAAATCCGATGAGACTACCAAGAAGAGGACACATCACAAGAAAAGAGAAAAATCATGCCATGAAATTTTACCAAAAGATGTCATCAATGTATGCCCCCACTTTAAAGTGGTTGCTACACCATCACTATGAGCAATTTCTTTAAAGTAGCCAATGTTTTATCCTATGTCATGAGAGCTTTCCTCGAAAAACCCTATGCCAAGTCATACATTTTCAAAGTAAGATGCGTGATGAAATAGGAAGGAAGGGTTGCCACCACAAATACATAAGGGATCTATGGATTTGGGGTCAGTATGTCTTTGCTACAATTTTTTCATAGAGCATGGAACTATCATCATTCCCCAAATACTCATGGAGCTGGAAGAATGATACAAAGAGAGCGAAAATAGAGAAAAATCCTTTCGAGTCAACATGGAAGGGACCTAAATTTCTCAAAGTCTTGCATCATCCCCAAAAGGAAAACACAAGACAAATGAAAAAGATAAATAAAAACTTTTGGGTCAACATGGAAGAGGCCTAAAAGCCTCAACACCTTGCGTCATCCCCAGAAGGAAAACATAAGACAAATGAAAAAGATAAAGAATTTTTTTTGGGTCAACATGGAAGAGACCTAAATGTCTCGACGCCTTGCGTCATCCCCAAAAGGAAAACACAAGACAAATGAAAAAGATAAAGAAAAGCTTTTGAGTCAACATGGAAGAAACCTAAATTTCTTGACACCTTGCATCATCCCCAAAAGGAAAACACAAGACAAAAGCAAAAGAAAGCTTACGACATAGAGAAGAATGCACAAAGAGAGAGAGAGAGATACATAAAATGAAACAACATAGTGGATTACATCACACACATACAATTGCATAAAGAAAACATGAAAAAGAAAAAGGCTAGTAAGGTGTTATCATGGAATCTAGTAGCGCTCGTTTCACGGGTAACCCCCTTACAAAACTTGTTTGTTTCATAGGTTTGTGATGTTCAAACACGCAAAATGAGGAAAATCTCAATTCACCTCGATGCACAGTCTAAAGTCTCAAATAGTCCGTTTGAGCGTTCCCCTACGTTTGTCTCTCGAAGACTTTCGAAATGAATATCTTTGTGAACTCTCAAGGTTGAGAGTTAGTGAAAATTGTGAAATATGTCAGAGCATTGAAAATCAATGCTCCTACATATTACCTTGGCCAAGTTTTCTCTCCAAGTGTCAAAGCGCTGATTTTCAGTGCTCTTGCACTTTGTCCAAGTTGAAAAATGCACAAGTGCTAAAAATCAGTGCTTGTGCACTTTTTAGTCTCACCAAGTAAAAATATGCAAGAGTAGTGATTTTCACTACTCCTGCATCTTTTTTGCCACTTTACCTGCCTTCATTAATGCAAACTCTTAGTTGCATTAATTACAATTTTTTATTGACTTTTAAGCATTTGTTTAGCTAAACCATCTTCATTTCATTTCGCCTTTCCTCTCCTCATCGTGCTGGGTGATTTCCAAGCCAACCTGCATTTGAAGAATCTCTCTCAAGTTTTGATCTAGGGTTTCACATTTTTTCAAGGTATGTCATTTATCTTCTTCCTTCATCGAGTTCTCCTTGTCATTTGTTTTTTAGTTTATGTAGTTACTTTTTCATATTGATTGGGGTTTTTGAATCTTGTCTTTCATTTTCGAATTTACCATTCCTTCTTTCTTTATTGTGCCCTGCTCTTTGCATTTTTGTTAGATTTTTTATTTTGTTTTGCAAATGTGTCCTAAGTTGTTTTCCCCTGATGCTTCTCCTTTGCCTTCTTGTCTTTCGATTTTCACGTGTATCTTTGAGTTCATGCCCAAGTAGTGAAATTTTGAACACATGCAGTCGATTTCTCTCAAAGGTTCATTATTTATTTTAAGTGACCATCACTCTGATTGTTTGAGCGGTGATTTTCATCGCTTGAACACCAAATTTTCCAAGTTATACAATGTAAGAGTGGTGAAATTATCCGCCTTTTCACTTCAATGATTATCACAACTCCACATGTAGGAGTGGTGAAAATCACCGCTCCTACATGGAGTGCACTCTCACTTATATGCAAAAGTGGTTTTTTTTCCTGCTTTGACATCCGATCTGAAAAGGAAGTGATCTCCAATGAATGATATGCTTGAGCACTGAAAATCGATTTCACTTTATCCCTCAAATTGCTAAAGCGTTGTTTTTTCCCACTTTTTCACTTCAACCTTTTTCAAGTAAGGTGACATGTCAAGGCACTGATTTTCAATGCCTTGACATTTTTGGCATTCCCACATGCAAAAACATGTAGGAGCACTGATTTTCAACGCTCCTACATAATTGGTAGTTTTCCTTCAAACACTCCGAAATCATTTCGTTTTCGCTCCAAACCTCGTTTCTTTGCTCTCACTCTATTTTCCATGCCAAACTGCTCATTTCACGCTTGCTCCACATTGCTTGCTTGCCTCATGCTTCCCAATGCTTTAGTTTCGCCTGACATCTGTTGATTCACCATCCTTGCAGTTTCTCACTAGATCTTTTCAAGTGATCCTGAAGGTGATATATTTTGATCCTGGTTCTTCTAGATGACAAAAAAGAAGCCTCCACTGTCTTCTAAGAAAGAAGCCAAGATGAAATATAAGTATCAAGGTGTTTTTTCCACCTACTGTGGTAATCTTGAAGGTGGACGAAATCAAGGACATCGAGGTTGGTCATCAGGACCTTGAAGACTTTGTTAAAAGAACTGAACAAAAGCCCTTGGAAGACAGTTTGAGGTCCATTGTCCACAACAATCTACATTTGGTGCCCACATTCTCGAAATCTACTCATCACACAAAGTTCATTCTCCAAGTTGCATCCCACTACATCCAAGAGAGCAGGAGTGTAATAGATTCCTCTGGACAAGTGATGATGAGGCTAGACCCTGAATTCTTTGACATTGTTTTCAGAGTTCTGTACATGGAAAAATACACTGATATTTCAATGCAATAAGCACAAGATGTTTATGATGTAGATCCAAACAAGGATAAAAATTTGATCAACAACCAATGGTTGAAAACACCTAGGCCTATTATAGGGGCTTCCATGAAGTGACTTCAAAGAAGATGTCAGGGACATGATTATACTCTTGAGCAGGGTTAAAGGATTGCCTGAATCATCTCATTTTTCAGGAGTGGATGTATGAATACATTTAGATCATAGAGAATAAAAAAAGCTCATAATTATTGGGGAACACAAATCAGTGACGAAATTCATGAGCAACTGATAAATGTGCCAACCACTTTGAAGTTCTATATGACTTCTTATTTGGTGTATGTTGCAGTCGTGATGAGGCAATTCCCAGGGTTATCTACAAGGGGGAACCAACACTCCATAAATATTTCTATTAGTTGGAGCTGAAGGGAAGCCTTCATCATTTCAGGAGGGTCACATATGCCTTATTTGCACCTTTTCTTTTCAATTTTGACCCAATTCTCGAAAAGAAGAGAGTATCTAATGAGGCCTACAAAGTGGTGAGTAAGGTCAGGTGTATATTCTTGCAATTTCCAACTTTCACTTACATGAGGGTAGGTTGCTACACTGGGTGTCCTTACATGTTTCCCAGATATCCCTCAGATAAGTGGATACTCATGGAGCTATGTAGACAACTTATTTCAGTTCACAAGGAGCGAATGGGAATTCACAAATTGGGGTTCAAGTTTCCACTAACAATTGGTAGATATACCATGTAGAGCGTGCAAAAAGCCAAATCAATCTATGCAAAAATGTAGGTCATGACAATAAGGACATACAAATACAGATTTGACTTTGATTACCAGAATGTGAATAGGAAATTGAAGAAGGATCACAACCACAAGTACCGCTTTGAAGAAATATGGGTTGAATGTAGAGATGAAGAGGACATCCAAAAAATGGATTATTGCAGGCTAATTGTAGACTAGATCAGGGATCTTGGTGTTGCTGACCTACTGGAGGGTTTCAAAGATCTTGGCAACATCATGAACGCTACCTATGATGAAAATGAAATTTCTAAATGATCTTTGCTTGCAATACAATGGTCCAAGAAGGAAAGTGTCTCCATTAGGGAAAGGCTTGCTCCCATATTGGCTAACATAGCAGAATGGTTGCACAAACATGGTTTCTAGATGAAAGCCTTCAAGATAGAGTCGGAAGGAGAAGAACCTAGAGCAAAAGCTAGCTAACAACAGGAACTCTGCACAAAATACAAGCATGCGGCTACTCCCTCTTCTTCCCGAAGAGGCCTTAGAATCAAGTTCACTATTGGCAAGAAGGATACACAGGCAGTTCAAGAAGAAGAGGCCACAAAATCTGAACCATCTCATTCAAAAGGAAAAGGGCCTGTTTTTGAAAAGGTTGATTCCAAAGAAGGAAATGAAAGCACAAAATCTATTGAAGAAGAAGATTCTAATGAAGAAGACTCTAACGAGGAAGAATATTCCGCAGGAGAACAAGAGTCTGAAGAACAAGAACAAGAAGGTGATCAAGAAAGTGATCAAGAAGGAGAACAAGAAGGTGATAAATAAGAACTCAGGTACGATGAAGAACAAACTCTATCTCCACATGAGAATGTTGTCAAAGATCTTCCCTAAACGTCATCACCTATAACTTCAAATGTTCCTCATACATCTCCTAATCCTAACACTCCTCCACCTCATTTTCCTACATCACCTCCTCCCACATCTACCATACATGCAGTGGAATTTTCTCATCTTCCTGCAACATGAACTATGCTTGCCACTCCTCCTGTAGTTTCAAATGCACAAACTATTGATATTTTGTCAAGATCTCCATCATCCATCCCTAGTTTTTCATTTCCATCTTATGACATCACTTCTGAAACTGAATTCAATATATTCATGAATGAATCTTTGCAAGGTCAACTTGGTGTGCAATCTGTTGGATCAGTCATGACATATACTACCCCAATTGTCACCATACCAGTCATTTCCACAAAAGCGGCTATGACACAAGAGTTGATAGTCAATCAAGAAGCTTATACTTCCTATCTTCCCCCTTGGTTGGTATCTCAAGTATCAAAGAGAAAGAAATAAATGATTTCTCCAAAAGAGCTTGATCTTGAAGAGATAGCCCCTCCAAAAGCCAAGGGGAAGAAAAAGGCCAAAGTACATTCGAGACTTCATGTTAACAAGATTGGCCATAAGTTTGCGGAGCTTGGTATATCGCCACAAGAGGAAGGAGATGTAAATATGGAGGACTACACTATCACTAGAGTCGAACTCAGCAAGGTGAAAAATGAAAGTGCCAAGGTGGATGCTCAAGTAGTCCTAGATGCGTTGGCAGGAAGGCTTGACAAAATGGAACAAGCCCGAAACATGTATAAATAGAAGGTCAAGCATTATGCAACTGTTTTGAGGAGACTTGAGTAGGATCTTTAGGAAATGTACAAACTTTAGCTATGATAAGCACTAAGGACCCAACTATGAAAAAGGTAGAGAAATTCACCTCCAAAGGTAGGGCATTGTATGATTTCATTGATGAAATTGTAGAACATGGTTCATAGGTTATAATTGTTGTAGATGAGAAGGCCACCCAAATAACCAAGCTCAAAACAAATCTTGATAAAGAATAAAGTATTCTTTCCCAAGAGTGCAAAAAAATGCAAAAATTCCTATCATTTTGGTCACAAATGAAGCAGGCAAAGCTCAGTAAGTTGGTGGAAGTTGGGGTAATTCTCGACAAGGAGAAATATGTGGAAGTAAGAGAATCACTCAAACACCACATCCAAGTGATCAAGTCTCTTATTGGAGATCTCCACCAAGTGCATGGAGATGTCGAAGGACATCTTGCTATACTAGAGAAGGGAATTAAGGAGTTACTAGGTTAGCTGCTTGAAGAAAAGCGTATCTTCCTCCCGGCCAGTGAACTTTCTGAGATCTTCAAAGAAGCTATCATGAAGCAAGTAGAGAGTGAAATTTTTTCAAAGGCCTCCATGCATGTCATTTGTGATACACGACTAACTCTTGATAACCTCAAGATGCATCTTGATAGGTGCAAAAAGATTCACTCATCTGCCAAGAGATTGATCGCCAAAATTCACACCATTATGGATTACACTATTAGTCCAGATGAGGCATTTGTCTTGGAGACAAGAAAGAGATATGAAGACTTCCGCGCCCAAATCAAGGAACCATAAAGGCTTCTTTTCTCCAGTGTTGAATATTTTTATGCTTTCCTTTATGCATTTTGTAAATAGTTTTCGACATCTTAAATGTCTTTTGAGCAAATGTAGTTGCATGTAAAATCTGAGATGTCTTCCCAAAAAGATGGACAACATTTTTTGACTAAGTCAAAGTTAGGTGAGATTTTCCTAATTTAGCTTACCTAACTTTCCTAATTTTTCTCATCTAATTTCCCAGATTTTCTCTTCCCTCTCTTTTATAAATAAGAGGGATTTCTATTGTAATCTTTATCTTTTATCTCTAGCAACGAAGTGCTGCTCATTTTTGAAACAAATGTATGAAACTTTGTGTTCAACTTTGTGAATCTAAATCTAATCAATAAAGAAGAAAGTTGCATACCAGACTTTGTGTTGGAATCGATTCTCTTATGGTTTGATCAAATTGGTGGTGATTAGTGTGTGATATCTAAGGGATTTGAATAAATCTGTGTAGACTTTATGTTACACTCTTTATTCAAATTTGTGTTTATGTTTGGATAACTATTGGTGGATGATCTAAAAGACTTTGTGCTTGTAATTGTTCATGTTGTTCATGGAATTGTTGTATCTAAGAAGACATTGTGCTTCTAATACGACAAACGTTACATCTCTCAAGGATCCATCGATGAAAAGCTACAGAACGACTTTGTGCCTTCGTGAGATTTTCTTTCTTATTTTTATTGTTTATTATTATCATACCTGGTATCTCTACACTTTGCTTTGACAAGATAGAGATATTGGAATTATTATTTTTAGTTTAAAGTTGTATTGAATCAAAACTATCAATTGTGAAGCATTATAAAACATATTCTTTGAAAAAAGAGAGAAGTATGAATGTGACACATCCCCCATCTCGTAATTGTAGTGCACATTTTGTGAATATTTAATTAGTTTTACTTAGCTTCTATTAGTAGTAATTGTTGGAAAGAGGCACGACAGTTATGTTTTGGTGTTGTCATTGATGGCAACCCTAGTCGATAATCAGATCCGCATGGCATCATTTGCTCCTACCGACAGTCATAGTGAGGTCAGTCTAGAAGAATAGAGCATCTGACAGATTGGTGTTCAATGATACATGTATAGATTTCTAGCTGTTACTTTGTGTTGTGGATCTCATGGGAGGTTCATCAGTATATTTCTGGTGTTACCCATAAATCTTAGTACTTAGTACCAAGTCTTGTGCACTTTTGGAGGTCTGGTTGATACTTCTCTGTTTATCAGTATTTTGGGGCCGACTCTGTTGATAAAATGTGTTGCGGATGTTCAGGGAATGTTTGTTCGAATATTGTGTGTTTTCTCGTTATGTTTTGGGTCCAAGCTAAGGTGTAGCTGATTGTTTTGGATATGCATTGAAACTTACTTATGATTTGAGTCAACAAGTTGCAAATATTTCTAAGTTTTATTGGAGCTGACTTGTAGCAATTAAATTCTTAGTCGTGGATATATATAGATGATCGATTATATCATTTTGATATGTATGTGTGGTGTGTCAATGTGTATTGTGAATACTAGAAGTGTGTTAGAGTGATATTATACATAGTTTCACTTGTGCATAAGGATTTTGTCAGAGCAGGGCAGAAGTTCAGTATCATTTAGAAGGAAAGAAGATCGACATCAGAGTCTAATTGGAACTGTAATCAAGCATTTGTAGATGCTAATCTTTCAGTTCATTATCTTGGATCTAATCCAAATCTTTGTAAGGCAGTGAGCCTTCCTATTTTGAGCAGTGAGCTCTAGGTAGTGTGCTTGAATACAAGTGCATTCCCATTTTGTAATTTCTCTTTTGGGTATACTCAGAACTTATTGTGGATTGGCCATCCATCGTGCTTTTTCCCCTAACAGGGTTTCCACATAAAAATCCTTGTGTTATGGTGTTATGGTTGTTTGCTTTATGTTTCTGCATATTACTTTTGATTGAATGTTCTAAGTTGATTAAGGTTCAAAATAATAAAGTTAATTTTTGTAGAACACTGATTCACCCCCCCTCTCAGTGTTGCTTGTTTCCAACAATTGGTATCAAAGCTAGTTCCTCGAAAGAAGTATAATAGCTTGGGGAGATCTTGGAAAGTGTTTTCAATGGATACAAGTAGTATTCAACAACAACTTATGATGCCCCTGGATGATCTGGACCAGTCAAAATCTAAGAACCGAGAACTGCAGGAAAATCTTGAGAATGCAAAAAAATTCATCTAGTCATTGAAAGACACAATCAATGAATCAAGAAAGAAAAGAAAGGAATTGTGTGACCAACTCAAGCAGAAGAATAGAAGCACAGATGATGAATGACTCAGTCATTCCTTAAAGGATAAAACATAAGAATGTGAAAAGTTTTCCAAAGAAAATGCTGCCTTGAAGCGTGAGATGGAGTCCATCATGATGAGGATGACCAAGGAGATTGAAGATAGAAAGAAGAATGAAGAAAGCTTGCTCAATCCTTGAAAGACAAATCTGAACAATGCAACCGATTGGATAATGAATTGGAATAGTCTAAGAACAATGATGAATTGCTTGAAAAACAACTTGATGATCTTAGAGATGAACTTACCACTACAAATGAGTACAAGGATAAATTCAAGGCCAATTCAGCCAAGCTTGATGAACTAATTAAAGGTTAGAGGATTGATTGTGACAAGCGAGGGCTTGGCTATGAAGAAGGTGAAAGTTCCAGATTTGGACAAAGGAATTCCCGACAAGGAAGATTTCGGCAAGGAAATCAGGTGAATTGAGCCAGAAGAAATCCGGTAAGACAACCAAATGCTCAAAGATTCAATGGTTATTGTTTTGCTTGCAATAAATTCAGTCAGATGGCTTCTCAGTGTAGAAGCAAGATGAACTCAAGTGGACCATCATTCTCAGGTCAGTGCTTCAATTGCTATAAGTATGGTCATAAATCAAATGAATGCAGAGTTGTGATGAACAACCTTAATAGAGATGTCAGATGCTATGCATGCAATAGACTTGGGCATATTGTTGACCGATGCAGATCAAGGAAAAATTAGTGGAATAGCTAGTCTGATCAGAAAAATGTTATGTGCTACAACTGCAACAAATTTGGGCATATTGCTAGATTATGTTGGAATAGAAGAGGTCTGGTAAGACAAAATACACAATAGGATGTCAAAGGAAAAGGGAAAGTCACTATATATGTGATTAGGAGGAAAATGTAGAAGAAATGGGTGAAGAAGGAACCCTCTACTGAAGAGAATGTCCTTGTACCAAAATTTTCTTCTGGTAATTCCTCTGGGAATTAGTTTTAGGCCTTTGGCCTAGGGGGAGTTAGAAAAATCCTTTAACCCCCTGTAGGAAATTGATACTGGAATGTGGACCCATCCAGTAGGTAGATCAATGATTTTCAAATGTTGCTCAATTGATTTGTGAAGGTACTATGCAGTATAGAGGATTCACAAAATATTTATCTTTCTCTATGCATGAAACAGAGTAACTAGATGAACTAGGGTTAAGGCATTTATTGTGACAAAAAGGGTTAGTTGTGCGAGTGATAAAAAGCCACTTTTATCCTTCAATTGTCATTTTGCATATTTGAAGAAAATGAATGGGTTAGATATATCTTGAGCTATGTTCATGATGAGTTCATGTGGCTAGATGTACCCTTAAAAATCACAAAGGAGGCTATATGTGCAGTAACAGGTCTGAATTGCATTGGCAGACTTCCAGTTTTGAAGTCCGTGAAGAATGACAAAGCTACTGAGGCAACATGTGCATAGTGGGATAGAAGGGCAATGACAATAGATGACATTGCTGAAGTGGATGTGAAATTCACATCAATGGTCATTGGTTACAAGATATAACATTCCATATGAGAAAATTCTATATCTGGTACGTCCATCTATGCAACTTATGGAATGATAAAGCAAAATGCAGAATATGACTTGTGCGAGCTGCTCAAAAGTCAGCTGATGGAGAACCTGAGAAAATTTGAGAAAGACAAGAAGAATACTTTCAAGTATGGTAATCTACTATTGTGTTTATTTTTCTATTTCATGAATGAGGTTCTAGGCATTGGGAAAGTGATTGGAAAAGAGATGAGTCTGTAGCTATTTAGATAAGGAACAAGTTGTTTGGAATAGGTGATCGTCAAGTCAAGAATACTACCCTTTGGGGTTATTTCAAAAATTTATAGGATATGATGCATGCCAGGGAAATAATTCCCACTTCAGTTGTGGAACAATACAAAGATACTATCTGCTTCATGGTGGACTTTGACCAATGCCATATGGAAGCTGCTGATCTTAGAATAGTTTGGATCATGCCAATGGGTTATGAAGTAGAGGAAAACATTTTGAAGATGTATGTTGAACAGTTGCTAAACTCACCTCTGGATCAGGGAGAAGAGAGGTTTGGCTCATATGCAGAGAAAAGTATGCAAGTTCATGAGGAATTGAGAAAACCAGTGATAATCAGGAGAGTGAGAAAAGAGACAGAAGTTTTTGCAGAAAGAATGAGCTTACTTGTAGAAGCTTTGAGAGAATCAAGAAGGAGGAGAGATGAGCCAGAAGCTGCATAAATGAAAGAAAAAATAGAGTCTACTAGTCCTAGTGCATCCTCTTCCCACACTAGATATACAAGGAGTTCCCCTATAGTAAAGCTAGCTCAAGACAAGCCTTCCAGTAAAAGGAAGAAGAATAAAAGTACAAGGTCATACAAGCCCGTTTCAGAAGATGAGGAAACAAAATTAAAAGAATTCTTTAGAGAAGTAAAAGCTTTTGGAACTCAGGCTGTCGAGTTAAAATCCTCCAGAAAAGAAGAGAAGGAAAAGAAGGCTAAGGTTGATAAACCTGGTATGTCATTTGATGAAGTTGTGAATGCATTTGTCAAGGATGGTAATCTCAAGCCCCTCTATGAATTGTTGCTGAATCTGGTCAAAGAATTTTAGCAGAAGCTACAATAAAACATATGAATTTTTTTAATAAAGTTCTTGTTGAGATTATGTCTGGCCTACCCAATAATTTGTATAATATTTTGGAGTCAAGAAGATTAAGTGCTAGAACAAAAGAAGAAAATATGAGGAACAGAGTTCTTGCAGATTTATGTCTTGAAATGTCAATTGAAGAGATGGATTCACTCCTTAGAAAGCTAAAAAGGAATTTAAGAGCAAGTCAAGGGTGAATAAACTCATGATTGGTGAAACTGATGCTATTGTTTGTGAAACTAAGAAAATTCTGGAAGAGTTTTTGTTAAAAAATAAGATTAACATTGAGGAAATGAATGCTGAAAATGTTCCGGGAAATGAGGAAGTGAATGAGGAGGTAAAAGTCAATGAGGAAGAGAATGTGAATGAGGAGAATATAAATGTATTTGATCCTCCAGAAGTTGAGGATATTCTGATTCTTCCCAGTGTGGAAGATACTAAGACACCTATGGAAACTGAAGTTCCCAAGGTGGTATTAGCTATGGAGAAGGTGGTGCAAAGTGAAGAGCAGAAATACCTAAAAGCAATCCGAAAACAATCTCAAAAGGACCCAAGGCTGAAGAAGAAAAAGTTCAGGAAATCAGAGTGGAGGCAAGAGACATTGCCAAGGCAGTGAAGAGATCTCTGATGGAGCAATAGGAAGATTTTGATCCTCAATTGGATGAAAGTTCAATCAATCTATCTACTCTGTCCCCAATTCAGATGATGAAGGTTGCATTAATTGCTCAAGCTAAGGCCAGTGAGAAGATTCTAAAGTCTCACATAAAGGATGGTGAATTGCTAAGCCTTGCATCTGGAGTCTTGTAGAAATTAATGCATACTCATGTCATGGATCCATCAGGTTCCTCTATCGACGAGCTAAAGAAGCTAATAAATGTTGTAAATACTCAATTTGAGTCTCTTGAGAAATCTGCTGAGGATAAAGTGCAAAAGGAGTTTAATAGAAAAAGACTTAGCTAGTTGAAGGCAGTAATTGCAAAGGATAAGACTCTATTAGCTACTTGAATAAAGAACACTCAAGGTTCCATATCTTAAGCTAGAAAAGCCTACAAGTCCTATTTGGTCCTATCCAAGTTTACTGAAGGTAATGAGAAATAGGTGAAGGATCTGGAAAATCAATTAGCTACCATTTCTGCTACTTTTGATCCATTAATTGGTGATGTGGTTCAACAAGAAGGTCAAGTAACAAGTCTACTTGACAAAATAAGGTGCTTAAAGAATGAAAATGATAGGATTGTTGAGTAAGTGAACTCAGAGGACTAATTTGTCCTAAGATTGAGACAATGATGAGTGCTTTGAAGGAAGTGAAAGATGTTGTAACAGTTAGTGACTTGGAGAATCTTGAAACTGTAGAAGCTCAATCTTATTTAATGTGTGGTGACATAACAATTTTGGAAAGTCTCAAAAAGGTTTGTGATAACAATTTAAGAGTGCTGAAGCAAGATTTTGCAGATATTTTCAAACTTTTCTAAAGTTTGTACCTGTATAGTTTTGAATTTTTTTGGTTTCCCCAGTTTTTGCCATTGATGTCAAAGGGGGAGAAGTGTACAGTGAAAAATGCACAGTCATCATAGGGGGAGTTGTTTTTCCAAGGTTGAAGTTTCTTTTTGAAGTTTTGTAATGGCAGTGTAACTCATGTTGGTTTTGATTAGACACTTAGTCATTTTTCACTAAGTGTTGCCATCAATGCCAAAGGGGGAGATTGTTCGCAAGAGACATTGCAGTTATGTTTTGGTGTTGTCAGTGATGTCAACCCTATTCGGTAATCAAATCTGCATGGCATCATTTTCTCCTACCGGCAGTTAGAGTGAGGTTAGTCTGGAAGAACAGAGCATCCAATAGATTAGCATTCAATGACACACGTACAGATTTCCAGCTGTTACTTTGTGTTTTTGATCTCATGGGAGGTTCATCAGTATATTTCTAGTGTTACCCGGAAATATTAGTACCTAGTACCAAGTCTTGCACAAGTTTGGAGGTCTGGTTGATACTTCTTTATTTATTAGCATTTTGGGGCCGACTCTATTGATAAAATGTGTTGCGGATGTTCAAGGAATGTTTGTTCAAATATTTGTGTGTTTGCTCGTTATGTTTTGGGTCCAAGCTAAGGTGTAGCCGACCGTTGTGGATACGCATTGAAACTTACTTATGATTTGAGCCGACAAGTTGCAAATATTTCTAAGTTTTATTGGAGCCGACTTGTAGCGATTAAATCCTTAGTCACAAATATATATAGATGATCGATTATATCATTTTGATATGTATTTGGGGTGTTTCAATGTGTATTACGAATACTAGAAGTGTGTTAGAGTGATCTTATGCACAATTTCACTTGTGCATAAGGATTTTGTCAGAGCAGAGCAGAAGTTCAATATCAATCAGAAGGACAGAAGATCAACATCCGTGTCTAATTGGAACTGTAATTAAGCATTTGTAGATGCTAATATTTTAGTTCATTATCTTGGATCTAATCCAAATGTTTGTAAGGCAATGAGCCTTCCTATTTTGAGTAGTGAGCTCTAGGCAGTGTGCCTAAATGCAAGCGCATTCCCATTTTGTAATTTCTCTTTTGGGTATACTCAAAACTTATTGTGGATTGGCCATCCACCGTGGTTTTTCCCCTAACAGGGTTTCCACATAAAAATCCTTGTGTTATGGTGTTATGGTTGTTTGCTTTTTGTTTCTACATAGTAATTTTTATTGAATGTTCTAAGTGGATTAAGGTTCAGAATGATAAAGTTAATTTTTATAGAACATTGATTCACCCCCCTCTCAGTGTTGCTTGTTTCCAACAGTAAGAAGGGTGCCTCCCCTTTCTGAGAGGAGAGGTCATATATCACACAACTGTGGTTGAAATTAGGTTGTGTAATCTGTTGAAGAGGGATTACATAATTTTCACCCAACATACGGCACAAGCAAGTCTACCTAAAGCAGGTAGTCTGCCTCCCAATCTCAGTCAGTATAAACGGAAGGCGGGCAACTAGCCAAAGGGACAACATCAAGTGTTGAACTAGGACACACACTAAGTTCAACACTCTTTGTAGGATATTTGTCATGTAAGCTCATAGAAGAAGAAAACAATGTATTCAACTCATCATGCACTTGTTCATCAATCTTTGCAATATCAATTTGTCATCATCTAAGTTAATCACAACAGGGGGTCGAATAACAATGTCCATGCAATGTTCTTGTTTATGTTGCAGCGAGGGCTGAGAGTCATCATGGATTGCTTTAGGTAGGTTTGGATTTTGATTTTCTATGTTGTTGTTTTCTTGAGTTTGTAATCTACGAGCAATAGCACGACATCTACGTTTGCGCTCTCTAACACTTCGATTTATTTCCAGTCTATTGTCAATTTGTTTTTGTGTAAGAGTGGGTTTTTCAATCATAGATTCCTTCTCTTTCTTGGGAGGAATAGAAGAAACAATAGGAGGTTTCTCAACCGCTTTGTCTTTGAATTTGTAAACTTGTTTGACTCTAGGAGGGATAATGGAATTGCTTGTGTTATCTTGTGGTCTCTTGTAGGAAATTGTAGGCGATTTTTCTACAGGTTGTTCTTGTATGTTCGGAAGTGCTTTTGGTTCAATCATTGCTTCGTCAAGGATAGTTGGTCTGGTCATAGGTTGAGGCATATTGCGAATGGATAGTTCTAATATTTTCCTTGCCTTGAATTTTTGATATGATTTGAAAAAGAAATCTTCATGAGGCTTGATAGGCTCCATAGGCTTGAGCCAAAAGTAATCTAGTGAAAAATTCCCTTTTGCCAAGGCAAGATTAAAACCGCTATGATGCATAGTAAAGATATCATTTCCAAATGGAAACTTTAGACATTTATGTACAACCGAAGGGATGGAATTCATGGAGAGAATCCATAGATAGCCTAGCTTCACACAAAATTGGTCTAATTGTGGGATGATGGGAAATGAGGTAGTTAATGTTTTCGATCCCACTTCTAAAGGCTCGAGATTTATCGAGCCTATCATAGGGAAACCAAATCCATTGTGTCTTGATCCATGCTTTCGGTTTGTTATATGTATCATGATATAGCTCATGCACATATAAAAATTATTCTGTGATCACATTCTCTCCACGGATGGGATCAATCAATATCCCATCAATGGGCTTGTCATTGATTCAACCAACTATGTAAAGAGGACCGTTAGGTGCACATTTAGGTATTGTCATTTTGTGAGAAAGAAATGTCAAGAGGTTTTCTAGTCGAGCCCTTACAGGTCTAGCTTCGATAAATGCTATCACTTCATCTAGGGGATTTTGTTGATGAATATCCATATTGCCATCGTTCGTTTCAACATTCATCACATCATTCTTTGTTTCACTAGCTTTGACAAATGAAATATTGTGCTTAGGCATGGGATTTGTAAGGATTTGTAAATTTTTATTAGGAGGAGCTACAAAATTATTACCTTGATCATTCAAACCTCGAATTTGAAGTTGATTATTATCAATAAGGTCTTGCACAAGATGTTTAAGACGCTTACAGTATTCTGTACCATGTCCATTTTGTTGATGATAATGACAATAAGTATTTTTTCAAAATCCTTTAGGCAATAGTATAGTAGGGTCACGTTATCTAACATGAGGTAAGGTAAGCATATTCTTGTCAATAAGTTGCAATATGATATTGTGAAGAGTATTAGGTAAAGGGGTGAACTCTCTATCCCTATCACCAAATGGAGTTGTCATCTTTATAGCAACCACTTGATTATTGTTTTTTTGACTTGTTTGAGGAGGATTTAATTGTAAAATGCCCTTATTTTTTTTCTTGAAAGGTTGATAATTGTTTTGAGTTGTGGATTCAAACTTTTCAGGATGACTAGGGTGATTTTTCACATCACGACCGCTAGTCGAGTTTTGATGGTCACGAAGGGTTGTACATAACTGTGTGAAGGATGAAAACCTCAACATTTCAAGTTTTCTTTGGAGTTTATCTTGTAAGTTGGCAATGAATATTCGTTGAAGGTCATCTTTAGGAATCTTAATGTTCACTTGTGAATAAATTGTTTTATATCTTGCTATGAAATTAGTCACTTTCTCATCCTCTTTTTGCTTGCATGTCATTAAATCAGCAAGGGTCATCTTGGGACCCATGTGAATATGGAAGTGGTTGTAAAAGGAATCAACGAGTTCATTGAATGAACCAAGTGAATTGTTCGGTAAAGAGGAAAACCACTCTAAAGTAGTATCTTTTAATGATCTAGGGAATAACTTAGCCAAAAGTTTATCCTCAAAGATGAAGTCACTACACAAGGCTGTGAAGGCAGAAACATGGCTAACATGATCTCCTTTCCCACCATATTTCTCAAATCGAGGGACCTCTATACCTTGTGGAATTTGTGCTCTTAATATGCCAAGGGAAAATGAGGTGGACTTTATCTATTGTAGTGGTTGACAATTATTGTTCTATTGTAATGTTGCCACTTGTTGTTGAAGGGATGCCATGGTTTGCAAAAGTGAGTTAATGAGAGGGTCATTTTGGTTGTAAGGTTGAGGGGAATAAGGTGGTGTAGTGTATGTATGTGGAGGGATAGTGAATTGCAAGTTGGAGGAGTTGGATTGTTGAGGAATTATTGTATTCGAAGGCACAAAGGTGGAAGGAATTTATGTGGGAATACCTATGGAAGTGTACATAGTGCTAGTGGGTGTAAATGTTGTGGTTGGTTGACTGTTTGTTGTAGGTTGAAAGGTTGTTGTAGGTTGGAATGTTGTTGTAGGTTGGAATGTTGTAGGTTGTGTACTAGTGTATGTAGGGATGGTCATTGCTATCATGGAGGACAGGATTGGAATTCCACCTTCACTTTGAGTAGACCCCAAACCTTGAGTGGAAGTGGTAATGGTAGGGACAATGTTGGTAATGTTAAGGACATTGGTTGTAGGAGGTGAGGTCATGGGTAATGAAGTATGAAAACTATGAGCCATGGAGGGTTGATTCTCAACACTATTAGAAAGAAAATTAGAAAACCCAAGATCCACGACGAGTAAGATATCATGGGATGACATGAGCATTGAACTACACCTTATAATAGTATTACGAATAGGACACCAAGTTGTAAAGCTCATGAAAATTTTACAACCCTAGTGTGCAAACCATAGAATAGTAAAGGGGCAATGCAATAACCTAGAATGAAATGCAATTTTCAGGTTCTAAGCAATGCAAAATACTGATTACATAATGCAATAAGCTGAAAATGAAATATTTGGATGTAGTTTTGAACTTTAACAATGCATTGAAATGAAGCAATTTAAGCTAAATGCAATGAATTTGATGAAACAACAAATCAAGAAACTGAAATTGAAAGTAACAACACCAAACAAAAGCTAGAAACTAATATTTTAATGTCCAAAAAATGCAGATCAGTAGCTAACAGGGAATCATTCGCTAGTAAGGGTGAATGGGTCATGGTTGGATGTTTTTGTGGATTTCAAAGTGAATTTTTATGCTTTTTCAGTTGTTAGAAGGTAGAGACAGGACTTTATTAGGGATTTATTCACCAATAGGGGCAAATAGGTCTTGGTTAGCTATTTTTAAATGATTTGCAAGCTTTCAGTAATATCTTTTAGTTCTAGGTTTGAGATAGTGAAATTCAGCTTCAAATTTTCTAGAAATGCAATGTAAATATGCAATGAAAAGATGAAATGCAAGGTCTAAATTGGAATGCAATTTTGTTTTGATTTTCAAATGCAATTGTATGAGTTCTAAATGAGATGCAAAATGACTAATTTTATTTTTGTATTTTTTAGATTTAGAGAAATGCAAAACAATGCAAGTCTAAACCCTAAATGAGATGCAAGATTTCAATGCAAAACAAGTATCTCTAAAAGAGATCTTAATTCAATGAAAATATAAATGCAAATGAATGCAAGATCGAACCTAGGATGCAAAAGAGATTTCAAAAATCATAAAATTGCAATGCTCAATATGTTGGGTTCACCATTAATGATTAGGTGGAAAATAGGGTTTACCAAAATGAAGTGAATCAAGATGATAAACCACTAGAATTTTTCACACTAAACACTATAATCTATGCAATTATGAGGGCCAAAAGACACAAATAAAAATAATAAATTAACCCTAACTGTTATAGCAACTATGAGGGAAGTTTTTAGAGCATAAAAAGTTGTGTACCTTGTCAAAAACTTGTTTTTAATTTACAAAGGACTCATTCACCTCTAGTGGCGAATGGGCCCCTGTTAGGGTTTCTGAAACTGAGATCAGGGTTCTATTCCTTGATGTCTGCACTCTCAAAATCTTGGTTATCAACTTGTGGAATTTTGTAGCTTCAAATATTTGATTTTGCACTTTAGATGACAACTTTTGCAACTTGACAACCTTGACAATTTTGCTCCAAACTTACTCCACTTGATATTCAATTTGTAAATCTACAAACACACATTCAAGGGAAGAAAAAATTGTTGTTTGTTAGTGAATGGGGGTTTTCCTTGGTCAAACCCATTGTAGGTAATTAAACCAAATGATGAAATAAAGAAAATGAAGCATGAAACATGAAATATGCAATTCATATCACCTTGGATGATGTCTTGTGCAACAAATATGTAAACTAGCATGTAGTGGCCATGAAGAATGTAGATCTTGAACCTTGAATATGATGTGTAACAATGCTTGCATGTAGATCTTCAATGCTACATCCACTTCTTTGGCTCAACAACATACATGAATGCATCAAACATTTGTCATGATGAATTGATCTTGAATTGCCGCAATAAACTCTTGTAATCTGCCTTGAAATACCTTATGAATGCTTTGTAATGCTCTAATGCTTGTAAAATTGAATGCTTGGAGACTTAGAATGAATTTCTAGATCTTGTTAGGAGAAACATTATGAATTAACCCCTTTTTTATACTAAATTAGAAGATTAACCCCAAAATTCAAACAATTAAGGCTGTCACCAGATTTGGAAGTAAACTTTATTAAATTCATGTGGGAATGAAATTTGAAAAGGGGGTCCTCATCAAGGGAGGACCCATTCGCCACCTAGGGCGAATGGGTCCTGGCTCAGTTTTCCAAGACCCAACCTTGGGGGACAGAAAGAGCATTAAAAACCCATTCCAGATCAATTGATAAAGGGGGGTCCTATTAAGGGAGGACCCATTTTCCACCTAAGGTGAATGGGTCCTGGCCAACACCATTTTCTAGGACCTAATTTTTTCCTAATTAAATGTTATACTATTTAAATTATGGGTGTTAGGATAGATCTTCAGGAGGCGTCATAAGGTTTAAATTTGAATTAAAGGGGTTAATTAACTCTAATTAACCACAATTAATTAATACCACCCTAGATAAATGTGAAACTGCTTTACAACACTTAAATAAGGTCCAAATTTAAATACACTTTATTAAGAAGGGCCCCGGTAAGCTTAATTAAGTAAATAAATCCTAGAAAAGTGTGAAAGTGTGTTACAACACTTCACAACACCTTTGCAAAGGACCAATTAAAGCATGTTTTAATCAAATATAGGTCCTAGAATGATGTGAATGTGTACAACACATTACAACACTACTCCAAGACATCATTAATTCAGTTTTAATGCCAATTACCAAACCAAGTAAGGGAAAAAGGCTGCGTTTTCCATTACTACATTATTAATGAAGTTAAGTTTTCTTCTCCTCCTTCCTCTCAAGAGATTCGAGAGCCACCTTCTGTGGAGAGTGTTAAAAAAATCTTGGAGGAAATGTAAAATCAAGAGAGGGAAAACATGGAGGATTTGTCCACAATGGAGGAGACTTATGTTGCTCCTTAGCATAAGGAAATTCCCTCTAATGAAATTAAGGAGATGAATACAGTTGAATCCCAAGAGGAAAGGATGACATAAGTAGAAAAGGAGAAAATAGAGAAAGAGCAAGAAAAGTAACAGATAGAAGAAGTAACCACGTGGAAGATAATTTTGTAGAAATTCCATCCTCCATGGAGGAAACAACAACTCATATGTGGCTCATAGAGCAATTGAGAAATAAAGAACTTCTTGTAAAGGAACCTCAAGCCAGCCTTGAGGTAATTTTGGCCTGCATTGGGTAGCCCAAGGAAAAGAGGAAGGCTAAAATAAGGTCACATGTGACCAAGGATGCCTTGGGATCGAGATTCCTTCACGTAGCAACTCTTGCGATGGATAAGGATGCCACCTCTATTTTGTCCAAGCAATACATCTATTTGATTAACATTGGATCCACCAACATAGTGCAAGAAATTGATGAATTCCAGGGGTTGATATCCAATATATTGAAGAGAATATATAAATATTGGGCCACAAAGAAAGAGTTGAAGGCACAAATTGCAGATTTTTCAACCTTCATCCAACAATTGGTGACACCCATTCAGAGTGTCCTCGGAAAGGCCACTACTCTGGTTTTGCTTTCCAAGGAAGACATTAATAAAATGGAGTAGATGAAGACATGCACTCAAACAATGCATGAGTGGATTAGCTACATTGCCAACACGGAAACCAAGGCAACTGTGATGGTTATTGAAATGCACAACAATTTCTTGATTTTGAAAGATGAAGTGGATAAAGTGATCAAAGATTGTGTTACCTTCTCAAAGTATTATGAGATGACATATCTTAAGCTAGAGATGATCAAAAGGTTGCCCACATAAACAATAGAGAAAGAATAATTTTTTCCTAAAGAGGAGATTAGAGAACCAACATTTTGGATGTACGTGTTGGATTTTCAAAAGGACGTGATATCTCAAGTAACATTTGAGATGAGTACAATTGTTGGGTAGATTAATGAGGTGCTAGCTAACTGCGATCAATATCTGACAAATATGGGGAAAATACCATTTAGTGCTTTAGAAAAGCTAAGTGATGTGGAGCTGAAGCAATAGTGGTAGAAAGTTGTACACAAGGATCCCACTGATAGCTTAGGCAAAGGATTTTTGGATGTTGTTGCACAGTTTTTAGTTTTTTCAGAGGAAGTGATACGACAAAGAAAATCCTGCATTGACCTCCATAGTAGGCTAATGGATGTAAATGAGGCTTTGGCTTACAAAGTACATGCTTCCCAAGCCCCTCCAAATGATAAAATGATAGTTTTACTTACCACTTTTGTTAAATTTTCTATTGTTAGAATTGGCTATGGTTGCCAAGATCTTGAGACCAAATGGAAATCACAAAGAGAGAATAAAATGTGACAAGAATAAATTGTATTCTTATCAATATGATTCAATGATATGATGTTTTGTACAATGTAATAGAAAGCCCTTGGTTATATAGCCAAGGTGAGATACAATATGTCATAGGATTATGACAAGTGTCTTAATCATATGACATAAGACAACTAATCACACTTACCTAGATTCACATGTGTTACAAGTCAAAAGATAAGATAACTAATAACAACTAACACCTTCTAGAAAGATTCCTTCCTAGGACCTAAGTGAACTTAACATGTAAACAAGTCCTCTAGTAATGAATTAACTAGGTACAGGACTTTATTTACACCAACATTTATAAAAGAAAAATAAGTTGGAAAATCTGTAATTGATGATATTTTTTTGTAATTTCTAGCTAGATGTAAGTAGATACCTCAAAGTGTGTGCACCCATATTTTATGGGATTTTGTAGATGTATTTAATGTAAAGCTTATATTAATATATTTTACATTCTCCTAGGTTCATATATAACATAATTTTAAATTGGGAGATAAGAGGGAATATTTTGTAAGAACATTTAATGCACCTCAATATTAAATGCAAATCTAATTTGGGTCATTGGTGTGAGTTATCTCCGCCATTGATTTTGTAAGCCTTCTTTATAAAATTCAGCCTTCTCTCATTTGTAAAGGGTTGAACAAGAGTTATTGTAACAACATTTTGAGATTAATACAAGTAAAGGCATTGGATTTTTGGTGACTTTCTTGTTGTTTTTGAATGCATGCATGGTTCCTTCTTCCGATTTTAGTTCAAGTTCATTTATAATGATGATAAAAATTGTTAAAGGTATTTGATAAATCTATTGCTCATACTATTTTTAATTTACTGATTGTAAGTTATAGTGTATGGTTAGTTTGAGCTTTTTACAACATTAGTTCAACTGTGAATGTTTATGCATGTTGTGCCAGTAATTGGATATATGTGAATGTTTATAGTCTAAAAAAATTTAAGATTCCCTTTGAAGATTGCACCATTTTTGTAGCATTGTGGGTTTAACCCTGATTAAACAGAAATTGGTTTTATGGTGATTTATTTATCTGCAACATCAACCATTGTTGTTATTGACCTTAGGTCTTAGATTTAGATTCTCTAAACCCTTATCTTTTGAATTTTATTTAAAAATATGGTTTAGTTTAGGAAGAAAAAGCATCATAGAATTGTCATACTTGATGATTGAGATCATTTTTTAGATTTTACCACTAGGGTAAAATCTAAAAATATGACTAGGGTTTTTACCAGTTTTAAGATTTTGCAAACCCTTGTTTTCAGAGTTTTAGCTAAATAGTGTAAGGCCCCTTGTGAAACCAACAAAACATTAACCATTGAGTCATTTTATGCAAAGTCAAGACTTGACAATCGAAGCCTTGGGGTTATCTTTATGAAGTTTCTGAAGATAGATTTCCTTTCAAGAGACAAGGTACTTTGTTACTTTGTCTATGTTGTGAATGCAAAAAAACACTCAACACCAACTAGAAATGATATGCTATAAGTCTTGCATGTCCATGCCCTTTAAGCTCAATTGGCTAATTGTTCAACTCAAAGTAGTAAATTTTCACAAATCCTTCCAAATTCAAGTGGCTAAGAAGCATCACTTTGTGCAAGTGGATAATTCTTATTCCATGCAATAAGCTTAAATCAAAGGTGGAATTCATTGTTTAAAATTTGGTGATCAAGTTTCTAATTAATTTTTTCAAGCTCTATGACCTAAAGTATTAACTCAAAAAATCAAGTGCATCAAAGAAGTCAAGAAATGTTTCTTTGATATTCTTAATTTATTGCATGCCTTTATATAATACTACACCAAGCTCTTCCAACTTTGGCCTCTTCGCTAGAAATGGAGGCAACACTTAGGACATACTTAGATGTGGTTCCTTACCATATCATAATAGCTTAATTTTTAGCTTGTGACAAACATCTATCTTAGGAGGAGCAAGCCACTTAGTAAGATTTGACATGGATAATGTTAAAGTGTTTAGTTGTGATGGTTTCCCTTTAAATCTTAAAAAATCCTTTTAGATGACATTGACCATGATTTATGCTAGCAATCACACTATGAAGTGCAATTTGGGTGTGTCAATAGGTATTTATGTTATTTTAATTCATATTATATTGATTTTATTAAAATCATCTTAAAATTATTTGAAGTATATATATCAAGTAAATATCTAAGAACAAAGATTTGGGGATGCAAGTGTAGCCACAAGCATACTAACATCTCTACTCAACTCTGGGAGGCATTCATTATTTAGTCAAACTTGGCCGAATGTTAACAAAATGATCATTAGGGAGAAACATTTGTTGCATTCTCACATTGAGAATGTTGTGTTGTTGTGTGAACAAATGGGAAATTCAATTGGGCAGAAGGGGACACTAACAAGTTTATCCACCCAAAGCATAGAGATGGCATGATGCGGGCCCTATCCAAGTTGAGATAAGACCTGAAAGAATGCCTAGTTGGTGATGTGATCTATATTGTTGTTGCAAGGAAGAATGAGGACATGAAGCAAGTCATAACATTGCTAAGGGAAGGTTTAGAGAGGAATAATATGCAAAACTATGTTTTTTTGGTAAGCCATGAGAAAAAAATGTTCTCCACATCTCAAATTGAGAGACTCTAGGAAGTCATTGAAGCAATCAATCTTATTATCTATAATGTCATAAAATTGCACCCTGTGGCAATTTCATATTTGTGCATTTGACCTTTGCATTTATGGCGCCTAACCACATTTAGGACAAGAACCTTATGAGTCAAAATTTCGTGATTTCAACTCCATAAGGATCAATGATGATGCGACAATAGTCCATCACCTAGTTTCTTGTGAAACGATGAGTTGGACACCTGTGCGGTGTGCAGACGTCCATGCTGTGCGTTAATGTTGCCATACTTTTGTGAGTTCAAACAAGGAATCTCAAAATCTTTGACGTGTGACACGTGTCTTTATAGATTTTCAAGAGTAATGACTCTTCCCACTCATGTAGTTGAACAAAACCTTTATTTTCACTATCATTCTCATTCATTCTATTATTCTCTCATTTTAGTTTGCTTCTCTTGCTTTGCTCTTCTTCATCTCATTTCTATAGTGAAGCCCCGTCGGATTGAAGTCTCTCCAACAACCAAAGCTCTCTTGCAAGCGCTCAACATTGTGTCTATCAAGCCAAGAGGGAGCCATGGATTGTCGGTAACGCTCTCTTGATTCTTGTCTATTTACTAACACATTATCTATTGTGTCTTTATCTTGTGATATAGGTTCTCCTCCTTGAGCGGGGTTTGCTTTTATTGCTTTGTGTCTTTATCTCATGACACGAGTTCTCCTCCTTGAGCGGGGTTTGCCTTTATCACTTTGTGTCTACTTTACTTTATGTTTATTATTCTCTCTATTTATCTAGTGGTCCATGGAGGTGGGAACACCAAAATGAGGGTTTGATTGTGGCAAGCCCCAAAACTAGCCCAACATTTTTCCTCGTTCGCCTTGTGTACAAGTTGTTCGTGCGGAGCGTTGCGAGAGGCTTCAAAATGCAGGATCTCTTGTAAGTAGGTTCTTTGCTTCCCTTGTCATTTATTAGTATTTTCTATTCTCTATTAAATCAATATTTTAAACAGACCTCGGATCTGGAACAATTAGCAAGTCCTTTGAATTTTTGTCTGGAGGCTTAGTTCTCTGTCCATACAAGATGTCAGCGCACCTCTAGGACGTCATCACATTGCGCTGACGTCCCGCTCTTGCGTTGCTGTCCTTTGGTCGAGAGCTTCTCCTTCGGTCTCAGAAATCTCGATGATCTGCTCTTTCGGTCCCCGAAGCTATCTATTTGTTATCACCCCTAAAATTCTACCTTCGATATGCAATGGTTAAGTTCGAGTTGTTGATGATCCTCATGCAAAATCTAGATTTTCTATTCCATAGATTCCTTGAGATTTTACTTGTCTTGCACGCCGCATATATGACCTCTAATTCTTCACCAAATTCATGCAAGCAACTAGGTGACTAAACAAAATGCTAAATATACATATTTTTTCTACAAACAAAAGGGGAATCACTTTTTCTTGCATGTGATTGCAAGCATCGAGGGATGCCTCGGGTTTCAACTCCTAAAAGTTCAATTGCCTAGAGAGTAGTGTATTTTGTAAATTACAAGGTCATTGTATTGCAAGAGATGTCATTTACTAAACATCTCCATGGCCATTTGTAGATCTTTTGAGGAGTTTCATGTGACAAATTGTGACTAAATTATAACATAGGGTTTCCTCTTGCAACATTTGTTGGTTTGTAATAAGTATTTGATGAATGTAGCAAAAATCTAATTCATTGCAAGCTTGGTAATGGTCTCTTCTTTATTTCATATGAATTTTTGAAGTTTGGAGATGGATTCTTAACTATGTTTAATTGTTTGATATTTTTATTTTTAGTATGTGTATATGCATTTCTCATATTTTATTGTGATTTCAAAGTGTTATTCTTCTTGGTAAACTATGAATCTATAACCCACAAGATTAGGCATTGGTTCTAGAAGTTTATGACCAACCATACTCTCAAAACCAATAAGCATCTTTCACTAGTAGTCTAGGAGTAAGTTAGTAGTTTGTATGCATCTAATGATTTGATGATTCATCTAGGGAAGAATTTATAGAGGGCCATACAAGTTCTTATTTTAAGGAATAATGTTTTGCATACCTTCATCTTGTAATTGTCTAATGATGCTTTTATTAGCTTAAAAGAGGTTTTATGTGTGGCAAGCTAATCTTTGGTCTAGTGACAACCTTTGGTGCCAAGAATACATTAGATACTACTATGGCACTTTCAATTTGTTTATCCTTAGTGGTGATTAATCTTGTTAAGAATACCTCTGGGAACACCCTCTTGGATCTAGTTGAGCTCAAAGTGAAGTCCAAAGAATATTCACTCCCAATAACTAGCCTACAATCACTCACATTTTGTTAATGAGCTAATTAATTCTCCTTCAAGATGACATTGCCCTAGCCCTAAATAAATAATTCCTTTAGGAGTATGTGCAACGGTTTTAGGACTCATCACATTCTACTGTCATTAATAGCCCTTTTATCAAATTACCAAGATTTTACCAACAAAACATGATAAGTTTCCATGGACATGTAAGATCACACAATTTCATCCTTATATGAACCAATTTGAAAATTCACTAAACATTATGCACTTACCAATAATATTTGATATCCCTTTTGTGACACAAAACTTTGTATTGATTTTGGCACTCAACTTCTTTAACCCAAGCTTCTCTAGATCTCATTAGACACCAAATTATTGATAAACACATTTTCAACAATGACCTTGCGACATTTACCTCTAGATTTGCATATGGTTTGGAATAGACTTTATTTGTATTGAATCTATTTCTTCCTTGGATAGTTTCAACAACAATCTCTTCATCATGAGATATTCTCTATGTTCTAGTTGGACTGTGTGTGTTTCAATAAAGCAACACTCTCTTCATTCACTTGTGTGAAATGATTCCTTGCCTCATTTCTTCTACCAAGTTACTTGGATGTGCTTATGGATAGTCAAATGCCCTATGACCAATTTCTCCACATCTATAACATGCTCTTATAAATCCTCTACTATATTATCCTTTTTCTCTCGGATAATACTCTCTTTCTCACCTATTTTGACTAGAATCACCATTTGGATAAGTGCCTACTTTTCCTTCATATATATGTTATTTATTGCTATTAGTTTATTTCCTTCTCCTTAAGAATCTTCTTCTTTCTCTTGAATTATTTTGCTACATCCTACACAATTTTTCTTTTGTCTTCAAGGCACATTGATTTGCTTCTTCTATTGACCTCAATCTTATCATACTAAACTCATCTTGAAAAGATGTGTATGATGTTAATATACTTTGAATTTTTTTCTTCTTCATGCTCTAAATGGCCATCTTGATTGACGAGTTTGTAGAATTCCTCTATATAGTGTTTTACACTCATCTCCTTTTGCTTTAGGTTATGCAACTTTCTAAATAAATTCAGTTGATAGTTTGATGTTAGAAACTTGGCTTTCAATTTGACAACCATCCTATCCCAAGATTCAATTTTCTCCTTATCTCTCATTTGTCTTTCCATTTGTACATGATTTCAAAATAAAGATGCATGGTCTTTCAACTTGGTGCAAACAAAATTTACCTTCTTAGAATCTTCTATTGACTTATAGTCAAAGTATTTCTCCATATCCATAATCTAGTTTATAAGCTCATTAGGGCTTAGGCTTCCACTGTAACAAGTGATGCCCAACTTTAGCTTACTACCTATATTTATAATAGCTTTCAAAATTCTACTTCCAAGTTCATCCATCATGTACTCTACTTCAACCTCTTGGTCTTCAGCTTCTTCATCATCAATTACATCCTCAACATGCATTCCTCTCCTACGTGTTGTCTCCATTGCATTAAGTTTGATTATAGTTCAACTCTCAACATCTCCATTACATCTATAATGTAGGATCCCTTGGTCTCCCTCTGTGTGCCATATCTTTTCTCATTGCTCTTTGTAGTTATAAGACTTCCTCACACCTGGAATAAATCCAATAGAGATTTTCAAGACACAACTTAGTGAGAAACACCTAGCTTTGATACCAATTAATGCAACAAATCCATTCAAATCTACTTATGAGTCCACACAAGACCTTTGGAAAATTGTGGAAGATCACAAGTAGAAATAACGAGTTTAAAAAAGAAGTCACACCTGGAATAAATCCAATAGAGATTTTCAAGACACAACTTAGTGAGAAACACCTAGCTTTGATACCAATTAATGCAACAAATCCATTCAAATCTACTTATGAGTCCACACAAGACCTTTGGAAAATTGTGGAAGATCACGAGTAGAAATAACAAGTTTAAAAAAGAAGTCACACTTGGAATAAATCCAATAGAAATTTTCAAGACACAACTTAGTGAGAAACACCTAGCTTTGATACCAATTAATGCAACAAATCCATTCACATCTACTTATGAGTCCACACAAGACCTTTGGAAAATTGTGGAAGATCACGAGTAGAAATAACAAGTTTAATAAAGAAGTCAACAAGCTTTGGGAATGCTAGTAAACAAGCACTATAAGACTTGCCATAAGACTTACAAAGAGGGGTGTAAGACATTGGACTAGAATGGGGAGCAAATGAAAAAGAAGAGGGAGGGACAAATTCTTGTTAATAGTTATTGCTATAAACGATCCTGTACACAAGCTAAGATATAATATTTGAAGTCATAATGGAAGTGTTTCAAAATACAAAGCAACTCAAGCGAGGAAAATAAAATTATTAATTTAGCATTTCAAGCCCCCAAGCTTAGAAATGTGAAAAGGATTATGTATTATCTCTATTCTTAAAATTGTGGTAAGTACTAAGGTTTGCACAATAATCATCCTATTTTGCCTGTTCGTCTATTTGTTGCCAATCATGTTTCAAAAGGGTTTCCGAGTGTGTGGCTTTGCTAAGGGGTTCAATAAATCTCATGCATCATAAATAATAATTACATTCCCTATAGCACAACAAATGTGGTAGGCCATAGCTGCTAAGAAAGCATTATATTGCGTATTTTTGCAGATTTCTCACTTCAGAATGATTATGACTTTGCTCTTCTGTAGTTTGGGTTTCAGACTTTTATTACTCTGGAAGAAATAATTACAAGCAATGTTATTTTCTGAACAAGTTTCCTAACTTGTCTGCCATTGGTATGAATGGAAAAATAAGTCATATAGGAACCTAAAGTTTCTCACTGCAACTAGGGCTATATTTGGTCCATAAAATGCAAAATTCACATTATATTGAATTGCAAGAATTAAATAAGGCCATGATTTACAGCATGAAGTTTTTGTTCTTATCTTCTTGTATAAATTACACTTCTACATTTCAATAAATGAAATATATTTGCAAATGATAACGAGTCTCAATATGAAATAATTTTCACGTTAGGTTTTTGAATCTACACTACTTTAACCTTTGTCATGGAACTTTAGCGTCTTTAGTTTCCAAAGTTGTTAGTCTAACAAATTAGCTCCCTTGACATTGTCTGCCTTTTATTTATTTCCTAGCATTTGATGGTGGCTTAGCTCAATTGTTCAGTTTGACATTGTATCATTTATAGAAATCATGCTGAATACACTATTCTGTGTGTGTGAGCATGCATCTCACATAGTTAACTATATTACATCATACATAGAAATCATGCTGAAGGCACTGTTCTGTGTGTGTAATCTTTGCTGTTAGACAATGTATGTCTTTCTAGTCAAAACAATAAGAGGGGTTGGGATCAAGATTATCCTAAACGATCTTCATCTTAAAATCCATCTATAATCTCCATAAATGGGTATTGGAATCTGAAATTGCATTTTAATAGAGATGCTCTAAGAATCTGACTGAAAAGTAAAAGGAATTGGCAAATCAGCAACTTTGAAGCAATGAATGTGGTACGCTACTCACCAGTTAAGCCAAGAGATTCATTATTTGTCCCATTGATCCCTGATCCCTCCTCAAGCAAAATCCTTTCCTTGCCAAAAATCAAGATGTAGCCTCTCATTAACCCTGAAGGGGTAAAGATGCATATGGCTGATATGGGCCTTGCATCTAACTTCTGCCAGGAGCAAAGATCCTTGTACTCACAATGCAATTGCCCTAATACCGTCTGGAATGCTTAGTGAATTCTCTTAAGCACAGAAAAACCTGGTATACTGTAAGCTTGAGCACCTCCATGCATGTATCATTAACTAAACGGTTCTATAATACCTCATAGTGTTTGTAACCTATGCCAAGCAAGCAACTACTAAGAAGTCTCACCATCAGCTACATCCACTTTCCGCTTGCACAACACCTTGAAATCTAATACCCGTAATGCTATAGTTATTTAAGCTTTTTTTATATTGAGACACAAATTTGTATACGGAATTTTTGCAGGCCTGGTACAGATCCTCTATGTACTTATAATGCTCAGTTAAAAACATATTTAATTCTGGACATCTGTTTGAATCTCATTTTCATGATATTTTATATGCAAATTTGATTTTTTTAAATACTTTTCTTCTTGGTTGCCATTTAGGTACTGCAAAATCTGTTTTTGATTAAAAAAGCAAGGAAAGGGCCTTGATCCCAAAAGTTCAAAATAGCATAGGACAAAAGAAAAAACAACAGGAGGGCATGAAGACACTACCAAACAGCTAAAGGGCATGCAGGCCCAGCAAAACACGAAAACTAAGGACACGAAACAGAAAAAACCAAGAAACGACAGCACCTAGGCTAGCAGATTAAACTTTAGTCCGTGAGGAGGGCATCCAAGGACGCTTCCCAGTCCTTGATTTCACGTTCCGTTCACTGTCGCCTTTAGCCTTTTTTTTCTTCTGTTTGATGATTTTAGAGTGGCCAGAAACAGTCTTCATAACAGCCTTATTCATAATGCCATTAGTGAGCATTATGATTTTGGAAATGGCATTTTCCATACGTTTCATCTTGTCATTGTTGCTGCTGCTTTCAAGTTTTCTTTTCCAGCTCCTCCACCTTGAGTTGTACAAATTATTTTCCCTTTTTCTTTTAATGAAAATACTAACAGTAAAATGTGGTCAGTCTAAAATTTCCCTCTCCATGGCCATCAAAGCAGTAGGCACTCATCGCTTCCTGGATTACCATTAGGCTCCTATGCAGATGCATCCTTGATCAAGTTCACTGATGTGTGATGCAGGGCACCCTGTTTCCATGAATATATAATTGTACTTAAACCCTACGATGAAACAACCAGCTCTAAAATACATATCGTTGACTGAAGTAGCCGTGACGCCAAGACCTATAAAAGTGGTGTAGAGGATCTCAAATTGTCACTAGTTATCTCAAAATATGAGGAACGGTTCTATTCTGTCTGTGGCAGGTAAATGTTGGTGAAGGACTGTTTTTGTTGGTTGTCACAAAAGCTGTTGCATTGGAGGTTGGAATATTTTTAGTTTGTCAGATATGGCGTTGGGCATCCTGTAATTGAATTTCTAATAACTCTATCCCAGCAGCAAGATGCGCACATCTCTTGCCTCTGTTTGCTGCATATCATAATTGGTTTTATTCTATATATTGATTTGTAAGGCATATTCTCAGAAAGCATAAAGGATAATTAGTTAGTTGATGGAATGGTAAAAGATGACAATGGCAATAGGTCGATCTCAGCCTAGTCAATTATTTCCTCCTCAATTCTGGTTGGAAACACTTTATTAATCCACCAACGTTTAATCCAAACAGCTCTGGTAGAGCAGGACAACTCTCCGGAGTATCTAAAGGGCATACAACAGCAAACCAATTTAACATTACTGATCTTACTTCATAAAACGGGAAGCATTATATTCCCTCTCCTGTCTACACACAGTTGTCTTCTCTCTTTAATATTGGCTTGTGCATTAGTTTCTTGACAGAGACTTCTGTCAAACGCTTTTTTCCTTTCTGCCTGTAGGTAGAAGGGCCCTTTCTTTTTAGCACTCCTTATATACAGTAGTTCCCACCAACCTCTTTAAATCAATCACAAACAATCATAGGGTTTCTCAAATCTTTGCTAATATAAGCAAGTAAAAGAAAATGGAGAAAGAAAGAATCAAAGAAGATTGGACCTACCTATGTCACTTACTATTCTTTTTTCACGAATGAGCTAAGATTCATTATTCTTATGAGAAATACGTATAAGAAAGAAGGGTTTGGGTAGTTGGTTTTCTTGTGCTTAAGAGAATCTTATTTGTGTGGTCTGCAAGAATGAGCAGAAGTTTCACGCTGGGAACTCAAAACATACAGTGACCAAAATGGTATTCAAAGAAATGCTTTCCTCCTGAATTTCGTAGATTCTGAAATGTGTGAAATAGCAAGCAAATTTACGTATCACAAATGCTAAGGTGGAAAGATACTATATTGTAGGATTTGAGATTAGCTGGAATCAAAATTTGATGAATTGGGAAACCAATATGAAGGAAGCTTTGAATTTTCAAAGCACATACATAACCTACACAATTGCGAATATCTACAAGCAGATTCAGTGGACACAAATCTACCTGCTAGTGTATCACTTCTATCATTATGATTAATGAAAATCTGATAACCTGCAGTATCAACTGCTTATTCATCATGTTGCAATTAGCTACTTAAACACAGAGGTGTCAAATCTGGGTAACCAGGTTATGACAATCTAAAAAAAAATCAAAGGAAAAGTTTGAGTGTGAGCATAAATATAAGAGAACTAAGAGATCATCACCACATGCTCTCTCAAACTTCCGAAAAAGGGCATAATCCTCTTACATTTTTCAGGATATTCTTCTCTTTAGAAATTCACTTTAGTACAATTACCTTTTCAGTCATATTTTCTTCCACAAAAAGTTTAATATGATCTCCCAGATCTCAAAACAAAAGATTCCATAAATTATTGAACAAACAGGATTCTGGGCAACGAAAATGAGCATCAGAGCTTGGAAGAAGCGGGGAAAGAATAGGGGTCGGCATGAGCATCGAGCGCCTCCACAACCCCAGGAAAGGCCCCCAACCTGAGGCCACGGTAAACCTCCCTCTTCCACCCACGGCCCACCATCTTCTCCGCCTCCTTAACCGCCGCCTCCAAAGTCTCCCCCGAATCCTGGAAAATACCGTCCAAAATCCCTCTCTCCATGGCCATCTGCGCGCTCATCTTGTGGGCGCCCAGCACCACGTCACGCAGGGCCGCGGGATGCAGCTTGCTGCGAATCACTGCCATCATACTCCTGGGGATGTGCATGCCATGGTCGAGCTCGCTCATGTAGAGCACAGAGCGGCCCTGCGCCATGAAGCGGTAGTCGTGCGCTAGCGCCAGCATGAACCCACTCGCCGCCGCGTGGCCGCAGATTGCCGCAACAGTGGGGATGCCCAGCCTAAGAAAAGCCGCCAACATGTTCTCGAATTTGTCCCTGATTATGTCAAGACGGTCGCCGGGGCTCTCCGCGATCCATCGCAGGTCGAGGCCGTTGGAAAAGTATTTGCCTGCGTTGGTGGTTACCAGGGCCGCTGCGTCGGGCGATTGTTCCACCTGTTTGAGGGCATCGCAGATGGCGTCAAGTGTGGTGGCATTAAACCTGTGATCGCCATCGCCCACGAACGTCAAAATGTACACCTTCCCTCGCTTCTCTAGGCTGCACATCCTCACGAGGTTTTCTTCCTTGGTCTTGCGAAGAAATCAAAGCGGCCGCAGTACGGACTTAAAATATCCGAATGAGCAAAAGAGGAAGAAAGCGGCTTTTTAATGCTTAGTGTTGTTGATTCTATTCTTTGTTTTTAGCTTTTGTTTGGACTTGTTTCTTATAGATTCCAAGTAGATTATCTTTTAATTAATAATTTTTTTATAGAAAACTATAACATAAATATAATTGATATCATATTAGAGCATATTCATATCAATGCAACCAAAATTAGTTCTTATTTAATTTAAAATTTTATTCAATTTTAAAAGTATTTTAATTGAATATTTTAATATAATTAAGAAATCTATATTTTAAATATCTATGTAAAAATATCAATAAACACCTTTCAAATGATATCAAAAATAATATTATTTTTATATATAAAAGTAATATTATTTATATTTATCTCTCTTTAATGAGATAGATTGGCAACATCTATGATAGCTGTTATGAGGTGGTTAGGTGTGTAGAGTAATTATGCGAAGGGATGGTTGGTAGGTGTATGTAATATGTCTTGGTTGACATTTAATAGTTCATCCATTCCTCATCCTTTTGTGTTCTAGTTCTTATGGTGGGGCGACTAATTCTCATGTTGTTTGTAGATGGAGCTTGACATTTGGGTGGTAAGTTGATTGGTGGCAGGCATGGGTAGGAGAAGGTGGCAACTATACCTATGAAGCAAAGGAAATATTAGGTGTTTGGAGAGGAGGTAGTGGTTGATTTTATAGCATTATATCATTTGCAGACAAAGAAATTAGGGACCCAACACTCAGGCAGTTGATGGTTCATATTTGAGAGTTGGCTAAGGAATGGATGGCTCTTTGAGGGTATGTTTTTGTTCGACGATGGCCAAATTACTTTGGGACTTGAGTTACATGAGGGTAAGATGAAATACTTTTGATGTAGCACAATCTCTCTCTTATGCTTCCATGCTTTCTACGATTGATAGCTCTTACAGGTGATTCATGGTGACATTGGAGACGTGGTGCACCAGGTGGAGGTACATTTTAAATATTTTTTCCAAAACATCCATATGTAATTAAGAGGCAACAAAATTGTCTTCAGTTGGTTGTGGAGATGCTTACTGAGAAGTTGTGGGTCTCTCTCCCAAAGCATGTTGTTCCTTTGTTCTTTGAGTGTTGTGATGTAGTCGAGGACAAGGACAATGGTGTGGAAACTAAGGTTTTAAGTTAGAATATAGTAGGTGATAAATGTAATTGTGTGCTTGAGGGTCTCACAAGGTTTGCAGAAATTTCCTTGACCCCTCCTCATTGTTTAGACTCTATGTGATATGTTGATAGTTAGGGGGTTTTAGGTAGAAGTGTATTGTAGCCTTGATCATTTTGATGAGTAATAGTCAAGTTTAAAATTTTGTGTTATTTTTCCTACTTGGTTTGTCCTCTTGTTGACCTATTAGAATATGCTATTTCATTTGCTTGGATTATGGGGTCTCCTCAATTTTGATGGTTCCTTGACCTAAACCAAATAATATTATAAAATATAATATAAATATGCTTATAATAAATTATATTATTATATAATAATATAAATTTATTCTATTATATATATAAGTTATTTTAAGCTATATTTCTAAATATAGCCACATGAAATGCACCCTTCTTGAACTTGATTCGACATTTTAGAGACACATTGGGAATGATCTCTTAAGTGTGGGACCTTGCTAACTTGAGATCATACCTCTAGAGAATGTTAATTCCTTTCTAAGCCTAAGTGCAAGTGTTGATCCAACTTGACACAGATTAAAGCTAATGCCTACTCTTGCTCTAATAATTCATAGGAGAAAGGGAAAAGGGAAACATTTGAAAAGGAAAGATGGTTCAATGCGCCAAGACTTAACTGAGTTCTCTTTTTTCTTACAACAACACATGAAACCTATGAAATGTTGGATTAACTAGAATAATCACTTGATAATTAATTAATCATTAATTAATTATCAAGTCCCTTATTACTTTATTCACTTAAGCTAAACTTAGGAGTGCTTTTTATTAATTAGCATGTAGTGTCGAAAAAAGTAACCCTTTTTCCCACTTAATTTGGGAATGAATAATTAATGACAAAATGGACTTAATTGTGCCTTATTTAAGATGTTGTAAAGTGTTTCCTTACACTTTCACACTAATCTAGGGCTTCATTAATTAATTGAGGTTAATTAGAGCTTAATTGGCCCCTTAAATTCAAATCCAATCCTTATTTATTATATTTTCCAAGAGAAAAATCCTGACACTCATTAATAATGTTTCACAACACTTAGTTTGGCAAGGTTTGAGTCTTAGGCTAGTGACCTAGGACCCATTCACCACCTAGCGAATGGGTCCTTCCTAGGTTCTAAGACCCCCTTTTTACATAACATTCTACCTCCTTGAAATGTGTCCTCCTTAACTTAGGACACCCCTTTTTGAACTTATTCTTGGCGGGATTTTAGTGATTTTAAATCCTAGATCTGATGTCAGCTTGTGTTATTTGAATTTCAGGATTAAATCTTAAGATAAGTATAAACATAAGGTTATTTCACATAGTTTCACCTAGGAATATTTATGTAAGAATCCTAATAGTTTACAAGAGCATTGTAGAGCATTCAAGAGAATTCAAGAAGGCATTCAAGGGCGAATTATCAAGGTTTTATTATAACAATCAAAGATAATATCATCATGTTAAAGGAATAATGCATCATGCATGTTGTTGAGCTAATGTGTTGATGTAGCATTGGAGATCAAATTCAAGAATATTCAAGGTGTTATTTCATATCAAGTATTGTGATCAAGATCTACATTCCTTAAGGCCACTTCATGCTAGATTGTTGATTTATCATTCAAGATTTCATCCAAGGTATCATTGTTTCATGTTTCATGTTACATGTTCATTTATCATTTTTTCATCATAAGGTTTAATTACCTAAACGAGGTTTAACCAAGGAAAACTCTTATTCCCTAACAATCAACAAATTTTCTTCTTCCTTGGCATGTGATTGTAGGTTTTAGGTTGAAGATCAAGTGGAGAACAAAAGTTGTCAAGAATGTCAAAGTTGCAAAGTTGTAGAAGTTGCCATCTTTGTTGCAAGATCATTGAAAGTACTGTAGAAAATTGGTTTTTGACTTTCGAGATTTGAACACTTGGAGTTTGGAGTTGCAGACATTGAAGAATAGAACCCAAAAATCAATTTTTCAAAACCCTAAAAGGGAACCATTCGCCACTAGGCGAATGAGTCCTCGGCGAGGCCCAAAACAACAATTTTCAATAAGGTACACATCATTTATGCATCTTAAAACCTTCCTATTTGTTGTTATAATATAGTTAGGATTGATTTCTTATTTCTATTTATGCATTTTACCTCTCATAATTGAATGAAACATTAGTAAGAAAAAATGTTGTTCACCATCTTGTTGATTCATTTTTGTGAACCCATTTTTTAGTGCTTCATTATGGTGAACCTTACGTATTGAGCATTGAAATTTTATGATTTTAGGAGTCTCTTGCATCTTAGATTAGATCTTTCATTTATTTTCATTGAATTAAATCTCTTTTAGGGTGTCTTAGTTTTCATTCAAATTTGCATCTCATCTATGGTTTTAGAATTGCATTGTTGGCATTCGTTAAATATGAAAAATACAAAAACATCCATCATTTTTCATATCATTTAGATCATTCAAAATTGTATTTGAAAATTGAAAACAACATTGCATATCAAACTAGGTCTTGTAATTCATCATTTTCTCACATTTTCAACTTGCATTTCACATTGCATTTATAGAAAATTAAACTTGAAACTTACTATAGTAGACCTGAATTTGGAAATCATTAGAAAAAGCTTAAAAATTTGTAAAAATCAACTTCAAAACCCTAATATAGGACCCATTTTCCCTAGGGTGAATGAGTCCATGATCAGGTGCTGATTTGCATTTATAGAAATTAATTTTTTTTGTTTTGTGCTTCTGTTTGCTGTTGTTACATTTATGTTTTAGTTTGTTGATTTTTTATTTCACTAATTTCATTAAATCTAGCTTCATTTGCTTCATTTAGTGCATTTTCAAAATTCAAAATTGCATTTACAACATTTCATTTTTTAGATTGTTGCATAGTGTAATCAATAAACTGCCTTGTTTAGAATCTAAAAATTGCATCTACACATTTCATTCTAGGTCATTGCATTGCCTCTTTCCATTTTGGGTTTGCACACCAAGTTTGTAAAACTTGTATGAGCTTTACAACTTGGTGTCCTATTAGCAATGCTATTGTTAGATGTAGTTCGAGGCTCATGTTATCCCACGATATACCATTCGAAGTGGATCTTGGGTTTTCTAGCTCTCTTCTTAAAAGTGTTGATAATCAACCCTTTATGGCTCATAGTTTGCATACTTAATTTCCCATGACTTCACTCCCTACAACCAATGTTCTTAATGTTAACAACACCATACCTACCATCACTATTTCTACTCAAGCTTTGGGGTGCATTCAAAGCCAAGGTGGAACTTCAATTCCTCCTTCTACCATACCGATTTCCATTCCTACATACACTAGTACTCAAACTACCACAACAATTCAACCTACTAGTAATGTGAGCACTTCCTTAGGTATTTCCATAGTGAATCCTTCTAGCTTTGTGCATTCAAATACAATATCTCCTCAACCATCCACCCTCACCAACTTACAATTCACTTTCCCTCTGCATACATACACTACTCCACCTTATTCCCCTCCATCTTACAATCACAATGATGCTCTCCTTAACGCACTTATTCAAACCATGACATACCTTCAACAACAAGTTGCAACCTTAAATCAAAACAACAATGGTCAACCTTCACAATACATCAAAACCAACATGTTATCCTTGGAGATATTGAGAGCATAAATGCCACAAGGTATAGAAGTTCCCCGATTTGAGAAATATGGTGGTAAAGGAGATCTTGTTAGCCATGTTTCTGCTTTTACAACTCTATATAGTGATTTCATATTTGAAGATAAACTCTTGGCTAATTTGTTCCCTAGATCATTGAAGGATACTACTCTAGGGTGGTTCTCTTCCTTACTAAATAATTCAATAGGTTCATCCAATGAGCTTGTTGATGCATTTTACAACCACTTCCAAATTCATATGGGTCCCAAGATGACCCTTGCTGATTTAGTGAAATTCAAACAAAAGCATGATGAGAAAGTGATTGATTTCATAACAAGATACCAAACACTTTATTTACAAGTAAACATTAAGATTCCTGATGCTAATCTTCAATGAATATTTATTGCCAACTTACAACACAAACTCCAAAACAAACTTGAG
Organism: Sequoia sempervirens; assembly: GCA_007258455.2. NCBI lineage: Eukaryota > Viridiplantae > Streptophyta > Pinopsida > Cupressales > Cupressaceae > Sequoia > Sequoia sempervirens. The sequence goes on from VDFB02000017.1 coordinate 179,817,453, forward strand.
ATGTTGAGATTCCCATCCTTTACACAACTATGTACAACCCTTCGTGATTATCAAAATATGACTTGCATTTGTGATGTGAAAAATCCCCCTAGCCGTCCTAAAAATTTTGAATCCACAACTCAAAATAATTACCGACCTTTCAAGAAGAAAAATAGGGGCTTTTTAGAACTTAACTCCCCTCAACCAATTCAACAAACTAATAAACAAGTAGCTGCTATAAAGAAAACAATTTCTTTTGGGGATAGGAATAGAGAGTTCACTCTTCTACCTGATACCCTTCATAATATTATCATGTTGCAACTTATTGACAAGAACATGCTTACCTTACCTCTTGTTAAAGAGCGCGATCCTAATCTACCATTGCCCACAGACTTTCAATGAAACTCTTATTGTCATTACCACTGACAAAATTGACATGGTACGAAATATTGTAAGTGTCTTAAACATCTTGTGCAATTGATAATAATCAACTTCAAATTAGAGGTGTGAATGATCAAGGAAATAAGTTTGTAGCTCCTCATAATAAAAATTTACAAATCTTTACAAATCCCATGCCGAAGCACACTATTTCATTTGTCAAAGCTAGTGAAACAAAGAATGATGTGATGAAAGTTGACACAGATGATGAAAATATAAAAAGATGGAACTATGAATGAATCAGTTGAAGTGGTAGCATTTATCAAAGCTAAAATTTGTAAGGGCTCAACCAAAAAGCCTCTTGATATTTCTTTCTAACAAAAAGACATACTTAAACATACACCCAATGGTCCTCTTTACATAGCTGGAAGAATCAATAACAAGCCTACAAATGGGATATTAATTGATCTCGTCTATGGAGAGAATGTGATCACTAGAGAATTCCTATTTGTGCATGAACTCTATCAAGATACATATGACAAAGAGAAAGCATGGATCAAGATGCATAATGGTTTTTCTTGTTTTACGATGGGCTCGATAGATCTTCCTTTGAAAGTTGGACCGAAAACATTAAATGTCACACTCACCATCATCCTGCAATCAGACCAATTTCGTGTGAAGTTAGGCTATCCATGGCTTCGCTCCCTGAATGCCATCCCCTCGGTTGTACATAAATGTTTAAAGTTTCCCTTTGGCAATGATATCTTTACTATGCATCATAGTGGGTTTAATCCCGCATCTTCTCGAGGGAACTTTTCATTAGATTTATTTTGGCCTGAGCCTATGGAACCTATTAGACCTCGTGAGGACTTCTTTTCAAATCCTATCACAAATTCAAAGAAAAGTGTATAGTAGAATTATCTCTTTGAAACATGCCTCAACCTGTGATTGGGCCACCTATCCTTGACGAAACAATAATTGAACCGAAAGTCCTTTTGAACATCCAAGAATAGCCTATGACAAAACCTCCTGCAATTTCCTACAAGAGACCACAAGAAAACCAAAACAATCCCATTGTGCCTCCCAAGGTTAAACAAGTTTACAAAGCTAAAGAGAAAGTGGTTGAACAACCTCTGCATTGTTTATTCTGTTCCTCCCAAGGAAGAGAAGAAACCTATAGTTGACAAACCCGCTCCTACACAAACATAAATTAACAACAGATTGAAATGAAATTGAAATGCTAGAGAGCATAGGCATAGACATCGTGCTATTACTTGTATATCACAAACTAAAGAAGAAAAGAACAACACAAAAAATCAAAATCTGAACTTACCTGAAGCAATGCATGATGACTCTATACCCTCGTCGTAATGTAAACAAGAACCTTCAAGAGACATTATCATTCGACCTTCTATTGTGATTAATCTAGATGATGACACTGATATTACAAAGATTGATGAACAAGTGCATAATGAATTGAATACATTGTTTTCCTCTTCTATGACCTTAAACGACGAATCTCCTAAAAAGAGTGCTGAACTTGGTGATTCCCCTAGTTTGGCACTTGTTGTTGTCCCTTTGGCTAGTTGTATGCCTTCCGTATATACCAACCAAGATTGGGATGCAGATGACCTGCTATAGGTTGACTTGCATGTGCCTTACTAGTCTTTTGCTTTGTTTTCATGTTTCTTTATGTGATTACATGTGCGTAATGTGATCCCTCACGATGTTTCATTTGATGTATATCTCTCTCTCTCTCTCTTTTGTGCATTCTTCTATATGTACCTACATTCTTCTCTGTCTTAAACACTTTATCTTTTCATTTGTCTTGTGTTCTCCTTTTGGGGATGACACAAGGTGTTGAGACATTTATGTCTCTCCCATGTTGACCCAAAAGGATTTTTCTTTATTTTCGCTCTTTATGTGTCATTCTTCTAGTTCTATGAGTATTTGGGGAATGATGACATTTCTAAGCTCTATGACAACATTGCAGCAAAGACATACTGACCCCAAATCCATATTTCCCTTCTATATTTTTGGGGGAAACCCCTCCCTCCTTTTTCATGACGCAACTTTATTTTGGAAAGATATGAATTGGCATAGGGTTTTCTAAGGAAAGCTATCATGTCTAAGGATTGAACATTGGTTACTTTAAAGCAGTTGCTCACGACAATGCTGTTAGCAACCACTTTAAAGTGGGGGCATACATAGATGATATCTTTCGACATTTTGCATGCTTCATGGTGTGATTTTATTTTTCTTGTGTTGCATCCTTTTCTTGGTGGTGTCATTAGGTTTGATGTCCTCAAAGAATGCAATATTTCTAAGCATACAATTTCCCTTAGGGGCATGATGCAAATGAGGAATCCCATAAGTGGCAATCTGATATTCTTGACTTTTCCTGTCCTGGAGACATTAGGCACGATGTTCCCTAAGAAGAAGACCTTACATGAAACAACATCCCCTTGAACAAAAACAAAAACCTATGGACATTCATAAGCACTTAGCATTGTGGTACCTTATTGAAGTTATCAGGAGGATAACTTTGATATGGTATGGGAGGCTAATATGATTCTCTCATTTTTCACCTTTTTTTTGGGATAACTCACCTAGTGGATGGCTTGAGGTTCCACTACCTCAGAGTGAGCACACATGTTACAAACAAATAGCCTAGACCTGGTCCACATCGTGTTGGACAAATTTTTGAAGCTTGATCCTTGTTATGGAAAAACAACCTAGACCTGATCCACATTGTGTTGGATAGACTATCGTAGCTTGATCCTTGTTTCGTACAAACAACCGCATTCCTCATTGTGTTGGAACGGTCAAAGCTTGATCCTTTATTTTGCTTTATTTTCTTCATCTTTGATAGGGTATGATTATCTTTGTTACTGATACATAAATAAGTTCCTTACATGTCTACTTTACTGTGAATTTGTCATGGGGGAAAACTCTCACTAAAGTGGGGGAAAAATGTAGTGTTGAAAAAAGTAACCCTTTTTCACACTTAATTTTGGAATGAATAATTAATGATAAAATGGACTTAATTGTGCCTTATTTAAGGTGTTGTAAAGTTTTTCCTTACACTTTCACACTAATCTAGGGATTTATTAATTAATTGAGGTTAATTAGAGCTTAATTGGCCCCTTAAATTCAAATCCAAGCCTTATTTATTTCATTTTCTGAGGGATAAATCGCAACACTCATTAATAATGTTTCACAACACTTAATTTGGCGGTTTGAGTCCTAGGCTAGTGACCTAGAACCCATTCACCAGTTGGCGAATGGGTCCTTCCTAGATCCTAGGACCCTCTTTTTGCATAACATTCTACCTCCCCAGAATGTGTCCTAGTTATGTGTGTTAGAACCCTTTCGACCTATGGTGAATGGGTCATCCTTATCTTAGGAAACCCCTTTTTGAACTTATTCATGGCAAGATTTTAGTGATTTAAATCCCAGATGTGATGTCATCTTGTGTTATTTGAATTTTGGGATTAATTCTTAAGATAAGTATAAATTATATAAGGTTATTTCACATAGTTTCACCTAAGAATATTTATGAAGCATCCTAAGAGTTTACAAAAGCATTATAGAGCATTCAAGAATCCATTCAAGGGAAAATTATCAAGGTTTTATTGCAGCAATCAAAGATAATATCATCATATCAAAGGCATAATGCATCATGCATATTTTGAGCTAAAGTGTTGATGTAGCATTGGAGATCCAATTCAAGCATATTCAAGGTGTTATTTCATATTAAGTATTGTGATCAAGATCTACATTCCTTAAGGCCACTTCATGCTAGATTGTTGATTTGTCATTCAAGATTTCCTCCAAGGTATTGAATTGTTTCATGTTTCATGTTACATGTTCATTTCTCATTGTTTCATCATAAGGTTTAATTACCTAAATGGGGTTTGACCAAGGAAAACCCCTATTCCCTAATAATCAACAATTTTTCTTCTTCCTTGATGTGTGATTGTAGGTTTTAGGTAGAAGATCAAGTGAAGAACAAAATTTTTCAAGATTGTCAAAGTTGCAAATTTGTAAAAGTTGCCATCTTTGTTGTAAGATCACGAAAATTACTCTACAAAATTGATTTTTGACTTTTGGGAGCTGAACAATTAGAGTTTGGAGTTGCAGACATTGAAGAATAAAACCCAAAAAATAGTTTTTCAAACCCTAGCAGGGATCCATTCACCATTGAGAAAATGAGTCCTTACTGAGGCCTGAAACAACACTTTTTCAACAAGGTACACATCATTTCTACATCTTAAAACCTTCCTATTTTCTATTATAATAATTAGGATTGATTTTTTATTGTTATTTATGCATTTTACCTCTCATAATTGAATGAAAAATTAGTAAGAAAAATTATGGTGAACACCATCTTGTTGATTCATTTTGGTGAACCCATTTTTCAATGCTTCAATTAGTTTGAACTAAATATATGACAAGTTGTCTCATTGCGTGAGATTAGAACACTTGTCACTATCTAGTCAAATCCTCATCTAGGGTTTGCTTTTGCATGCTTTTATAAAGCTTGTACATTCATTTGTAATATTCAATTCAAAAATTAATTCATAGCAAATCAATTGCTTTTCTAGATCCATTCTTCTCAAGGTTGCATGAGCATATCAATGGATTTGATCTGTCTTTAGTGATACAATAATTACTTGTAGGTGATTTCTAGGTGTTTTGGACTTCAATAATCAACTTCCACATGGTATCAAAGCTCTAGATATGTAGCTTCCTATCTAAATTTTGAGAGATCCGTACTTGAGGGAAAAATTGAATCATCCTAAGAAGAAATGGGCATCACTGTTGAGTTTAGAATGACCAAAATCCTTAAGTTTTTTTGAAAAATTAAAAAATCAGCCATTAAAGGCTCTATGTAGGGCATAATACCCTACGCAGGCCTATAGTAGCTAGGGTGGGCCCCACACAAAATTTCCACCCACACCGACAGTCAAAACAACCATCAGCCTTTTCAAATCAACGACAACATTAAAATCGATGACACAAAACAAATTTGGTTCGCTAAAGAATTTTTTGCCAATGCTGCACCAATAAGGGAATATTCCCTTCCAAAGAATATTTCGACATTTTTGCAAGATACTGAAAACCGAGAGATATTTTCAAGCAATCGACTTATTTTCTTGGCCAATTGGTGTTTTTCCTATCAACAAAGAATATTATGAGAATATTCCTATTGATGTCACACTGACGCCATCCATACAGTTGGACCCTCAAGCCCCGTCCAAGCCCTAGTTTGCACGTAAAGGAGAATTTTTTTTCTTTTCACCATAACTTGATCATACGGTGTCGAAATTGAGCAAACAAGATATTTTTAGAAAGCTGGTTCCAAGAGATTTCTAGTGGTTTAGGTCTTATTATCATATTTTTCTATTGTCTCATCTTATTCTTAGTCAAAGTTAGAACTTCATTTTTCACTTTTGAGCTCATAAATATTTTCTTATATATCTCCGATTTTCACAATTCAAGCAACACTGGAAAGATATTTCAGAGCTCTTAAGATCTATTATACAATTTTTCCATAATATACCCCAAGTATATTTTTTTTAGTATTTTTGTGATTTCACATTCTAGTTAATTACTTGCATGTCTTGACACCTAGAAAGGATCTGTTTGTGTTGACATATTTTGATCTGCTTTATCCGTATTGAGGTTGTTAGTCTCTTATTATTTAATTTGAGTGAGTATCATGGGGCTTTTTGTTCATCATTCTGTGATCAACCTAGATAAGGATAACTATGAGTCTTGGCAAAATGGCATCCTAACACATCTTAGGTGGCTTGATATTTTAGCTTATTTGTATAGACTTATACCTACACTAGACACTCTAGGGAGTTTATTAACATGGGGCATCATAAAATATCATATTGTAGGGGTTATATGTTCTAGTGTTGATCTTGACACTATGTGTGTTGTATCAAACATTGAGTTTCCCCACACTCTTTGGACATGACTTTGGGAGATCTGTGGAGACCCTCATACCTCTCCATACCCAGAGGATCCTGCTATAGATTGTCTCATCCCTCTTGAAAATGTAGATTCCATACCCTTTGATGATGATACTTTATAGGAGCTTGAGTATATCACAAACCTTGCATGTTTTGATGGTTCAAATACTTGTCTTCATATTCCCACTCTTCAGATTAAGACTTCATCATCATATCATGTTGTTCCTAATTAGTTTGACATCGCCACTTCTTTGGCCCCTATTGATTCAGTGTAGCAAGACATCATACATATTCCAAACATAGCTACTTGGGATTTGCATCTTGCAGACATATCATCCTTGTTTGTGGAGTCCTATATTTCAGATTTGGAGGATTACTTTGAGGACATTCATCTCCTCTTTGTTGACAACCACATCAATGTTGTTGGCCCACCATCTTCATTGCTTTTGTAGCTTAATCTACATCAGTCTTCACAAGATTTTGGATTGACATCATTGCTTTTCAACATGTGGACATGTGAGAAATTTTTAGAGGCACACATCATTTGGATTTGAATTCCTACTTCATCCATTCTTTTGGATTGGCTTCTCCAATCACCAATGGATTTGTTTCTTGCTAAGGGGAGAAATGTTGTTTGCAGACAATGGATCATATTTTGTATTCAGAAGTTCATCATTGGCACATGAGCTCTCTCTTAATGGGGTGGATTCATATCCTTATTTTCTCTCTCCTATCACAAAACATCTATTATACTTGTATGAAAAAAGCAATCCTTGGGGGTCACATTAAGTCCTTCTATCCTTCTTTCACTAACTATGCAATCATTTATTTTTCTCTCTCTTGGAGAGGAGTTTTTCCCATGTGGTTTTCTCCTTTTCTTTACTTATCAGAGATTCATTTATTAGTACATGGGTACTACATCAGGAATTTATTTTGGGACCCATCCATGCATCCATCATTGCATTCAACATCTTGGTTTTTTAACTTCTCCCTAAGTTGATCTTAAAGGGGGGTGTTGGAGTAATTAGGATAATCACTTGATAATTAATTAATCATTAATTAATTATTAAGCCCCTTATCACTTTAACCTAAAATTAGGAGTGCTTTTTTATTAATTAGTTTGAACTAAATATTGGGTAAGCTGTCTCATTGCATGAGATTAAAACACTTGTCACTATCTAGTCAAATCCTTATCTAGGGTTTTCTTTTGCATGCTTTTATAAAGCTTGCACATTCATTTGTAATATTCAATTAAGATTAATTTATAGCAAATGAATTGATTTTTAGGATCCATTCTTCTCAAGGTTGCACGAGCATATCAATGGATTTGATCTTTCTTTTGTGATAGGATAATTGCTTGCAGGTGATTTATGGGTGTTGTGGAGTTCAATCATCAATTTCAACATGAAAGGCTACAAACTCACACAAATCTCTATTTTTTTCTAGCTCTTGCAAGCATGTATGAAGGTAAGGGGTTGTACAAACACTAAGAAGGAAAAAAATAACCATAATAGACACTGTAACATGCTTAAAAGATTGGAAATCCACATATAGCTCCTAAAAATAAGCATACACAACCTATGTCTCATAAAAGAGGAAAAATATCATTCATACATGAAAATAAGAACACTTAACCAACATCAAAAAGGAAGTAGAAGGATCCAAAATATATGTTATAAATGAAAGAATATAAAATGTACAACAATGATGAGAAAAAGGTGAATTTTTATTGATTGCAAGGCATTGAATAAGGGTTTTACAACTTTCAAAAGGCATAAAATATGTTATAAATAAATTTTCTCTTTTGTCTATCTTTTGTTAGAAAAAAATAGAACTATCATAAAAAATGAGGATTGTTGGGTCCTTAATACCTAGAGGAAAGCACCAAAATGATGATAAATTCTATGATCCATCAAGGGTACCTTTTAGAGAATGCTTGTGACCTAGTTGTCATCCTCATTAATGTTTTTAGAAGAATGTCCCTTTTAAATTTGATCTGATCATTTGTAAATATGTAAAAGAACATCATTTATACACCTACATATGTTAGAGCATTGATGGCTCATGTGATTAACTGCAAGGACAAGGAAATCACCGAAGAAATAATGTTGAAATCATGACCTGGGGATGGTGTATCAATCATTAGGATCTATAGTAATAGCTAAGGTATGGTTGATCAAAATTTTCCTCCTATAGCATAGAAAAACATATCTTTGGAAATTTTCACACTCATTTGGGTCTTTCTTATGGATGTTGGCCTAGTTTTGCCTAGATTTAATGTTGTAATGTGGCCAACACATTCACATTAGGTCTTGGACCCTTGCGAATCAATAAGAACTTTATGATGCCTTGTAAAAGTGTTGTAACCCACTTTCACACCTTTCTAGGACCTTTTTAATATAATTCACTTAAATAACCTCTTTTTATCACTTACCAAGCCTTATTTCAAAGTGTTGTAACAAAATTTCATGCTTTTTTAGGCTTGTCATCAATAATTTGACCCTTTCTTATGTTTAAATGACCCATTTATACACTTACCGGCCCTACTTAAGTATATTTTTGAGAATAATCTCATTAAACATCATTTAATACACTTTAATTCTCGACACCCACTTAAAATTCCTAAGTGGGACCAAGTCGCCTCTAGGGGCTACTTAGTCTCATTTGGCTCAAAAATCAAAATTATTTCAAAATTTTGGCGGGATATTATTTTCTAAGCCTTGAGGTTGGCCTGTGATGTGGTATTTTCGGGAAATTTTGTATAATCATGTATAAATATAGGGTTTTCCTCTCATTTTCATCCTTCTTAATCTCCTAAACTCTCTAATTTTCTAATCAAGCATTCAATCATTCACTTTAGCATTCTAGGCATTCTCAAGCATACATCCATTGGAGTATCTATTGGCATATCTTCAAATTTCTACTTCAAAGGTTTGATGAGTTTTAGCATTACATGTTTTTCATTCATCAATCTCTTTTCATTTCATTTCATTTCATTTTCAAGGGTTTAATTACCAAACCAGGGTTTGACCAAGGCAAACCCCTATTCACTAACCCTTAACACTTTTCCCCCTCTTTACATGTGTTTTGCAAGTCTTGTGTGCATATTTTTCAAAGAGAAAGGTGTGAAAAGTTGTCAACAATTTATCAAAGTCATTAAAAGTCAAAAAAACCTAAAAGAATCTCGGAGAACACCTACATGTCAGATTTTGTAGTTTTGGATCTAGAAATTTGTTAGGAGCTGGAGTGTAGGTCGAGAGCTACAGATTGCATCTTTGAATTTCTTGAAATCTGGAGGTGGACTAAGTTTCCATTAGTGGTGAATTAGTCCTATTTCCAGGCCTGAAAAGTGGTTTCTGTAGTTTTGAGTACCCTTTTGTCTGAAACCTTTTACGGCAGAATTTCCCTGAAACAAGACTAGGTCACCTAGCTTGGTGTAAGTATCCCAATAGGCTTCAACAGCGAATTCTACAGGATTCCAGAGCTCCTCTTCATCACTTTATAGTTTCTAGGTGCACTTAGTCAATCTCATTAAGTTCTGTTATAGTTTGCTTGCATTTTTAGTTCATTTTGCATATCACAGTGTGTTTTCAAGAAAAGTGCATTTTCTTAGTTTTGCATTAGTATTTAATTTATTTTATCAGTTATTTGCATTTAGGACATTCTATTTAGACATATTTCAATCATATTTGCATTATTCTTGAGTGAACCATCTAGGTTTTTGGGATTCCTTTCTCCTTTTAGGTGAAAAACCCTAGAAGTGTAAGAGAGTCCCTTATCCCAAAAATCTACAGTTCACCTCCTTTGAATCTGTGACACTACATAAAGAATGATTTTTGGGTGTCATCATATTTAATCTAGTAGCTAGGGAGAATTACAAATGTGTTAATGAAATTCTTGGGTCATCTAGGAGTAGGTGGGAGCTTTCTTGTTTGAATGGAAAAGTTTCATGAATTGGCATGCTTGATGAGGAAGTTCCAATAGACATGTTGGGAAGATCAAGCCCAAAATCCCCAAAAGGAAAGGCATCATTCTACCAAAATTAATTTTTTTGGCCTCTCACAAACTATGTCACAATTGCAATAGGTTCACAAACTTGCAAACTTGTTGACATTCAGAATGTGACCACTTTTCCACCTTCTTTCTTCATCTTTCTCTTTAGCACTTTACACATTTCATGAAATGGAGAACCAATGAACCAATATTTCACTTTCCCACCTTTTATGAACTTAAGAACCATGTTAGTCTCTCAATTTTTTTAAAAACTACAAACTTTCTGACACTTGAACTCATTTGTTCCCTCCTCGTCACACGGTGCAAGTGTTGATGCAACTCAACACAAATTAAAGTTAATGCCTACTCCCGCTTTAATAATTCATAGGAGAAATGGAAAAGGGAAACATTTGAAAAGGAAAGATGGTGATGTGCCAAGACTTAATTGAGTTCTATTTTTTCTTACAACAACACATGAATCCTATGAAATGTTGGATTAACTAGGATAATCACTTGATAATTAATAAATCATTAATTAATTATCAAGTCCCTTGTTTCTTTATTCACTTAAGCTAAACTTAGGAGTGATTTTTTATTAATTAGTGTAGTGTTGGAAAAAGTAACCCTTTTTCACACTTAATTTGGGAATGAATAATTAATGACAAAATGGACTTAATTGTGCCTTATTTAGGGTGTTGTAAAGTGTTTCCTTACACTTTCACACTAATCTAGGGATTTATTAATTAATTGAGGTTAATTAGAGCTTAGTTGGCCCCTTAAATTCAAATCCAAGCATTATTTATTGCATTTTCTAAGGGATAAATCCTGACACTCATTAATAATGTTTCACAACACTTAATTTGGAAAGGCATGAGTCCTAGTCTAGTGACTTGGGACCCATTGCCACTTGGTGAATGGGTCCTTCCTAGGTTCTAAGACCCCCTTTTGCATAACATTCTACCTCCCTGAAATGTGTCCTAGTTATGTGTGCTAGGACCCATTCGCCCTATGGCAAATGGGTCCTTAACTTAGGACAACCTTTTTGAACTTATTCTTGGCGGGATTTTAGTGAATTTAAATCCTAGATCTGATGTCTGCTTGTGTTATTTGAATTTCAGGATTAAATCTTAAGATAAGTATAAATATAAGGTTATTTCACATACTAGGAATATTTATGCAAGAATCCTAAGAGTTTACAAGAGCATTATAGAGCATTCAAAAGGCATTCAAGGGTAGATTATCAAGGTTTTATTGTAGCAATCAAAGATAATATGATCATGTCAAAGGCATAATGCATCATCCATGTTGTTGAGCTAATGTGTTGTTGTAGCATTGGAGATCCAATTCAAGCATATTCAAGGTGTTATTTCATATCAAGTATTGTGATCAAGATCTGCATTCCTTAAGGCCACTTCATGCTAGATTGCTGATTTGTCATTCAAGATTTCATCCAAGGTATCATTGTTTCATGTTACATGTTCATTTCTCATTGTGTCATCATAAGGTTTAATTACCTAAATGGGGTTTGACCAAGGAAAACCCCTATTCCCTAACAACCAACAATTTTTCTTCTTCCTTGATGTGTGATTGTAGGTTTGAGGTTGAAGATCAAGTGGAGAAGAAAAGTTGTCAAGATTGTCAAAGTTGCAAAGTTGTAAAAGTTGCCATCTTTGTTGCAAGATCATTGAAAGTACTCTAAAAAATTAATTTCCAACTTTTGAGAGTTGAACATCTGGAGTTTGGAGTTGCAGAAATTGAATAATAGAACCCATAAATCAATTTTTCAAAACCTAATAGGGACGCATTCGCCACTAGTCGAATGAGTCCTTAGTGAGGCCCAAAACAACACTTTTTCAACAAGGTACACATCATTTTTGCATCTTGAAACCTTCCTATTTTCTGTTATAACAATTAGGATTGACTTTTGATTTTTATTTAAGCATTTTACATCTCATAATTAAATGAAACATTAGTAAGAAAAAATGTAGTTCGCCATCTTGTTGATTCATTTTGGTGAACCCATTTTTTGATGCTTAATTATGGTGAACCTAGCGTATTGAGCATTGTAATTTTTTGATTTTAGGAGTCTCTTGAATCTTAAATTAGATCTTGCATTCATTTTCATTGAATTAGATCTCTTTTAGGGTGTCTTAGTTTGCATTCAAATTTGCATTTCATCTAGGGATATAGAATTGCATTGTTAGCATTCTTTAAATATGAAAAATACAAAAACATCCATCATTTTGCATATAATTTCTTAAAGATCATTCAAACTCGCATTTGAAAATTGAAAAAAAAATTGCATATCAAACCAGGTCTTGCAATTCATAATTTTCTCACATTTTCAAATTGCATTTCACATTGCATTTATAGAAAATTAAACCTGAAACTTACTATAGCAGACTTGAATCTGGAAATAATCAGAAAAAGCTTAAAAATATGTAAAAATCAACTTCAAAACCCTAATCTAGGACCCATTTTCCATGAGTCCCTGATTAGGTGCTGATTTGCATTTCTAGAAATTAAAAATTTATGTTTTGTACTTCTATTTGCTGCTGTTACATTTCTGTTTCGCTTTGTTGATTTTTTGTTTCATTAATTTCATTAAATATAGCTTCATTTGCTTCATTTAGTGCATTGAAAAAATTCAAAATTACATTTACAACATTTCATTTTCAGATTGTTGTATAGTGTAATTAGTAAACTGCCTTGTTTAGAATCGGAAAATTGCATTTACACATTTCATTCTAGGTTATTGCATTGCCTCTTTCCATTTTGGGTTTGCACACCAAGTTTGTAAAACATGTATGAGCTTTACAACTTAGTGTACTATTAGAAATATTATTGTTAGACATAGTTTGAGGGTCATGTCATCCTGCGATATACCATTCGAAGTGGATCTTGGGTTTTCTAGCTCTCTTCCTAACAGTGTTGATAATCAACCCTCTATAGCTCAAAGTTTGCATACTTCATTTCCCATGATTTCACTCCCTACAACTAATGTTATTAATGTTAACAACACCATCTACCTACCATCAATAGTTCTACTCAAGCTTTGGGGTGTATTCAAAGCCAAGGTGGAACTTCAATTCCTCCTACCATACTGATTTCCATGCCTACATACACTAGTACTCAACTTACCACAATAATTCAACCTACTAGAATGTGAATACTTAGGTATTTCCATAGTGAATCCTTCTAGATTTGTGCATTCAAATACAATATCTCCTCAACCATCCACCTTCACCAACTTACCATTCACTTTCCCTCCACATACATACACTACTCCACCTTATTCCCCTCCATCTTACAATCACAATGATGCTCTCCTTAACTCACTTATGCAAACCATGAAATTCCTTCAAAAAAAGTTGCAACCCTAAATCAAAAAAACAATGGTCAACCTTTGCAATAAATCAAAACCAACGCGTTATCCTTGGATATATTGAGAGCACAAATTCCACAAGGTATAGAAGTTCCCCGATTTGAGAAATATGGTGGGAAAGGAGATCTTGTTAGCCATGTTTCTGGTTTTACAACTCTATGTAGTGATTACATATTCAAAGATAAAATCTTGGCTAAGTTTTTCCCTAGATCATTGAAGGATATTGCTCTAGAGTGGTTCCCTTCCTTACCGAATAATTCAATAGGTTCATTCAATGAGCTTGTTGATGCCTTTTACAACCACTTCCACATTCACATGGGTCCTAAGATGACCCTTGCAGATTTAATGACATGCAAACAAAATGATGATGAGAAAGTGTTTGATTTCATAACAAGATACCAAACACTTTATTTACAAGTAAATATTAAGATTCCTGATGCTGATCTTCAACAAATATTTATTACCAACTTACAACACAAACTCAAAACAAACTTGAGATATTGAGATTCCCATCCTTTACACAACTATGTACAATCCTTTGTGATTATCATAATACGACTTCCATTCATGATGTGAAAAATCCCCCTATCCATCCTGAAAAAGTTTGAATCCACAACTCAAAATAATTACCAACCTTTCAAGAAGAAAAATAGGGGATTTTTACAAATTAAATCTCCTCAACCAAGTCAATAAACTAATAACCAAGTGGTTGAGCTATAAAAACAATAAATTCTTTTGGGGATAGGAATAGAGAGTTCACTCCTACACCTGATCCCCTTCATAATATCATGTTGCAACTTATTTAAAAGAACATGCTTACCTTACCTCCCATTAAAGAGCATGATCCTAATCTACCATTGCCCGTAGGATTTTGACAAAACTCTTATTGTCATTACCACTGACAAAATGGACATGGTACAAAATATTGTAAGCATCTTAAACATATTGTGCAAGACCTGATTGACAATAATCAACTTCAAATTGGAGGAGTGAATGATCAAGGAAATAAGTCTGTAGCTCCTCCTAACCAAAATTTACAAACCTTTACAAATCCCATGCCAAAGCATACTATTTCATTTGTCAAAGCTAGTGAAACAAATAATGATGTGATGAATGTTGACACAGATGATGAAAATATAAAATATGAAACTATGGATGAATCAATTGAAGTGGAGCATTTATTGAAGCTAAAAACTTGTAAGGGCTCAACTAAAAATCCTCTTGATACTGATTTTTAACAAAAAGACATTCTTAAACATGCACCCGATGGGCCTGTTTACATAGCCGGAAGATTCAATAACAAGCCTACAAATAGGATATTAATTGATCCCATTTGTGGAGAGAATGTGATCACTGAAGAATTCCTATTTGTACATGAACTCTATCAAGATACATATGACAAAACAAAAACATGGATCAAGACACATAATGGTTTTTCTTGTCGTACGATGGGCTCGATAGATCTTCCTTTGAAAGTTAGACTGAAAAAATTAAATGTATCATTCACCATCATACCGCAATCAAACCAATTTCATGTGAAGTTAGGCTATCCATGGCTTTTCTCCATGAATGTCATCCCTTCGGTTGTACATAAATGTTTAAAGTTTTCCTTTGGAAATGATATCTTTACTATGCATCATAGTGGGTTTAATCTCGCGTCTTCTCGAGGGAAATTTTCATTATATTTCTTTTGTCCTGAGCCTATGGAACCTATTAGACCTCGTGTGGACTTCTTTTTCAAATCCTATCAAAAGTTCAAAGCAAAGCGTATAACAAAATTATCCCTTTGAAACATGCCTCAACCTGTGATTGGTCCACCTATTCTTGACGAAACAATGATTGAACCGAAAGTCCTTCCGAACATCCAAGAGCAACCTATGACAAAACCTCCTACAATTTCCTACAAGAGACCACAAGAAAACCAAAAGAATCCTATTATGCCTCCCAAAGTTAAACAAGTTTACAAAGCTAAAGAGAAAGTGGTTGAACAACCTCTGTATTTTTTATTCCATTCCTCCTAAGAAAGAGAAGAAACCTATAGTTGACAAACCCGCTCCTACAAAAACACAAATTAACAATAGATTAAAATGAAATTGGAATGATAGAGAGTGTAGGCATAGACGTTGTGCTATTGCTCATATGTTACAAGATAAAGAAGAAAAGAACAACAAAAAAATAAAAATATGAACTTACTTGAAGCAATGCATGATGACTCTATACCCTCACTGCAACGTAAACAAGAACTTTCAAGAGACATTATCATTCAACCTCCTATTGTGATTAATCTAGATGATGACATTGATATTACAAAGATTGATGAACAAGTGCATAATGAATTGAATACACTGTTTTCCTCTTCTATGAGCTCAAATGAAAAATCTCCTAAAAAGATTGTTGAACTTGGTGATTCTCCTAGTTCGACACTTGCTATTGTCCCTTTGGCTAGTTGTCCACCTTCCATATATATCGACCAAGATTGGGATGTAGACAACTTGCTATAGGTTGACTCACATGTACCTGACTAGTCTTTTGCTTTGTTTTCATGTTTCTTTATGTGATTAAATGTGCATAACGTGATCCCTCATGATGATTCATTTGATGTATCTCTCTCTTTCTCTTTTGTGCATTCTTCTATATGTACCTACATTCTTCTCTATGTCATAAATACTTTATATTTTTTATTTCTCTTGTGTTTTCCTTTTGGGATGGCGTAAGGCGTCGAGACATTTAGGTCTCTTCCATGTTGACCCAAAAGGATTTTTTTTTTGTTTTTTTCTCTCTATGTGTCATTCTTCTAGTTCTATGAGTATTTGGGGAATGATGACAGTTCTGAGCTTTATGACAACATTGTAGCAAAGACATACTGACCCCAAATCCATAGATCCCTTCTGTATTTTGGGGGCAACCCCTCCCTCCTTTTTCATGACGTAGCTTTATTTCAGAAACATATGACTTGGCATAGGGTTTCCCAAGGAAAGCTCTCATTTATAAGGATTGAACATTGGTTACTTTAAAGCAGTTGCTCACAACAATGGTGTTAGCAACCATTTTAAAGTGGGTGCATACATCGATGACATCTTTCAACATTTTGCATATTTCATGATGTGATTTTCTTTTTCTTGTGTTGTGTCCTTTTCTTGGTGGTGTCATTGGGTTCGATGTCCTCCAAGAATGCAATATTTCTAAGCGTACGATTTCCCTTAGGGGCATGATGCGAATGAGGCATCCCATAAGTGGCAATCTGATATTCTTGACTTATCCTCTCTTGGAGACATTAGGCATGATGTTCCCTAAGAAGAAGACCTTACATGAAACAAGATCCCCTTGACCAAAAACAAAAACCTATAGACAGGACATTAATAAGCACTTAGCATTGTGGTTCCTTATTGAAGTTATCAGGAGGGTTACTTTGATATGGTTTGGGAGGCTGATATGATTCTCTCATTTGCCACCTTTTTTTGGGATAACTCACCTAGTGGACGACTTGAGGTTCCACTACCCTAGAGTGAGCATGCATGTTACAGAAAAATAACCTAGATGTGGTCCACATTGTGTTGGACATACTATTGAATCTTGATCCTTGTTATGGAAATACAACCTAGACCTAGTCCACATCGTGATGGACAAAATGTCGAAGCTTGATCCTTTATTTTCCTTTATTTTCTTTGTCTTTGATAGGGTATGATTGAGTATCTTTGTTATTGCTACATACATATGTTGGACTCAAGGAACACTGAGAGGGGGGTGAATCAGTGTTCAATAAATTAGACTATCAATTCAAATCTTAAACCATTTTCAACACATAAACAGAAATAAAAATGCAAGTACATGAACAAGATGATCAAAACACCATAACTCCAATATTTTTATGTGGAAACCCTATTAGGGGAAAAACCATGGTGGAGTTTAATCCACAATTTATACTCTGTTAAAAGTATGAATAAAAGGGAATGCACTTGCATTCAGGCACACTGCCTAGAGCTCACTACCATACAAAATGTTTGTGATTACTGTATGTGCATAAAATTGGTCATATTTAATTAATCTTGACATTTAATTAAATATTTATTATTTAATTAATTTCTCTAAAGTCTTCTACATGTAATTAAATTTAATTAATTAAATTATATTGTTCATTCATTATTCTCCCACCATAATTAAATAAATTCATTTTATTTGATTATTTCACATATCTACTTGATTAAATTAAATAAATACATTTTATTTATTTAAGTTAATTATCATCTCTTAAATTTAATTAAATATTTTTAATTAAATATCTCTTTTTCTATTTTAAACTTTCCTCTAATTAATTAAATACTTTTATTTAATTAATCTCGTAACACATGTCATTCCTTCAAATTTAATTAAATATTTTATTTAATTAAAGATCTGCTTTCTTCAAATCATAATTAGATATTTCATTTAATTATGAAATCTTCTGATTTCCTCAAAATCTTAATTAAATATTTATTTAGTTAAGAAAAATCAACATGCACTCATAAATAAATAATTGAATTAGATAATTCATTATTTATCTTATCAGAGAATCTTTCCATTTTTCTTCTAAAAAAAGATGATTTTAAAATCATCTCATCTTATCTCTTCCATGAAAATGGAAAAATCTTGCTTTACTCGTTTTCTTCTATTTTTCTCTTTAGTTTCATCCATCTTCAACAGTTCGATTTGTCAGGATTTATCACAGCTGTTGGTCAATTTAGCCAATCATAATCCTCAAAAAACTCTATAAATACAGGTGCATATCCAAGCATTGGTTACAACACATGATGAACACACGAACATATACGCAATCACACTTGCATTCTTGCACTTTAGCATTTCATTAATATTCGTATCTTAGCATAATCTTGCATGTAGCATAGTATGCATTTCATTTATATCTCATTCTTCAGTTGTCCATTTTGTTGAGCTTGATCTGTTGATGTCTGAGAGCAATTGGAAACAACAAAATGCTAGAGATAGAAAGAAATAAGATGACTTCGAGGAAGCTGCCGTTTACAGTTTATTTATTCTGTTTTTCTTTCAGTTTCTTCGATCTAATGTTTTATTGATATGTGTTTGAATTCATTTATAATTGATCATATTTTCATACACACAATTACAACAAAAATTGAACTAAGAAGATAACATCTACAAATTCCTGGATTCAATTCTGGTGAAGCAAATAAAACAGATTCTGAACCTTCTGTTTGATCTTGCAACTCGCTCTACTCTGCTCTTCCTTAATTCACAATAATCTTCTTTTGCTCAAGAAAAATTTACTCAACTGATTTTCTAATGTTCGCTCATACATCTATTCTACTCTTTTCACACATTCACACCTTCTCACCACTTTGTCCTCCTTACAAAAATGAATTACTGATCTCATATATATATATCCGCTAGCAAAGGTTTTAATCACTTAAGTCAACTTCAACAAAACATGAAATATTCTCCAATAGTTGGCTCAAATTACAAGTTATATTTAATGCGCACCCACAAAGGTTAGCTTAAGACATAGCTGGGACCCAAAACGATATTCTCAAACTTAGAAACAATTAAACAACTACTCCTTATACATCCATGACCCACTACATTCATTGAGTCGGCCACAATGAGCAAATAAACAAAAAATCATTCTATTGAATCTCTTAACTCATACACCGATTGCTGCAACACCACAAAACTTATCAATAAGGTAACATGCATGCTTAAAAATTTTTCCTGGGGATCCACAACACAAAATGATGATCCGGTGAAGCATATAGATCAACTAACTGACTGGATACCCCGTTCTTCATGCTTTTTGTCGATAACACACCAGCTTCTACTTTTATTACTGGTATAAGTAGATCCTGATCTATGGACCGAGATAA
>VDFB02000017.1:179837147-179990404 GCA_007258455.2 Sequoia sempervirens
ATATCTACAAAGAATATGGTAAAGGATGAATTTGGAGATCTAAATGCCAGTGATTTGTGAGAGGTGGATTGCCTCTACCCACTTGGTGAAATACTCGGTGGCGGTGATTATGAAGGTATGGCCGTCGGATGAGGGTGGATGAATCTTGCCAATCAAGTCAAAACCCCATTGAGAAAATGGCCATGGTGCCAGCAGGGGCTGAAGATCTTGTGTTGGAGCATGGATTAAATCTGCATGTTGCTGACATGGGAGACACTTCTTTACAAACTCACAAGCATCATGTTCCAGCGTAGGCCAATAATACCCCGCTCGTAAGATTCTCTTGGCTAAAGCCATACCATTTGAGTGCGCTCCACAAACACCGCCATGTACCTCCGTTAATGTAGCATGGGCTTCGGTCTCATTTAGGCATCTGAGGAGGATTCCATCATACCCGCGACGATAAAGCGTATCACCGACAATGACGTATCGAGATGAATGGTGGATAAATGATTTACGTTGGTTATGTGTAAGTTCTGGGGGTAGGGTATTGTCACAGAGGTAATTATATATGTCTTAGTACCACGGGGAGGCGGGACCTACAACATCGCACACCATGTCAGTGTCAGGAACATCATATGCAGGGATTAATAGTTGTTCGACAAGAAACTCACACTCTGTTCGATCTCTGGGCATGTCGATCAAAGAACCAATAGTGGCCATGGCATCTGCTGCTTTGTTCTGCACCCGAGAGATTTGGTCAAACTGTATGGAGGTGAAGTATTTCTTGAAATCGTCCACCATGCGCTTATAGGGTAGCAGTTTGTCATCCTTTGTGAGGAATTCATCATTAACTTGTCTGATGACCAGCAAGGAATCCCCAAAGACCTTCAAATGTGTAATATGCCACTGTTTTGCAATTCTAAGGCCGATGAGGAGGGCTTCATATTCTGCCATATTGTTGGTGCAGGGAAACGCTATCCTGAATGATTTTGGGATGTAGTCACCTTGAGGGGTGACTAATAGAATTCCTGCCCCAGATCCACTGTGAGTGTATGAGCCATCAAAGTATAACGTCCAAGTTGGTGCTTCTGTTACTGTGTAGATTCCTTCATCCGGGAAGTCAGTGTCTATTGGGTATGCATCTACTAGTGGTGCTTCAGCCAATTGATCAGCAATAACCTGTCCTTTAATAGCTTTGCGCTCTACATACTCAATGTCAAATTCGCTTAGTAGCATGACCCATTTGGCCATGCGGCCAGTCAAAGTAGTTCTAGATAACAGATATTTCAAAGGATCAATTTTAGCAATTAATTTGACTGGATGACTGAGCATGTAATGGCGGAGTTTCTGTGTACTGAAGACCAGTGCAAGGCACGCTTTTTCCATAGGAGAGTAATTTAACTCATAGCCGACTAGTGTTCTGCTGATGTAGTAGACTGCCCTTTCTTTGAGTGACTCATCGTGCTGTGCCAATAATGCCCCCAGTGCGACTGAGGTAGCAGAGATATAAA
Source organism: Sequoia sempervirens (assembly GCA_007258455.2). Taxonomy (NCBI): domain Eukaryota; kingdom Viridiplantae; phylum Streptophyta; class Pinopsida; order Cupressales; family Cupressaceae; genus Sequoia; species Sequoia sempervirens. Next base: position 179,838,641 of record VDFB02000017.1, read on the forward strand.
GTAGGAGGGGTTTTCCTGGAATAGGTGGCATTAAAATTGGGGGATGAGCTAAGTATTCCTTGATTTTATCAAAAACCATTTGACCTTGTAAGGGTCCATGGGAAGGTGGGAGGATCTTTCTTGGAGATGGAGTAGAAAGCAGCCGACATTGCTCCTGCAAGGCAGGCCTTGTAGTGACCGGGATGAGTGCATCTTTCCACAGAGCTCCTTAGCTGTTTGAGATTGCGTGGAGGGGGCATGTCTAGGATAGCCTTGACCTTAGAGGGATCAACCTCAATGCCCCGGCGAGAGACTATGAAACCTAACAACTTTCCAGAAGTGACCCCAAAGACACACTTTTTCGGAGTCAGCCGCAACTTATAATGTTCCAACCGCTCAAATATCTTCTTCAAGATTGCAGGATGTTCTGCTCGTGTTCTGGATTTCCCCAATAGGTCATCAACATAGTCTTCCATGATGATGTGGATAAGGTCATGGAAGATAACCGTCATGGCTCTCTGATATGTCGCCCCCGCATTTTTAAGACCGAAGGGCATAACATTGTAGCAGAAAGTGCCCCAAGGAGTGGTGAAGGCGGTTTTGTGTTGGTCCTCAGGTGCAATTCGGATCTGGTTATACCCGGAGAAGCCATCCATAAGGGACAACATCTCGTGTCCTGCTGTTAGGTCGACCAACATGTCAATATTGGGTAAGGGGAAGTCGTCTTTGGGGCAGGCCTTGTTAAGATCCCTGAAGTCTGTACATATCCGAATGTCGCCATTTGGTTTAGCAACTGGCACTATGTTGGAGATCCATTCGGAGTAGTCGATTGGCCTGATAAATCCTGCCTCCAGCAACTTCTCTAATTCCTTCTTGACTAACAATGCGACTTGCGGATGCATCTTGCAGAGTTTTTGCTTGACAGGTTTAGCGTCTAGGTTGATGTCCAGGTGATGAACCACCAAGGCGGGATCTAAGCCTGGCATGTCTGAATATGACCAAGCGAAGTTAACAATTCCCTCCTGGAGTAGCTGCGCAAAGATTGGAAACTCTTGTTCGGAGAGTGACTTGGCTACATAGGTGATCTTAGGATTTTCAGTAGTTCCCAAATTAATCTCTTGCGTCTCTTCAATCAGAATAGATGATCTGGTAGATAGCTGAGTTCCTATAAGGGGAAGATGAACATCTCCATCTTCTGGCGCCTCTTTGAGGTTTTCGCTGTCAGATGCGTCCTTTATTTTTACTTTTTCCAGGTCACGAAGTGCCTCAGGGAGGTTTTCACTAGATGACCGTTTGTTATTATTTTTATTCTCACTTTTGCGACTAGAGTGTTCATCCTCCCCCAATCCCATGAGGTTGACATATGTATCCGCAGACATAGTGACAGGCGTGCTAGTTCATAGGTCCCAATCAATGAGCTCAGGATGGCAAAGGGATAGGCTAATGGTGCAGACGGATAGGCATTCAAACATGGAGGATAGGTCAACGTGATCGACGTCATCGTACGCACGTATGATGGATTCTTCCTCGGTTATGTCTTCCAATAAGCCGTCGTCCACAACTACACTATTGGAGGCATTAGACAATGTTTCAGGGCCCTTTTGCTTTCTGTCATACCCAATGCCCACATTCTTTGGTAACATACATGTATCAATGGGTTGTAATCGCCCTTGTTCTTGCTTTCCTAGGCCTCTGCCTTGATAGTTATGCTTTTCCACAAACTTTGTCGGCCAGGGGTACTTTTCTTGGAAGTATTCCTTGAGAGGAGTTTCTGGCTGAGGCTCTTCTCGGTAAACCCATTGGCTTATGTCTTCTTTGGGCGCATATGTCTTGATACTTGGGGATACAAAGGTGGTGGTAGGGATATTCGTGCCACTGAAGGTGACAGTCTTGTCTTCCTTTGGGGTAGCATGGGAAGGTTGACCGTACTCGTGTGGCGATGGTGGCATGGTCGCCACATTAAGAGAAGTGTGCATTTCGTACTCGCCACACCCTTTGTCAATGATCTGGACTTTTGTGAACGTAGGCTCAGTGGGGGAGGATGGAGTGGTTTTTGTAGTGGATTGTGGATGAATGGGTGATGATTGGGATGCCCCCATTTCAACCCCAGGACAATACTGTAGATGGGGAAATGATGCCTCTAGAGCGCGGCAATATTCGAATGGTTGGGGGTCGACATAGATGGTGACCTCCTGTCCATCGACTGGGAATTTGAGGCATTGATGGTAGGTGGAGGGTACGGCTTGCATAGCATGGAGCCATGGTCGGCCGAGTAGGAGGTTATATGGTAAGTCCAGATCAAGGACATGACAGGTGATGTACCGAACCACCGGTCCAACTTGGACAGGAAGATTAATGATCCCTTCTGAATTCCTTTCTGCATTGTCATAAGCCTTGATTGTAATAATCTGGTTGCTTAAGTTTGCTTGGGTATACCCCACCTGTTTTATGAATTTTAAAGTGCACAAGTTGAGGGCAGAGCCATTATCTACCAAGACCCTTTTTACTTTATTTTAAGAGCAACCCAGGAAACTGAAATATGTAAGGAAATGATTGTGATTGAATAATGTTGAATATCATTATGCTGAAGTTGATGGGATGAATCACGGTGTCTACAAGGCTTGGAAGCTGTGTAGGGTCCATATTAGTAGGCACATGAGTTTCTGCGGGGAGCTCTGAGGATTTCTTGATACCTGAGGGGAAGACAGAGTAGAATCAAAATGGGGAATATGTAATGGGGTCTTTCAGTGATCAAGGATGTGTCTTTGGGAGGAGTAGGTTGGTGGGGTGGGAGAGTGCGGGAGGAGACGGTGATGGACGTGGGTGGTATGGCTTACGACAGGGGTCTTTAGCTTTGACGTGTATCATGGATACACGAGGTTCTACCTGCTCAATGTAATGAATAACACCCTCGTAATTGAGGGGTACACTCTTGTAGCTCACGTTATTTGTGCTGTTATTTTGAGGATTAGTATTGGAAGTGCTTGGGCCTTGGTTATGATTTGGGAAGGTGTTTTGATAGATCTATAATTGAGCGTTGGACGACGGAGCCTGACTAGGATCAACCTTGATGTCACCTCGATCTATGAGATCCTGGACGTAGTTTTTGAGACCCTGACATTTATTCAAAGAGTGTCCTTTGATTTTGTGGAACTCACAATATTCATTTTCCCTAAACCATGCGGGCTTAGGTTTGGATTCATCAAGTGGCTTGGTGACAGGATACATGATCGGGTAGCTAATTTGCAACAGTTTGTTGAAGACAACACTCAAGGGTTCTCCTAGTTGAGTATATTGGCGTTTATTGTTCCCTTGGTTATTTTGATTGGACTGTTGGGGAGGAAGGGGCGTCCCTTGCGGTACAGATATGGCATTAGGCATGGATTGTTGTTGTTTCTGAGATGTATTGGCTACGTGGACGTGTTTAGTATCAGTGACACCATCATTCACTGCATTCTTGTTCTTGTTCCAAAAACGTGGCTTATCATTGAAAGACCTTTCCCTATCTTGGTTATATATTTTGATGTGTCCTTTAGCAATAAGGGCACACTCAAGGATGGGTCCTTTCTCCACTACCTCCGCGAAAGTGGTGACACAATGTAATCAGAAGTTGTGGGCCATGTCAGGATGGGAGTTCTCCACAAAAAGGGTGACCATGTCCTTTTCTTTCAAAGGGGTTTTCATTCCGCTTGCTAGGGCACGCCACCTCTGAAGGTAGCTAGTGAAAGTTTCCCCTTCACGTTGTTTTTCTTTGAGAAGATCCAGGGTATCAGTATCCTTCTCCAAGTTGAAGGAGAATTAGGAGACAAACCTTTCTGACAAGTCCGCAAAAGATTTTATAGATCCCTTGTCGAGGGTCATGAACCACCCTAGTGCGTCGCTTCCCAGACTTCGGGGGAACAAACGCAAGAGATAGTTGTCATTGTGAATTACTTCTTGACACTGGGAGTAAAAATCCCGCAGGTGAGCCTTTGGATCTTTGTTCCCCTTATACTTGTCAAATTTTGGTATCTCAAAATGTTTGGGGAAGGGAATCAATGAGATGGAGGGATCATACGGATAGGGGCATATATCTTCGAACTTGAACGATTGTTTACTAGTCCCTGCCTGGAGATCCTTCAGTGCGGCTTTGATTTCCAGGATGTCTGCATTGGCTGGTGTGTTGGATGGATATTGATGATATGATGATTGTGGATTCTGGGAGGATGTTTGGAGATGGGTGTATGGATGAGGGGGCGTCACATCCTGCTGATATGCCAAGGGACCTTGTTGATAAAGAGGTTGCTGTTGCGAAGGAGGATATGGATTGGCTGGGTAGTTGTGGGTGGCGTACTGTTGGGAAGTGTGGAGAAAGTGTTGTTGATTAGCTTGTGGATATTGGGGGTGTTGATATGACTGTTGCGATGCCCCATAGGAGGGTTGTTGTGGATATTGTTGCTGGTTGTAATAGTTGTAATGATGGGGCGCTTGTTGATATTGTTGTTGATGCATAGTTGGCGGCTGTGGTTGGCGAGATGGGATGTTATGTGATGGTTGCGCTTGCGGGCGTAAGATGGATGCAAGGAATGGAGATATGGTGGGGGCTAAAGGCCGGGGTTGATTTCCTTGCAGTTGATGTTGTGGCGGTTGTGCTGAGAATAGGGGATTGACCAACGGTTGTTGTTGAAGTGGAGGTGCGATTGATATGTTGTGCGAGGGAGGTTGTTGAGCACTAGTGGGAGCGTACGATGATGATGGAGGGATGTTAGATTGGGGCGGCTGTTGAGCTATGAATGACGATGGAGGAATGTTGGATTGGGCTGGTTGTTGGGGCATGAACGACGATGGAGGAATGTTGGATTGGGCTGGTGGTGGAGGATTGAATGACGATGGAGGAGGGACGTTGGATTGGGCCGATGGTGGAGGATTGAATGACGATGGAGGAGGGACGTTGGATTGGGCCGATGGTGGAGGATTGAATGATGAGGGTGGAGGATTGGTTGCTCCTTGAGGCAGATGCAAAGAAGCGAAAGGGTTGCCCCCAGTGTTGACAGGAGGCGGGTTCGAAAGGGGCGGTGCCGGTAGCATTAATGGTTGTGGTTGCGGGATGTTTTGCGGCATGCCATAGGCATAGGGATCATTGGGATCAATGGTTTGAGGTGCTCCCGTGATCGAGATGGTGGGATGTGTGGGATTTCCAACGGGATACAGGACTGCGTTGCCGAATTCGGGTTGATGCCAACCTTCTATGGGGGCATACGAGCTACTAGGGATGTCATGTGAGCCTTGGGGTACGTTGGATGTTGAGGTGCCATACTTGGATAAGTCGACACCTGACGGTAGCTTGACACCCTTGTCAATCAAGTGAGCCAAGATTTTGTCCCCATGTCTTTCGAAGAGGCGTTCTGTCATTTGTGCATTGACAGGGTTGCTAAAGTGTTCTTCGAACGTGAGCTCGGGTTGATCGGCCATGTTTTCCTCCCCAGGGGGTGATGTGTTTTGACCATCCACATTGGATTGCGATGAGGTGCCGTTGTGGGGATCGTGAGGGATATTAGCACCATAGTTAGGATCGGGTGTGACGTTGACCGTGTTGATGGGATTTTGAGGGTTGTTCGATTGGGCATTTAGGGCTTGTTGGTCGGCCATTTTCTTTGCTTGTGATCGAGTTTGAACGGGCATGCAAGATGATGAAGATCAAGATTGATTCGATTTTGATGGGAGATTAGTGGATGACGATTGATTAGGCCGATGTGGCTTGGCTTGATGGGATCGGAATTGGATTGATCGGTAGATGTTGGATTTACCTGGATGTCAGGTTTTTGATCCGAATAGGTTTGATGATGTAGGGATCGGATTAATCTGATGATTAGGATTGAATTGATGATAAGTATGACGAAGACCGAGATCCACAACCGGGTTTAAGAGGGATCCTTGGTAACACTAGGTATTGATTGAGAGGTGGATATATGATAACGACACCGAATCCAACTTGAGATAGAAGCGGATTGATTGGGCCGAAAAGGATGACTGACTTAAGACGGATAGCGATCCTAAGCCAGCTATGATGATTGCGATTAGGGATAAATACCTAGGTCAACTTGGATGGCAACTCCAACGAGGTTTATATGGAATAACGGGGATCGGAGATGAAAAATGGAATTAGGATGAATGGGTAGCATCTTAGGGGAGATGTATGGCTCTCGAAACAAGCAGAAGAGTGTTCGGAATAAATGACCTTTAAAATGAAGGGATGGAGGCTCGGAATGGACGTTCAAAAGCTTATTTTGGATGCTAAATGGTCGTATCGATGGTCAAAATAGAGGGACAATGCATGCAAAGTGATGATATAGGGTGATCAAAGGACAGGTCCGCCACTGCACTAGGACAGGTCCGCCACTGGACTGGGACAGGTCCGCCACTGAATTAGGACAGGTCCGCCACTGAAGGACAAGCCCGCCACTGAATGGGACAGGTCCGCCACTGCACTAAGACAGGCCCGCCACTGCACTGGGACAGGTCCGCCAATGCACCAGGACAAGCCCGCCACTGCACTGGGACAAGTTTGCTAAAGGATAAGGTCAAGTCCGCCAAAGGATGAGTTCAAGGTTGATGTTTTGATGGATGGCAAAGGCAAAGGACCCAAAGTGTAGCAATCATAAAAAGACTTGGCCAAACTGATAATCACTGGTTTTTGCACAAGAAAGACAGTTCAAACAGCACAACCCTAAAATTTAGTAGAAAGGGGTATGGTCAACAAAGTCTTCTATTCTAGGATGCACATGGTTTCTAAGGAGTCCTCGATATACACCCGGTACGTGAGGCCCAAACCGTGAACACCAACCCGTTACAAGCGTGAGTCGGGAACCTTAGCGAGATACTAAAGGCTCGGACCAACTCTTCACGTCATCCCGACGCTTCGCCAATTACAACGTGGTTGGATTGAGGTACAGCTTTCGCTCTCCCCCCTTTATATACCCCGCCGGTACGCGTGGTTGGAATCTCCCTTGGGGTGATGAAATCCCCAAGCAGGTCCCACTAAGAAATTGAAAAAGGGTGACAGAAAAGGACTTGGAAAGCTATGATTTCTCGTCACCCAGGATCGCCAAATGGCGCAAGGGGATTGGATACGTCAAGTAGCTTTCCCAAACATGCCAAGCAAGGTTTATTGACACCTCTTTAATTAAGCTATGTTCCTATTTTATCAAAACACAATTCGGGAAAACTTGAAATTTTTACCTTCTGTAGGACAGGTCCGCCACTCTGTTAAGACAGGCCCGCCACTGAATTAGGACAGGTCCGCCACTGACTGGGACAAGCCCGCCACTGAATTAGGACGAACTGGGACAGGCCCGCCACTGAATTAGGACAGGTCCGCCACTGAACTGGGACAGGCCCGCCACTGCACTAAGACAGGTCCGCCACTCTGTCAGGACGAGCCCGCCACCCCTGGACAGGTCCGCCACTCCAGGACCAGTCCGCCACCGGAAGAGGACAGGTCCGCCACTCTGCAACCTGGACCTGTAAAAATGCAAAAAATAGCAAACGTGAAAGAAAGAGACCCGTTTGTGGGTCCCACCGGGCGTGCCAGAAATGTGATAGGTCAAAATAGGTGTTAGAAAACAAGCAACAAGTTAAAGAGCACAAATAAACAACTAAAACAACCTACACTTCGAGATTAGCCTAAGTTAGAAACAAAACAAGACAAAGCCACGAAATAGAACTTTATACCTTGCGTTGAGTCGATCCTTTGGTTGGCCCTTCGATCTTGGATGTGTATGCTCCTTAGATGGCACAAGATGTGTGATGTGAGATGCAAATGATGCTTGGAAACATGAAAATAGCTAAGTCTGGATTGAGAAGTAAAACTGCAAGAGTTTGGCTACACAAAATGATCTCTCCTAAAATGAGAGAAAAGAGGGGGTATTTATAGGATTTTTGGGAAATCCTAGGGGAAATGGACGGTTGAGATTGATCCACCAAATATCAAGATGTAGGGCTAAGGTGAGTTGAGAACTCACAAGCCCTCACATCTTGACATGTGGCATGTGAGAAAGCCCTAAAAGGTGAAGTGGACATGAGGTGGAAGGAAAAGGACATGACATGGAGGGGGTACAAAGTACCTTGGGATTGGACAAGATCTCCTCATAAAGGAGGTCCTTGTCCCCATGTGGGTGAGAGGACAAGTGGGGAATTAAAAATTCCTCAAATATCCTTATGGGGATGAGAGAAAGAATAAAGAATGAATAGAGGACATGTGGGGAGAAGTGAAGGAATTAAAAATTCCTTTTAGGTGCCTTGGGGGATTAAAAGGTGAATTAAAAATTCACATGGGGAAGGGGGATGCCTTGTCCAAAAGGAGAAAGCCTTTAATAAGGTTGACTCAAGGACATGTGCCATAAATAGGATGAGGATTTGGTTAGGCTAATCAAATGATTAAGGTTGTGCAAGTACCCAGTTAGATAGGCTAATGACTGATTAGAGGCAAGTGGGAAATTATGGAGGATGTGACCTTAATGATGATTAAGGGTGTGCACATGCTAACCCTAGTTAATTAGAAGAGGATGAAGTAATTAAAATGGATTAGGGACCAACTTGCAAAAGTTGGAGGATGTGACCATGAGAGAGAAAAGATGAATTAAAAATGCATTTTAATTCAAAAGGGGAATATGACTAAATTAAATAAAAGGGGATATTTATTTAATTTAGAGGAGGAAAAGGGGTAAAGTATCAAATTAAATACTTTAGGACCTTTGTGCGAGATGCAGGGTATTAATTAAACAACTGGCTTAATTAATATTGACAGAGGGGATGAGCAACCGGATGAATCAAGGAGACGCATTTGATCATATGGAAGTGATCAAAATTGGACGTCTACACCCTCGATGCTTCTCCTTTGCCTTCTTGTCTTTTGATTTTCATGTGTATCTTTGAGTTCATGCCCAAGTAGTGAAATTTTGAACACATGTAGTCGATTTCTCTCAAAGCTTCATTGTTTCTTTTAAGTGACCATCACTCTGATTGTTCAAGCGGTGATTTTCACCGCTTGAACACCAAATTTGCCAAGTTATACAATGTAAGAGTGGTGAAATTATCCGCCTTTTCACTTCAATGATTATCACAACTCCACATGTAGGAGTGGTGAAAATCACTGCTCCTACATGGAGTGCACTCTCACTTATATGCGAAAGTGGTTTTTTTTCCTGCTTTGACATCCAATCTGAAAAGAAAGTGATCTCCAATGAATGATATGCTCAAGCACTGAAAATCAATGCCCAAGCATGATTTCACTTTATCCCTCAAATTGCTAAAGCGTTGTTTTTTCCCACTTTTTCACTTCAACCTTTTTCAAGTAAGGTGACATGTCAAGGCACTGATTTTCAATGCCTTGACATTTTTGACATTCCCACATGCAAAAACATGTAGGAGCACTGATTTTCAATGCTCCTACATAATTGGTAGTTTTTCCTTCAAACACTCCGAAATCATTTTGTTTTCACTCCAAACCTCATTTCTTCGCTCTCACTCTGTTTTCCATGCCAAACTACTCATTTCACGCTTGCTCCACATTGCTTGCTTGCCTCATGCTTCCCAATGCTTTAGTTTCGCCTGACATCTGTTGATTCACCATCCTTGCAGTTTCTCACTAGATCTTGTCAAGTGATCCTGAAGGTGATATATTTTGATCCTGGTTCTTCTAGATGAAAAAAAAGAAGCCTCCATCATCTTCTAAGAAAGAAGCCAAGATGAAATAAATGTATCAAGGTGTTTTTTCCACCTACTGTGGTAATCTCAAAGGTGGACGAAATCAAGGACATCGAGGTTGGTCATCAGGACCTTGAAGACTTTGTTAAAAGAACTGAACAAAAGCCCTTGGAAGACAGTTTGAGGTCCATTGTCCACAACAATCTACATTTGGTGCCCACATTCCCGAAATCTACTCATCACACAAAGTTCATTCTCCAAGTTGCATCCCACTACATCCAAGAGAGCAGGAGTGTAATAGATTCCTCTAGACAAGTGATGATGAGGCTAGACCCTGAATTCTTTGACATTGTTTTCAGAGTTCTGTACATGGAAAAATACATTGATATTTCAATGCAATAAGCGCAAGATGTATATGATGTAGATCTAAACAAGGATAAAAATTTGATCAACAACCAATGGTTGAAAACACCTAGGCATATTATCTCAAGATGGCTGAAGGGGCTTCCATGAAGTGACTTCAAAGAAGATGTCAGGGACATGATTATACTCCTGAGTAGGGTTAAAGGATTTCCTGAATCATCTCATTTTTCAGGAGTGGATGTATGAATATATTTAGATCATAGAGAATAAAAAAAGCTCATAATGATTGGGGAACACAAATTAGTGACGAAATTCATGAGCAACTGATAAATGTGCCAACCACTTTGAAGTTCTATATGACTTCTTATTTGGTGTATGTTGTAGCCATGATGAGGCAATTCCCAGGGTTATCTACAAGGGGGAACCAACACTCCGTAAATATTTCTATTAGTTGGAGCTAAAGGGAAGCCTTCATCATTTCAGGAGGGTCACAGATGCCTTATTTGCAACTTTTCTTTTCAATTTTGACCCAACTCTCGAAAAGAAGAGAGTATCTGATGAGGCCTACAAAGTGGTGAGTAAGGTCGGGTGTATATTCTTGCAATTTCCAACTTTCACTTACATGAGGGTAGGTTGCTACACTGGGTGTCCTTACATGTTTCCCAGATATCCCTTAGGTAAGTGGATACTCATGGAGCTATGTAGACAACTTATTTCAGTTCACAAGGAGCGAATGGGAATTCACAAATTGGGGTTCAAGTTTCCACTAACAATTGGTAGATATACCATTTAGAGCATGCAAAAAGCCAAATCAATCTATGCAGAAATGTAGGTCATGACAATAAGGACATACAAATATAGATTTGGCTTTGATTACCAGAATGTGAATAGGAAATTGAAGAAGGATCACAACCACAAGTACCGCTTAGAAGAAATATGGGTTGAATGTAGAGATGAAGAGGACATCCAAAAAATGGATTATTGCAGGCTAATTGTAGAGTAGATCAGGGATCTTGGTGTTGCTGACCTACTGGAGGGTTTCAAAGATCTTGGCAACATCATGAACACTGCCTATGATGAAAATGAAATTTCTAAATGATCTTTGCTTGCAATACAATGGTCCAAGAAGGAAAGTGTCTCCATCAGGGAAAGGCTTGCTCCCATATTGGCTAACATAGCAGAATGGTTGCACAAACATGGTTTCTAGATGAAAGCCTCTAGGATAGAGTCAGAAGGAGAAGAACCTGGAGCAGAAGCTAGCTAACAATAGGAACTCTACACAAAATACAAGCATGCAGCTACTCCCTCTTCTTCCTGAAGAGGCCCTAGAATCAAGTTCACTATTGGCAAGAAGGATACACAGGCAGTTCAAGAAGAAGAGGCCACAAAATCTGAACCATCTCATTCAAAAGGAAAAGGGCCTGTTTCTGAAGAGGTTGATTCCAAAGAAGAAGGAAATGAAAGCACAAAATCTATTGAAGAAGAAGATTCTAAGGAAGAAGACTCTGATGAGGAAGAATATTCCGTAGGAGAACAAGAGTCTGAAGAACAAGAACAAGAAGGTGATCAAGAAAGTGATCAAGAAGGAGAACAAGAAGGTGATAAACAAGAACTCAGACACGATGAAGAACAAACTCTATCTCCACATGAGAATGTTGTCAAAGATCTTCCCCAAACGTCATCACCTATAACTTCAAATGTTCCTCATACATCTCCTAATCCTAACACTCCTCCACCTCCTTTTCCTACATCACCTCCTCCCACATCTACCATACATGTAGTGGAATTTTCTCATCTTCCTACAACATGAACTATGCTTGCCACTCCTCCTGCAGTTTCAAATGCACAAACTATTGATATTTTGTCAAGATCTCCATCATCCATCCCTAGTTTTTCATCTCCATCTTATGACATCACTTCTGAAACTGAATTCAATATATTCATGAATGAATCTTTGCAAGGTCAACTTGGTGTGCAATCTATTGGAGCAGTCATGACATATACTACCCCAATTGTCACCATACCAGTCATTTCCACAGAAGTGGCTATGACACAAGAGTTGATAGTCAGTCAAGAAGCTTATACTTCCTATCTTCCCCCTTGGTTGGTATCTCAAGTATCAAAGAGAAAGAAATAAATGATTTCTCCAAAAGAGGTTGATCTTGAAGAGATAGCCCCTCCAAAAGCCAAGGGGAAGAAAAAGGCCAAAGTACATTCGAGACTTCATGTTAACAAGATTGGCCATAAGTTTGCGGAGATTGGTATATCGCCACAAGAGGAAGGAGATGTAAATATGGAGGACTACACTATCACTAGAGTCCAACTCGGCAAGGTGAAAAATGAAAGTGCCAAGGTGGATGCTCAAGTAGTCCTAGATGCGTTGGCAGGAAGGCTTGACAAAATGGAACAAGCCCGAAACATGTATAAATAGAAGGTCGAGCGTTATGCAACTGTTTTGAGGAGACTTGAGTAGGATCTTTAGGAAATGTACAAACTTTAGATATGATAAGCACTAAGGACCCAACTATGAAAAAGGTAGAGAAATTCATCTCCAAAGGTAGGGCATTGTATGATTTCATTGATGAAATTGTAGAACATGGTTCATAGGTTATAATTGTTGTAGATGAGAAGGCCACCCAAATAACCAAGCTCAAAACAAATCTTGATAAAGAATAAAGTATTCTTTCCCAAGAGTGCAAAAAAATGCAAAAATTCCTATCATTTTGGTCACAAATGAAGCAGGCAAAGCTCAGTAAGTTGGTGGAAGTTGGGGTAATTCTCGACAAGGAGAAATATGTGGAAGTAAGAGAATCACTCAAACACCACATCCAAGTGATCAAGTCTCTTATTGGAGATCTCCACCAAGTGCATGGAGATGTCGAAGGACATCTTGCTATACTAGAGAAGGGAATTAAGGAGTTACTAGGTTAGCTGCTTGAAGAAAAGCGTATCTTCCTCCCGGCCAGTGAACTTTCTGAGATCTTCAAAGAAGCTATCATGAAGCAAGTAGAGAGTGAAATTTTTTCAAAGGCCTCCATGCATGTCATTTGTGATACACGACTAACTCTTGATAACCTCAAGATGCATCTTGATAGGTGCAAAAAGATTCACTCATCTGCCAAGAGATTGATCGCCAAAATTCACACCATTATGGATTACACTATTAGTCCAGATGAGGCATTTGTCTTGGAGACAAGAAAGAGATATGAAGACTTCCGCGCCCAAATCAAGGAACCATAAAGGCTTCTTTTCTCCAGTGTTGAATATTTTTATGCTTTCCTTTATGCATTTTGTAAATAGTTTTCGACATCTTAAATGTCTTTTGAGCAAATGTAGTTGCATGTAAAATCTGAGATGTCTTCCCAAAAAGATGGACAACATTTTTTGACTAAGTCAAAGTTAGGTGAGATTTTCCTAATTTAGCTTACCTAACTTTCCTAATTTTTCTCATCTAATTTCCCAGATTTTCTCTTCCCTCTCTTTTATAAATAAGAGGGATTTCTATTGTAATCTTTATCTTTTATCTCTAGCAACGAAGTGCTGCTCATTTTTGAAACAAATGTATGAAACTTTGTGTTCAACTTTGTGAATCTAAATCTAATCAATAAAGAAGAAAGTTGCATACCAGACTTTGTGTTGGAATCGATTCTCTTATGGTTTGATCAAATTGGTGGTGATTAGTGTGTGATATCTAAGGGATTTGAATAAATCTGTGTAGACTTTATGTTACACTCTTTATTCAAATTTGTGTTTATGTTTGGATAACTATTGGTGGATGATCTAAAAGACTTTGTGCTTGTAATTGTTCATGTTGTTCATGGAATTGTTGTATCTAAGAAGACATTGTGCTTCTAATACGACAAACGTTACATCTCTCAAGGATCCATCGATGAAAAGCTACAGAACGACTTTGTGCCTTCGTGAGATTTTCTTTCTTATTTTTATTGTTTATTATTATCATACCTGGTATCTCTACACTTTGCTTTGACAAGATAGAGATATTGGAATTATTATTTTTAGTTTAAAGTTGTATTGAATCAAAACTATCAATTGTGAAGCATTATAAAACATATTCTTTGAAAAAAGAGAGAAGTATGAATGTGACACATCCCCCATCTCGTAATTGTAGTGCACATTTTGTGAATATTTAATTAGTTTTACTTAGCTTCTATTAGTAGTAATTGTTGGAAAGAGGCACGACAGTTATGTTTTGGTGTTGTCATTGATGGCAACCCTAGTCGATAATCAGATCCGCATGGCATCATTTGCTCCTACCGACAGTCATAGTGAGGTCAGTCTAGAAGAATAGAGCATCTGACAGATTGGTGTTCAATGATACATGTATAGATTTCTAGCTGTTACTTTGTGTTGTGGATCTCATGGGAGGTTCATCAGTATATTTCTGGTGTTACCCATAAATCTTAGTACTTAGTACCAAGTCTTGTGCACTTTTGGAGGTCTGGTTGATACTTCTCTGTTTATCAGTATTTTGGGGCCGACTCTGTTGATAAAATGTGTTGCGGATGTTCAGGGAATGTTTGTTCGAATATTGTGTGTTTTCTCGTTATGTTTTGGGTCCAAGCTAAGGTGTAGCTGATTGTTTTGGATATGCATTGAAACTTACTTATGATTTGAGTCAACAAGTTGCAAATATTTCTAAGTTTTATTGGAGCTGACTTGTAGCAATTAAATTCTTAGTCGTGGATATATATAGATGATCGATTATATCATTTTGATATGTATGTGTGGTGTGTCAATGTGTATTGTGAATACTAGAAGTGTGTTAGAGTGATATTATACATAGTTTCACTTGTGCATAAGGATTTTGTCAGAGCAGGGCAGAAGTTCAGTATCATTTAGAAGGAAAGAAGATCGACATCAGAGTCTAATTGGAACTGTAATCAAGCATTTGTAGATGCTAATCTTTCAGTTCATTATCTTGGATCTAATCCAAATCTTTGTAAGGCAGTGAGCCTTCCTATTTTGAGCAGTGAGCTCTAGGTAGTGTGCTTGAATACAAGTGCATTCCCATTTTGTAATTTCTCTTTTGGGTATACTCAGAACTTATTGTGGATTGGCCATCCATCGTGCTTTTTCCCCTAACAGGGTTTCCACATAAAAATCCTTGTGTTATGGTGTTATGGTTGTTTGCTTTATGTTTCTGCATATTACTTTTGATTGAATGTTCTAAGTTGATTAAGGTTCAAAATAATAAAGTTAATTTTTGTAGAACACTGATTCACCCCCCCTCTCAGTGTTGCTTGTTTCCAACAATTGGTATCAAAGCTAGTTCCTCGAAAGAAGTATAATAGCTTGGGGAGATCTTGGAAAGTGTTTTCAATGGATACAAGTAGTATTCAACAACAACTTATGATGCCCCTGGATGATCTGGACCAGTCAAAATCTAAGAACCGAGAACTGCAGGAAAATCTTGAGAATGCAAAAAAATTCATCTAGTCATTGAAAGACACAATCAATGAATCAAGAAAGAAAAGAAAGGAATTGTGTGACCAACTCAAGCAGAAGAATAGAAGCACAGATGATGAATGACTCAGTCATTCCTTAAAGGATAAAACATAAGAATGTGAAAAGTTTTCCAAAGAAAATGCTGCCTTGAAGCGTGAGATGGAGTCCATCATGATGAGGATGACCAAGGAGATTGAAGATAGAAAGAAGAATGAAGAAAGCTTGCTCAATCCTTGAAAGACAAATCTGAACAATGCAACCGATTGGATAATGAATTGGAATAGTCTAAGAACAATGATGAATTGCTTGAAAAACAACTTGATGATCTTAGAGATGAACTTACCACTACAAATGAGTACAAGGATAAATTCAAGGCCAATTCAGCCAAGCTTGATGAACTAATTAAAGGTTAGAGGATTGATTGTGACAAGCGAGGGCTTGGCTATGAAGAAGGTGAAAGTTCCAGATTTGGACAAAGGAATTCCCGACAAGGAAGATTTCGGCAAGGAAATCAGGTGAATTGAGCCAGAAGAAATCCGGTAAGACAACCAAATGCTCAAAGATTCAATGGTTATTGTTTTGCTTGCAATAAATTCAGTCAGATGGCTTCTCAGTGTAGAAGCAAGATGAACTCAAGTGGACCATCATTCTCAGGTCAGTGCTTCAATTGCTATAAGTATGGTCATAAATCAAATGAATGCAGAGTTGTGATGAACAACCTTAATAGAGATGTCAGATGCTATGCATGCAATAGACTTGGGCATATTGTTGACCGATGCAGATCAAGGAAAAATTAGTGGAATAGCTAGTCTGATCAGAAAAATGTTATGTGCTACAACTGCAACAAATTTGGGCATATTGCTAGATTATGTTGGAATAGAAGAGGTCTGGTAAGACAAAATACACAATAGGATGTCAAAGGAAAAGGGAAAGTCACTATATATGTGATTAGGAGGAAAATGTAGAAGAAATGGGTGAAGAAGGAACCCTCTACTGAAGAGAATGTCCTTGTACCAAAATTTTCTTCTGGTAATTCCTCTGGGAATTAGTTTTAGGCCTTTGGCCTAGGGGGAGTCAGAAAAATTCTTTAACCCCCTGTAGGCAATTGATACTGGAATGTGGACCCATCCAGTAGGTAGATCAATGATTTTCAAATGTTGCTCAATTGATTTGTAAAGGTACTATGCAGTATAGAGGATTCACAAAAGATTTATCTGTCTCTGTGCATGAAACAGAGTAACTAGATGAACTAGGGTTAAGGCATTTATTGCGACAAAAAGGGTTAGTTGTGCGAGTGATAAAAAGCCACTTTTATCCTTCAATTGTCATTTTGCATATTTGAAGAAAATGAATGGGTTAGATATATCTTGAGCTATGTTCATGATGAGTTCATGTGGCTAGATGTACCCTTAAAAATCACAAAGGAGGCTATATGTGCAGTAACAGGTCTGAATTCCATTGACAAACTTCCAGTTTTGAAGTCCGTGAAGAATGACAAAGCTACTGAGGCAACATGTGCACAGTGGGATAGAAGGGCAATGACAATAGATGACATTGCGGAAGTGGATGTGAAATTCACATCAATGGTCATTGGTTACAAGATATACCATTCCATTTGAGAAAATTCTATATCTGGTACGTCCATCTATGCAACTTATGGAATGATAAAGCAAAATGCAGAATATGACTTGTGCGAGCTTCTCAAAAGTCAGCTGATGGAGAACCTGAGCAAAATCGAGAAAGAGAAGAAGAATACTTTCAAGTATGGTAATCTACTACTGTGTTTATTTTTCTATTTCATGAATGAGGTTCTAGGCATTGGGAAAGTGCATTGGCAAAGAGATGAGTCTGTAGCTATTTAGATAAGGAACAAGTTGTTTGGAGTAGGTGATCATCAAGTCAAGAATACTACCCTTTGGGGTTATTTCAAAAATTTATAGGATATGATGCATGCCAGGGAAATAATTCCCACTTCAGTTGTGGAACAATACAAAGATACTATCTGCTTCATGGTGGACTTTGACCAATGCCATATGGAAGCTGCTGATCTTAGAATAGTTTGGATCATGCCAATGGGTTATGAAGTAGAGGAAAACATTTTGAAGATGTATGTTGAACAGTTGCTAAACTCACCTCTGGATCAAGGAGAAAAGAGGTTTGGCTCATATGCAGAGAAAAGTATGCAAGTTCATGAGGAATTGAGAAAACCAGTGATAATCAGGAGAGTGAGAAAAGAGACAGAAGTTTTTGCAGAAAGAATGGGCTTACTTGTAGAAGCTTTGAGAGAATCAAGAAGGAGGAGAGATGAGCCAGAAGCTGCATAAATGAA
This sequence comes from Sequoia sempervirens, assembly GCA_007258455.2. Lineage (NCBI taxonomy): Eukaryota > Viridiplantae > Streptophyta > Pinopsida > Cupressales > Cupressaceae > Sequoia > Sequoia sempervirens. The sequence continues at coordinate 179,856,462 of VDFB02000017.1, forward strand.
AGCAAAAATAGAGTCTACTAGTCCTAGTGCATCCTCTTCCCACACTAGATATACAAGGAGTTCCCCTGTAGCAAAGCTAGCTCAAGACAAGCCTTCCAGTAAAAGGAAGAAGAATAAAAGTACAAGGTCATACAAGCCCGTTTCAGAAGATGAGGAAACAAAATTAAAAGAATTCTTTAGAGAAGTAAAAGCTTTTGGAACTCAGGATTTCGAGTTAAAATCCTCCGGAAAAGAAGATAAGGAAAAGAAGGCTAAGGTTGATAAACCTGGTATGTCAGTTGATGAAGTTGTGAATGCATTTGTCAAGGACGGTAATCTCAAGCCCCTCTATGAATTGTTTGAAACCTTTGCTGAATCTGGTCAAAGAATTTTAGCAGAAGCTACAATAAAACATATGATTTTTTTTAATAAAGTTCTTGTTGAGATTATGTCTGGCCTACCCAAGAATTTGTATAATATTTTGGAGTCAAGAATATTAAGTGCTAGAACAAAAGAAGAAAATATGAGGAACAAAGTTCTTGCAGATTTATGTCTTGAAATGTCAATTGAAGAGATGGATTCACTCCTTAGAAAGCTAAAAAGGAATTTAAGAGCAAGTCAAGGGTGAATAAACTCATGATTGGTGAAACTGATGCTATTGTTTGTGAAACTAAGAAAATTCTGGAAGAGTTTTTGTCGAAAAATAAGATTAACATTGAGGAAATGAATGCTGAAAATGTTCCAGGAAATGAGGAAGTGAATGAGGAGGTAAAAGTCAATGAGGAAGAGAATGTGAATGAGGAGAATATAAATGTATTTGATCCTCCAGAAGTTGAGGATATTCTGATTCCTCCCAGTGTGGAAGATACTAAGACACCTATGGAAACTGAAGTTCCCAAGGTGGTATTAGCTGTGGAGAAGGTGGTGCAAAATGAAGAGGCAGAAATACCTAAAAGCAATCTAGAAACAATCTCAAAAGGACCCAAGGCTGAAGAAGAAAAAGTTCAGGAAATCAGAGTGGAGGCAAGAGACATTGCCAAGGCAGTGAAGAGATCTCTGATGGAGCAATAGGAAGATTTTGATCCTCAATTAGATGAAAGTTCAATCAATCTATCTACTATGTCCCCAATTCAGATGATGAAGGTTGCGTTAATTGCTCAAGCTAAGGCCAGTGAGAAGATTCTAAAGTCTCACATAAAGGATGGCGAATTGCTAAGCCTTGCATCTGGAGTCTTGTAGAAATTAATGCATACTCATGTCATGGATCCATCAGGTTCCTCTACCGGCGAGCTAAAGAAGCTAATAAATGTTGTAAATACTCAATTTGAGTCTCTTGAGAAATCTGCTGAGGATAAAGTGCAAAAGGAGTTTAATAGAAAAAGACTTAGCTAGTTGAAGGCAGTAATTGCAAAGGATAAGACTCTGTTAGCTACTTGCATAAAGAACACTCAAGGTTCCATATCTGAAGCTAGAAAAGCCTACAAGTCCTATTTGGTCCTATCCAAGTTTACTGAAGGTAATGAGAAATAGGTGAAGGATCTGGAAAATCAATTAGCTACCATTTCTGCTACTTTTGATCCATTAATTGGTGATGTGGTTCAACAAGAAGGTCAAGTAACAAGTCTACTTGACAAAATAAGGTGCTTAAAGAATGAAAATGACAGGATTGTTGAAAGAGTAAGTGAACTCAGAGGACTAATTTGTCCTAAGATTGAGACAATGATGAGTGCTTTGAAGGAAGTAAAAGATGCTATAACAGTTAGTGCCTCAGAGAATCTTGAAACTATAGAAGCTCAATCTTATTTAATGTGTGGTCACATAACAGTTTTGGAAAGTCTCAAAAAGGTTTGTGATAACAATTTAAGAGTGCTGAAGCAAGATTTTGCAGATATTTTCAAACTTTTGTAAAGTTTGTACCTGTATAGTTTTGAATTTTTTTGGTTTCCCCAGTTTTTGCCATTGATGTCAAAGGGGGAGAAGTGTACTATGAAAAATGCACAGTCATCATAGGGGGAGTTGTTTTTCCAAGGTTGAAGTTTCTTTTTGAAGTTTTGTAATGGCAGTGTAACTCATGTTGGTTTTGATTCAACACTTAGTCATTTTTCACTAAGTGTTGCCATCAATGCCAAAGGGGGAGATTGTTCGCAAGAGACACTGCAGTTATGTTTTGGTGTTGTCAGTGATGTCAACCCTATTCGGTAATCAAATCTGCATGGCATCATTTTCTCCTACCGGCAGTCAGAGTGAGGTTAGTTTGGAAGAACAGAGCATCCAATAGATTAGCATTCAATGACACACGTACAGATTTCCAACTGTTACTTTGTGTTTTTGATCTCATGGGAGGTTCATCAGTATATTTCTAGTGTTACCCGAAAATCTTAGTACCTAGTACCAAGTCTTGCACAAGTTTGGAGGTCTGGTTGATACTTCTCTGTTTATTAGCATTTTGGGGCCGACTCTATTGATAAAATGTGTTGCAGATGTTCAAGGAATGTTTGTTCAAATATTTGTGTGTTTGCTTGTTATGTTTTGGGTCCAAGCTAAGGTGTAGCCAACCGTTGTGGATACGCATTGAAACTTATGATTTGAGCTGACAAGTTGCAAATATTTCTAAGTTTTATTGGAGCCGACTTGTAGCGATTAAATCCTTAGTCACAAATATATATAGATGATCGATTATATCATTTTGATATGTATGTGGGGTGTTTCAATGTGTATTACGAATACTAGAAGTGTGTTAGAGTGATCTTATGCACAATTTCACTTGTGCATAAGGATTTTTTCAGAGCAGAGTAGAAGTTTAGTATCAATCAGAAGGATAGAAGATCGACATCCGAGTCTAATTGGAACTGTAATCAAGCATTTGTAGATGCTAATATTTCAGTTCATTATCTTGGATCTAATCCAAATGTTTGTAAGGCAATGAGCCTTCCTATTTTGAGTAGTGAGCTCTAGGCAATGTGCCTGAATGCAAGTGCATTCCCATTTTGTAATTTCTCTTTTGGGTATACTCAAAACTTATTGTGGATTGGCCATCCACTGTGGTTTTTCCCCTAACAGGGTTTCCACATAAAAATCCTTGTGTTATGGTGTTATGGTTGTTTGCTTTTTGTTTCTGCATATTAATTTTTATTGAATGTTCTAAGTGGATTAAGATTCAGAATGATAAAGTTAATTTTTGTAGAACATTGATTCACCCCCTCTCAGTGTTGCTTGTTTCCAACAGTAAGAAGGGCGCCTCCCCTTTCTGAGAGGAGGGATCATATATCACACAACTGTGGTTGAAATTAGGTTGTGTAATCTGTTGAAGAGGGATTACATAATTTTCACCCAACATAAGGCACAAGCAAGTCTACCTAAAGCAGGTAGTTTGCCTCCCAATCTCAGTCAGTATAAACAGAAGGCGAGCAACTAGCCAAAGGGACAACATCAAGTGCTGAACTAGGACACACACCAAGTTCAACACTCTTTGTAGGATATTTGTCATGTAAACTCATAGAAGAAGAAAACAATGTATTCAACTCATCATGCACTTGTTCATCAATCTTTGCAATATCAATTTGTCATCATCTAAGTTAATCACAACAGGGGGTTGAATAACAATGTCCATGCAATGTTCTTGTTTATGTTGCAACAAGCGCTGAGAGTCATCATGGATTGCTTCAGGTAGGTTTGGAATTTGATTTTCTATGTTGTTGTTGTTTTCTCGAGTTTGTAATCTACGAGCAATAGCACGACATCTACGTTTGTGCTCTCTAGCACTTTGATTTATTTCTAGTCTATTGTCAATTTGTTTTTGTGTAAGAGTGGGTTTTTCAATCATAGATTCCTTCTCTTTCTTGGGAGGAATAGAAGAAACAACAGGAGGTTGCTCAACCGCTTTGTCTTTGAATTTGTAAACTTATTTGACTCTAGGAGGGACAATGGAATTGCTTGTGTTATCTTGTGGTCTCTTGTAGGAAATTGCAGGAGATTTTTCTATAGGTTGTTCTTGTATGTTCGGAAGTGCTTTTGGTTCAATCATTGCTTCGTCAAGGATAGTTGGTTTGGTCATAGGTTGAGGCATATTGCGAAGGGATAGTTCTAATATTTTCCTTGCCTTGAATTTTTGATATGATTTGAAAAAGAAATCTTCATGAGGCTTGATAGGCTCCATAGGCTTGAGCCAAAAGTAATCTAGTGAAAAATTCCCTTTTGCCAAGGCAAGATTAAAACCGCTATGATGCATAGTAAAGATATCATTTCCAAATGGAAACTTTAGACATTTATGTACAACCGAAGGGATGGAATTCATGGAGAGAATCCATAGATAGCCTAGCTTCACACAAAATTGGTCTAATTGTGGGATGATGGGAAATGAGGTAGTTAATGTTTTCGATCCCACTTCTAAAGGCTCGAGATTTATCGAGCCTATCATAGGGAAACCAAATCCATTGTGTCTTGATCCATGCTTTCGGTTTGTTATATGTATCATGATATAGCTCATGCACATATAAAAATTATTCTGTGATCACATTCTCTCCACGGATGGGATCAATCAATATCCCATCAATGGGCTTGTCATTGATTCAACCAACTATGTAAAGAGGACCGTTAGGTGCACATTTAGGTATTGTCATTTTGTGAGAAAGAAATGTCAAGAGGTTTTCTAGTCGAGCCCTTACAGGTCTAGCTTCGATAAATGCTATCACTTCATCTAGGGGATTTTGTTGATGAATATCCATATTGCCATCGTTCGTTTCAACATTCATCACATCATTCTTTGTTTCACTAGCTTTGACAAATGAAATATTGTGCTTAGGCATGGGATTTGTAAGGATTTGTAAATTTTTATTAGGAGCTACAAAATTATTACCTTGATCATTCAAACCTCGAATTTGAAGTTGATTATTATCAATAAGGTCTTGCACAAGATGTTTAAGACGCTTACAGTATTCTGTACCATGTCCATTTTGTTGATGATAATGACAATAAGTATTTTTTCAAAATCCTTTAGGCAATAGTATAGTAGGGTCACGTTATCTAACATAAGGTAAGGTAAGCATATTCTTGTCAATAAGCTGCAACATGATATTGTGAAGAGTATTAGGTAAAGGGGTGAACTCTCTATCCCTATCACCAAATGGAGTTGTCATCTTTATAGCAACCACTTGATTATTGTTTTTTTGACTTGTCTGAGGAGGATTTAATTGTAAAATTCCCTTATTTTTTTTTCTTGAAAGGTTGATAATTGTTTTGAGTTGTGGATTCAAACTTTTCAGGATGACTAGGGTGATTTTTCACATCACGACCGCTAGTCGAGTTTTGATGGTCACGAAGGGTTGTACATAACTGTGTGAAGGATGAAAACCTCAACATTTCAAGTTTTCTTTGGAGTTTATCTTGTAAGTTGACAATGAATATTCGTTGAAGGTCATCATTAGGAATCTTAATGTTCACTTGTGAATAAATTGTTTGATATCTTGCTATGAAATCAGTCACTTTCTCATCCTCTTTTTGCTTGCATGTCATTAAATCAGCAAGGGTCATCTTGGGACCCATGTGAATATGGAAGTGGTTGTAAAAGGAATCAACAAGTTCATTGAATTGTTCGGTAAAGAGGAAAACCACTCTAAAGTAGTATATTTTAATGATCTAGGGAATAACTTAGCCAAAAGTTTATCCTCAAATATGAAGTCACTACACAAGGCTGTGAAGGCAGAAACATGGCTAACATGATCTCCTTTCCCACCATATTTCTCAAATCGAGGGACCTCTATACCTTGTGGCATTTGTGCTCTTAATATGTCAAGGGAAAATGAGGTGGACTTTATCTATTGTAGTGGTTGACAATTATTGTTCTATTTTAATGTTGCCACTTGTTGTTGAAGGGATGCCATGGTTTGCAAAAGTGAGTTAATGAGAGGGTCATTTTGGTTATAAGGTTGAGGGGAATAAGGTGGTGTAGTGTATGTATGTGGAGGGATAGTGAATTGCAAGTTGGAGGAGTTGGATTGTTGAGGAATTATTGTATTCGAAGGCACAAAGGTGGAAGGAATTTATGCGGGAATACCTATGGAAGTGTGCACAATGCTAGTGGGTGTAAATGTTGTGGTTGGTTGACTGTTTGTTGTAGGTTGAAAGGTTGTTGTAGGTTGGAATGTTGTTGTAGGTTGGAATGTTGTAGGTTGTGTACTAGTGTATGTAGGGATGGTCATTGCTATCATGGAGGACGGGATTGGAATTCCACCTTCACTTTGAGTAGACCCCAAAGCTTGAGTGGAAGTGGTAATGGTAGGGACAATGTTGGTAATGTTAAGGAAATTGGTTGTAGGAGGTGAGGTCATGGGTAATGAAGTATGAAAACTATGAGCCATGGAGGGTTGATTCTCAACACTATCAGAAAGAAAGTTAGAAAACCCAAGATCCATGATGAGTAAGATATCATGGGATGACATGAGCATTGAACTACACCTTATAATAGTATTATGAATAGGACACCAAGTTGTAAAGCTAATGAAAATACAACCCTAGTGTGCAAACCATAGAATAGCAAAGGGGCAATGCAATAACCTAGAATGAAATGCAATTTTCAGGTTCTAAGCAATGCAAAATACTTATTACATAATGCAATAAGCTGAAAATGAAATATTTGGATGTAGTTTTGAACTTTAACAATGCATTGAAATGAAGCAATTTAAGCTAAATGCAATGAATTTGATGAAATAACAAATCAAGAAACTGAAACTGAAAGAAACAACACCAAACAAAAGCTAGAAATTGATATTTTAATGTCCAAAAAATGCAGATCAGTAGCTAACAGGGAATCATTCGCTAGTAAGGGTGAATGGGTCATGGTTGGATGTTTTTGTGGATTTCAAAGTGAATTTTTATGCTTTTTTAGTTGTTAGAAGGTAGAGACAGGACTTTATTAGGGACTCATTCACCAATAGGGGCGAATAGGTCTTGGTTAGGTGTTTTTAAATGATTTGCAAGCTTTCAGTAATATCTTTTAGTTCTAGGTTTGAGATAGTGAAATTCAACTTTAAATTTTCTAGAAATGCAATGTAAATATGCAATGAAAAGATGAAATGCAAGGTCTAAATTGGAATGCAATTTTGTTTTGATTTTCAAATGCAATTGTATGAGTTCTAAATGAGATGCAAAATGACTAATTTTCTTTTTGTATTTTTTAGATTTAGAGAAATGCAAAACAATGCAAGTCTAACCCTAAATGAGATGCAAGATTTCAATGCAAAACAAGTATCTCTAAAAGAGATATTAATTCAATGAAAATCTAAATGCAAATGAATGCAAGATCTAACCTAGGATTCAAAAGAGATTTCAAAAATCATAAAATTGCAATGCTCAATATGTCGGGTTCACCATTAATGATAAGGTGGAAAATAGGGTTTACCAAAATGAAGTGAATCAAGATGATAAACCACTAGAATTTTTCACACTAAACACTATAATCTATGCAATTATGAGGGCCAAAAGACACAAATAAAAAAATAAATTATCCCTAACTGTTATAGCAACTATGAGGGAAGTTTTTAGAGCATAAAAAGTTGTGTACCTTGTCAAAAACTTGTTTTTAATTTACAAAGGACTCATTCACCCTTAGTGGCGAATGGGTCCCTGTTAGGGTTTCTGAAACTGAGATCAGGGTCTATTCCTTGATGTCTGCACTCTCAAAATCTTGGTTATCAACTTGTGGAATTTTGTAGCTTCAAATATTTGATTTTGCACTTTAGATGACAACTTTTGCAACTTGACAATCTTGACAATTTTGCTCCAAACTTGCTCCACTTGATATTCAATTTGTAAATCTACAAACACACATTCAAGGGAAGAAAAAAATGTTGTTTGTTAGTGAATGGGGGTTTTCGTTGGTCAAACCCATTGTAGGTAATTAAACCAAATGATGAAATAAAGAAAATGAAGCATGAAACATGAAATATGCAATTCATATCACCTTGGATGATGTCTTGTGCAACAAATCTGTAAACTAGCATGTAGTGGCCATGAAGAATGTAGATCTTGAACCTTGAATATGATGTGTAACAATGCTTGCATTTAGATCTTCAATGCTACATCCACTTCTTTGGCTCAACAACATACATGAATGCATCAAACATTTGTCATGATGAATTGATCTTGAATTGCTACAATAAACTCTTGTAATCTGCCTTGAAATACCTTATGAATGCTTTGTAATGCTCTAATGCTTGTAAAATTGAATGCTTGGAGACTTAGAATGAATTTCTAGATCTTGTTAGGAGAAACATTATGAATTAACCCCTTTTTTATACTAAATTAGGAGATTAACCCCAAAATTCAAACAATTAAGGCTGTCACTAGATTTGGAAGTAAACTTTATTAAATTCCTGTGAGAATGAAATTTGAAAAGGGGGTCCTCATCAAGGGAGGACCCATTCGCCACCTAGGGTGAATGGGTCCTGGCTCAGTTTTCCAAGACCCAACCTCAGGGGACGGAAAGAGCATTAAAAACCCATTCCAGATCAATTGATAAAGGGGGGTCCTATTAAGGGAGGACCCATTTTCCACCTAAGGTGAATGGGTCCTGGCCAACACCATTTTCTAGGACCTAATTTTTTCCTAATTAAATGTTATATTATTTAAATTATGGGTGTCAGGATAGATCTTCAGGAGCGTCATAAGTAAGGTTTAAATTTGAATTAAAGGGGTTAATTAACTCTAATTAACCACAATTAATTAACACCACCCTAGATAAATGTGAAACTGCTTTACAACACTTAAATAAGGTCCAAATTTAAATACACTTTATTAAGAAGGGCCCCGGTAAGCTTAATTAAGTAAATAAATCCTAGAAAAGTGTGAAAGTGTGTTACAACACTTCACAACACCTTTGCAAAGGACCAATTAAAGCATGTTTTAATCAAATATAGGTCCTAGAATGATGTGAATGTGTACAACACATTACAACACTACTCCAAGACATCATTAATTCAGTTTTAATGCCAATTACCAAACCAAGTAAGGGAAAAAGGCTGCTTTTTCCATTACTACATTATTAATGAAGTTAAGTTTTCTTCTCCTCCTTCCTCTCAAGAGATTCTAGAGCCACCTTCTGTGGAGAGCGTGAAAAAAATCTTGGAGGAAATGTAAAATCAAGAGAGGGAAAACATGGAGGAGTTGTCCACAATGGAGGAGACTTATGTTGCTCCTTAGCATGAGGAAATTCCCTCTAATGAAATTAAGGAGATGAATACAGTTGAATCCCAAGAGGAAAGGATGACATAAGTAGAAAAGGAGAAAATAGAGAAAGAGCAAGAAAAGTAACAGATAGAAGAAGTAACCACGTGGAAGATAATTTTGTAGAAATTCCCTCCTCCATGGAGCAAACAACAACTCATATGTGGCTCATAGAGCAATTGAGAAATAAAGAACTTCTTGTAAAGGAACCTCAAGCCAGCCTTGAGGTAATTTTGGCCTGCATTGGGCAGCCCAAGGAAAAGAGGAAGGCTAAAATAAGGTCACATGTGACCAAGGATGCCTTGGGATCGAGATTCCTTCACATAGCAACTCTTGCGATGGATGAGGATGCCACCTCAATTTTGTCCAACCAATACATCTGTTTGATTAACATTGGATCCACCAACATAGTGCAAGAAATTGATGAATTCCAGGGGTTGATATCCAATATATTGAAGAGAATATATAAAGATTGGGCCACAAAGAAAGAGTTGAAGGCACAAATTGCAGATTTTTCAACCTTCATCCAACAATTGGTGACACCCATTCAGAGTGTCCCTGGAAAGGCCACTACTTTGGTTTTGCTTTCCAAGGAAGACGTTAATAAAATGGAGTAGATGAAGACATGGGCTCAAACAATGCATGAGTGGATTAGCTACATTGCCAACACAGAAACCAAGGCAACTGTGATGGTTGTTGAAATGCACAACAATTTCTTGATTTTGAAAGATGAAGTGGATAAAGTGATCAAAGATTGTGTTACCTTCTCAAAGTATTATGAGATGACATATCTTAAGCTAGAGATGATCAAAAGGTTGCCCACATAAACAATAGAGAAAGAATAATTTTTTCCTAAAGAGGAGATTAGAGAACCAACATTTTGGATGTACGTGTTGGATTTTCAAAAGGACGTGATATCTCAAGTAACATTTGAGATGAGTACAATTGTTGGGTAGATTAATGAGGTGCTAGCTAACTGCGATCAATATCTGAGAGATATGGGGAAAATACCATTTAGTGCTTTAGAAAAGCTAAGTGATGTGGAGCTGAAGCAATAGTGGTAGAAAGTTGTACACAAGGATCCCACCGATAGCTTAGGCAAAGGATTTTTGGATGTTGTTGCACAGTTTTTAGTTTTTTCAGAGGAAGTGATACGACAAAGAAAATCCTGCATTGACCTCCATAGCAGGCTAATGGATGAATATGAGGCTTTGGCTTACAAAGTACATGCTTCCCAAGCCCCTCCAAATGATAAAATGATAGTTTTACTTACCACTTTTGTTAAATTTTCTATTGTTAGAATTGGCTATGGTTGCCAAGATCTTGAGACCAAATGGAAATCACAAAGAGAGAATAAAATGTGACAAGAATAAATTGTATTCTTATCAATATGATTCAATGATATGATGTGTTGTACAATGTAATAGAAAGCTCTTGGTTATATAGCCAAGGTGAGATACAATATGTCATAGGATTATGACAAGTGTCTTAATCATATGACATAAGACAACTAATCACACTTACTTAGATTCACATGTGTTACAAGTCAAAAGATAAGATAACTAATGACAACTAACACCTTCTAGAAAGATTCCTTCCTAGGGCCTAAGTAAACTTAACATGTAAACAAGTCCTCTAGTAATGAATTAACTAGGTACAAGACTTTATTTACACCAACATTTATAAAAGAAAAATAATTTGGAAAATCTGTAATTGATGATATTTTTTTGTAATTTCTAGCTAGATGTAAGTAGATACCTCAAAGTGTGTGCACCCATATTTTATGGGATTTTGTAGATGTATTTAATGTAAAGCTTATATTAATATATTTTACATTCTCCTAGGTTCATATATAACATAATTTTAAATTGGGAGATAAGAGGGAATATTTTGTAAGAACATTTAATGCACCTCCAATATTAAATGCATATTTGGGTCATTGGTGTTGAGTTATCTCCACCATTGATTTTGTAAGCCTTCTTTATAAAATTCAGCCTTCTCTCATTTGTAAAGGGTTGAACAAGAGTTATTGTAACAACATTTTGAGATTAATACAAGTAAAGGCATTGGAGTTTTGGTGACTTTCTTGTTGTTTTTGAATGCATGCATGGTTCCTTCTTCCGATTTTAGTTCAAGTTTAGTTATAATGATGATAAAACTTGTTAAAGATATTTGATAAATCTATTGCTCATACTATTTTTAATTTACTGATTGTAAGTTATAGTGTATGGTTAGTTTAAGCTTTTTACAACATTAGTTCAACTGTGGATGTTTATGCATGCTGTGCCAGTAATTGGATATATGTGAATGTTTATAGTCTGAAAAAATTTAAGATTCCCTTTAAAGATTGCACCATTTTTGTAGTGTTGTGGGTTTAACCCTGATTAAACAGAAATTGGTTTTATGGGGATTTATTTATTTGCAACATCAACCATTGTTGTTATTGACCTTAGGTCTTAGATTTAGGTTCTCTAAACCCTTATCTTTTGAATTTTATTTAAAAATATGGGTTAGTTTAGGAAGAAAAAGCATCATAGAATTGTCATACTTGATGATTGAGATCATTTTTTAGATTTTACCACTAGGGTAAAATCTAAAAATATGACTAGTGTTTTTACCAATTTTAAGATTTTGCAAACCCTTGTTTTCAGAGTTTTAGCTAAATAGTGTAAGGCCCCTTGTGAAACCAACAAAACATTAACCATTGAGTCATTTTATGCAAAGTCAAGACTTGACAATCGAAGCCTTGGGGTTATCTTTATGAAGTTTCTGAAGATAGATTTCCTTTCAAGAGACAAGGTACTTTGTTACTTTGTCTGTGTTGTGAATGCAAAAAAACACTCAACACCAACTAGAAATGATATGTTATAAGTCTTGCATGTCCATGCCCTTTAAGCTCAATTGGCTAATTGTTCAACTCAAAGTAGTAAATTTTCAAATCCTTCCAAATTCAAGTGGCTAAGAAGCATCACTTTGTGCAAGTGGATAATTCTTATTCCATGCAATAAGCTTAAATCAAAGGTGGAATTCATTGTTTAAAATTTGGTGATCAAGTTTCTAATTAATTTTTTCAAGCTCTATGACCTAAAGTATTAACTCAAAAAATCAAGTGCATCAAAGAAGTCAAGAAGTGTTTCTTTGATATTCTTAATTTATTGCATGCCTTTATATAATACTACACCAAGCTCTTCCAACTTTGGCCTCTTCGCTAGAAATGGAGGCAACACTTAGGACATACTTAGATGTGGTTCCTTACCATATCATAATAGCTTAATTTTTAGCTTGTGACAAACATCTATCTTAGGAGGAGCAAGCCACTTAGTAAGATTTGACATGGATAATGTTAAAGTGTTTAGTTGTGATGGTTTCCCTTTAAATCTTAAAAAATCCTTTTAGATGACATTGACCATGATTTATGCTAGCAATCACACTATGAATTGCAATTTGGGTGTGTCAATAGGTATTTATGTTATTTTAATTCATATTATATTGATTTTATTAAAATCATCTTAAAATTATTTGAAGTATATATATCAAGTAAATATCTAAGAACAAAGATTTGGGGATGCAAGTGCAGCCACAAGCATACTAACATCTCTACTCAACTCTGGGAGGCGTTCATTATTCAGTCAAACTTGGCCGAATGTTATCAAAATGATCATTGGGGAGAAACATTTGTTGCATTCTCACATTGAGAATGTTGCGTTGTGTGAACAAATGGGAAATTCAATTGGGCAGAAGGGGACACTAACAAGTTTATCCATCCAAAGCATAGAGATGGCATGATGCGGGCCCTATCCAAGTTGAGATAAGACTTGAAAGAATGCCTAGTTGGTGATGTGATCTATATTGTTGTTGCAAGGAAGAATGAGGACATGAAGAAAGTCATAACATTGCTAAGGGAAGGTTTAGAGAGGAATAATATGCAAAACTATGTTTTTTTGGTAAGCCATGAGAAAAAAATGTTCTCCACATCTCAAATTGAGAGACTCCAGAAAGTCATTGAAGCAATCAAGCTTATTATCTATAATGTCATAAAATTGCACCCCGTGGCAATTTCATATTTGTGCATTTGACCCTTGCATTTATGGCGCCTAACCACATTTAGGACAAGAACCTTATGAGTCAGAATTTCGTGATTTCAACTCCATAAGGACCAATGATGATGCGACAATAGTCCATCACCTAGTTTCTTGTGAAATGATGAGTTGGACGCCTGTGCGGTGTGCAGACGTCCATGCTGTGCATTAACGTTGCCATACTTTTGCGAGTTCAAACAAGGAATCTCAAAATCTTTGACCTGTGACACGTGTCTTTGTGGTAGATTTTCAAGAGTAATGACTCTTCCCACTCATGTAGTTGAACAAAACCTTTATTTTCATTATCATTCTCATTCATTCTATTATTCTCTCATTTTAGTTTGCTTATCTTGCTTTGCTCTTCTTCATCTCATTTCTATAGTGAAGCCCCGTCGGATTGAAGTCTCTCCAACAACCAAAGCTCTCTTGCAAGCGCTCAATATTGTGTCTATCAAGCCAAGAGGGAGCCATGGATTGTCGGTAACGCTCTCTTGATTCTTGTCTATTTACTAACACATTATCTATTGTGTCTTTATCTTGTGATATAGGTTCTCCTCCTTGAGCGGGGTTTGCTTTTATTGCTTTGTGTCTTTATCTCATGACACGGGTTCTCCTCCTTGAGCGGGGTTTGCCTTTATCACTTTGTGTCTACTTTACTTTATGTTTATTATTCTCTCTATTTATCTAGTGGTCCATGGAGGTGGGAACACCAAAATGAGGGTTTGATTGTGGCAAGCCCCAAAACCAGCCAAACATTTTTCCTTGTTCGCCTTATGTACAAGTTGTTCGTGCGGAGCGTTGCGAGAGGCTTCAAAATGCAGGATCTCTTGTAAGTAGGTTCTTTGCTTCCCTTGTCATTTATTAGTATTTTCTATTCTCTATTAAATCAATATTTTAAACAAACCTCGGATCTGGAACAATTAGCAAGTCCTTTGAATTTTTGTCTGGAGGCTTAGTTCTCTGTCCATACAAGATGTTAGTGCGCCTCTAGGACGTCAGCACATCGCGCTGACGTCCCGCTCTTGCGTTGCTGTCCTTTGGTCGAGAGCTTCTCCTTCGGTCTCAGAAATCTCGATGATCTGCTCTTTCGGTCCCCGAAGCTGTTTATTTGTCATCACCCATAAAATTCTACCTTCGATATGCAATGGTTAAGTTCGAGTTGTTGATGATCCTCATGCAAAATCTAGATTTTCTATTCCGTAGATTCCTTGAGATTTTACTTGTCTTGCACGCCGCATATATGACCTCTAATTCTTCACCAAATTCATGCAAGCAACTGGGTGACTAAACAAAATGCTATATATACATATTTTTTCTCCAAACAAAAGGGGAATCACTTTTTCTTGCATGTGATTGCAAGCATCGAGGGATGCCTCGGGTTTCAACTCCTAAAAGTTCAATTGCCTAGAGAGTAGTGTATTTTGTAAATTACAAGGTCATTGTATTGCAAGAGATGTCATTTACTAAACATCTCCATGGCCATTTGTAGATCTTTTGAGGAGTTTCATGTGACAAATTGTGACTAAATTATAACATAGGGTTTCCTCTTGCAACATTTGTTGGTTTGTAATAAGGATTTGATGAATGTAGCAAAAATATAATTCATTGCAAGCTTGGTAATGGTCTCTTCTTTATTTCATATGAATTTTTGAAGTTTGGAGATGGATTCTTAACTATGTTTAATTGTTTGATATTTTTATTTTTAGTATGTGTATATGTATTTCTCATATTTTGTTGTGATTTCAAAGTGTTATTCTTCTTGGTAAACTATGAATCTATAACCCACAAGATTAGGCATTGGTTCTAGAAGTTTATGACCAACCATACTCTCAAAACCAATAAGCATCTTTCACTAGTAGTCTAGGAGTAAGTTAGTAGTTTGTATGCATCTAATGATTTGATGATTCATCTAGGGAAGAATTTATAGAGGGCCATACAAGTTCTTATTTTAAGGAATAATGTTTTGCATACCTTCATCTTGTAATTGTCTAATGATGCTTTTATTAGCTTAAAAGAGGTTTTATGTGTGGCAAGCTAATCTTTGGTCTAGTGACAACCTTTGGTGCCAAGAATACATTAGATACTACTATGGCACTTTCAATTTGTTTATCCTTAGTGGTGATTAATCTTGTTAAGAATACCTCTGGGAACACCCTCTTGGATCTAGTTGAGCTCAAAGTGAAGTCCAAAGAATATTCACTCCCAATAACTAGCCTACAATCACTCACATTTTGTTAATGAGCTAATTAATTCTCCTTCAAGATGACATTGCCCTAGCCCTAAATAAATAATTCCTTTAGGAGTATGTGCAACGGTTTTAGGACTCATCACATTCTACTGTCATTAATAGCCCTTTTATCAAATTACCAAGATTTTACCAACAAAACATGATAAGTTTCCATGGACATGTAAGATCACACAATTTCATCCTTATATGAACCAATTTGAAAATTCACTAAACATTATGCACTTACCAATAATATTTGATATCCCTTTTGTGACACAAAACTTTGTATTGATTTTGGCACTCAACTTCTTTAACCCAAGCTTCTCTAGATCTCATTAGACACCAAATTATTGATAAACACATTTTCAACAATGACCTTGCGACATTTACCTATAGATTTGCATATGGTTTGGAATAGACTTTATTTGTATTGAATCTATTTCTTCCTTGGATAGTTTCAACAACAATCTCTTCATCATGAGATATTCTCTATGTTCTAGTTCCTGTGTGTGTTTCAATAAAGCAACACTCTCTTCATTCACTTGTGTGAAATGATTCCTTGCCTCATTTCTTCTACCAAGTTACTTGGATGTGCTTATGGATAGTCAAATGCCCTATGACCAATTTCTCCACATCTATAACATGCTCTTATAAATCCTCTACTATATTATCCTTTTTCTCTCAGATAATACTCTCTTTCTCACCTATTTTGACTAGAATCACCATTTGGATAAGTGCCTACTTTTCCTTCATATATATGTTATTTATTGCTATTAGTTTATTTCCTTCTCCTTAAGAATCTTCTTTTTTCTCTTGAATTATTTTGCTACATCCTACACAAATTTTCTTTTGTCTTCAAGGCACATTGATTTGCTTCTTCTATTGACCTCAATCTTATCATACTAAACTCATCTTGAAAAGATGTGTATGATGTTAACATACTTTGAATTTTTTTCTTCTTCATGCTCTAAATGGCCATCTTGATTGACGAGTTTGTAGAATTCCTCTATATAGTGTTTTACACTCATCTCCTTTTGCTTTAGGTTATGCAACTTTCTAAATAAATTTAGTTGATAGTTTGATGTTAGAAACTTGGCTTTCAATTTGACAACCATCCTATCCCAAGATTCAATTTTCTCCTTATCTCTCATTTGTCTTTCCATTTGTACATGATTTCAAAATAAAGATGCATGGTCTTTCAACGTGGTGCAAACAAAATTTACCTTCTTAGAATCTTCTATTGACTTATAGTCAAAGTATTTCTCCATATCCATAATCTAGTTTATAAGCTCATTAGGGCTTAGGCTTCCACTGTAACAAGTGATGCCCAACTTTAGCTTACTACCTATATTTGTAATAGCTTTCAAAATTCTACTTCCAAGTTCATCCATCATGTTCTCTACTTCAACCTCTTGGTCTTCAGCTTCTTCATCATCAATTACATCCTCAACATGCATTCCTCTCCTACGTGTTGTCTCCATTGCATTAAGTTTGATTATAGTTCAACTCTCATCATCTCCATTGCATCTATAATGTAGGATCCCTTGGTCTCCCTCTGTGTGCCATATCTTTTCTCATTGCTCTTTGTAGTTATAAGACTTCCTCACACCTGGAATAAATCCAATAGAGATTTTCAAGACACAACTTAGTGAGAAACACCTAGCTTTGATACCAATTAATGCAACAAATCCATTCAAATCTACTTATGAGTCCACACAAGACCTTTGGAAAATTGTGGAAGATCACAAGTAGAAATAACGAGTTTAAAAAAGAAGTCACACCTGGAATAAATCCAATAGAGATTTTCAAGACACAACTTAGTGAGAAACACCTAGCTTTGATACCAATTAATGCAACAAATCCATTCAAATCTACTTATGAGTCCACACAAGACCTTTGGAAAATTGTGGAAGATCACGAGTAGAAATAACAAGTTTAAAAAAGAAGTCACACCTGGAATAAATCCAATAGAGATTTTCAAGACACAACTTAGTGAGAAACACCTAGCTTTGATACCAATTAATGCAACAAATCCATTCACATCTACTTATGAGTCCACACAAGACCTTTGGAAAATTGTGGAAGATCATGAGTAGAAATAACAAGTTTAAAAAAGAAGTCAACAAGCTTTGGGAATGCTAGTAAACAAGCACTATAAGACTTGCCATAAGACTTACAAAGAGGGGTGTAAGACATTGGACTAGAATGGGGAGCAAATGAAAAAGAAGAGGGAGGGACAAATTCTTGTTAATAGTTATTGCTATAAACGATCCTGTACACAAGCTAAGATATAATATTTGAAGTCATAATGGAAGTGTTTCAAAATACAAAGCAACTCAAGCGAGGAAAATAAAATTATTAATTTAGCATTTCAAGCCCCCAAGCTTAGAAATGTGAAAAGGATTATGTATTATCTCTATTCTTAAAATTGTGGTAAGTAATAAGGTTTGCACAATAATCATCCTATTTTGCCTGTTCGTCTATTTATTGCCAATCATGTTTCAAAAGGGTTTCCGAGTGTGTGGCTTTGCTAAGGGGTTCAATAAATCTCATGCATCATAAATAATAATTACATTCCCTACAGCACAACAAATGTGGTAGGCCATAGCTGCTAAGAAAGCATTATATTGCGTATTTTTGCAGATTTCTCACTTCAGAATGATTATGACTTTGCTCTTCTGTAGTTTGGGTTTCAGACTTTTATTACTCTGGAAGAAATAATTACAAGCAATGTTATTTTCTGAACAAGTTTCCTAACTTGTCTGCCATTGGTATGAATGGAAAAATAAGTCATATAGGAACCTAAAGTTTCTCACTGCAACTAGGGCTATATTTGGTCCATAAAATGCAAAATTCACATTATATTGAATTGCAAGAATTAAATAAGGCCATGATTTACAGCATGAAGTTTTTGTTCTTATCTTCTTGTATAAATTACACTTCTACATTTCAATAAATGAAATATATTTGCAAATGATAACGAGTCTCAATATGAAATAATTTTCACGTTAGGTTTTTGAATCTACACTACTTTAACCTTTGTCATGGAACTTTAGCGTCTTTAGTTTCCAAAGTTGTTAGTCTAACAAATTAGCTCCCTTGACATTGTCTGCCTTTTATTTATTTCCTAGCATTTGATGGTGGCTTAGCTCAATTGTTCAGTTTGACATTGTATCATTTATAGAAATCATGCTGAATACACTATTCTGTGTGTGTGAGCATGCATCTCACATAGTTAACTATATTACATCATACATAGAAATCATGCTGAAGGCACTGTTCTGTGTGTGTAATCTTTGCTGTTAGACAATGTATGTCTTTCTAGTCAAAACAATAAGAGGGGTTGGGATCAAGATTATCCTAAACGATCTTCATCTTAAAATCCATCTATAATCTCCATAAATGGGTATTGGAATCTGAAATTGCATTTTAATAGAGATGCTCTAAGAATCTGACTGAAAAGTAAAAGGAATTGGCAAATCAGCAACTTTGAAGCAATGAATGTGGTACGCTACTCACCAGTTAAGCCAAGAGATTCATTATTTGTCCCATTGATCCCTGATCCCTCCTCAAGCAAAATCCTTTCCTTGCCAAAAATCAAGATGTAGCCTCTCATTAACCCTGAAGGGGTAAAGATGCATATGGCTGATATGGGCCTTGCATCTAACTTCTGCCAGGAGCAAAGATCCTTGTACTCACAATGCAATTGCCCTAATACCGTCTGGAATGCTTAGTGAATTCTCTTAAGCACAGAAAAACCTGGTATACTGTAAGCTTGAGCACCTCCATGCATGTATCATTAACTAAACGGTTCTATAATACCTCATAGTGTTTGTAACCTATGCCAAGCAAGCAACTACTAAGAAGTCTCACCATCAGCTACATCCACTTTCCGCTTGCACAACACCTTGAAATCTAATACCCGTAATGCTATAGTTATTTAAGCTTTTTTTATATTGAGACACAAATTTGTATACGGAATTTTTGCAGGCCTGGTACAGATCCTCTATGTACTTATAATGCTCAGTTCAAAACATATTTAATTCTGGACATCTGTTTGAATCTCATTTTCATGATATTTTATATGCAAATTTGATTTTTTTAAATACTTTTCTTCTTGGTTGCCATTTAGGTACTGCAAAATCTGTTTTTGATTCAAAAAGCAAGGAAAGGGCCTTGATCCCAAAAGTTCAAAATAGCATAGGACAAAAGAAAAAACAACAGGAGGGCATGAAGACACTACCAAACAGCTAAAGGGCATGCAGGCCCAGCAAAACACGAAAACTAAGGACACGAAACAGAAAAAACCAAGAAACGACAGCACCTAGGCTAGCAGATTAAACTTTAGTCCGTGAGGAGGGCATCCAAGGACGCTTCTCAGTCCTTGATTTCACGTTCCGTTCACTGTCGCCTTTAGCCTTTTTTTTCTTCTGTTTGATGATTTTAGAGTGGCCAGAAACAGTCTTCATAACAGCCTTATTCATAATGCCATTAGTGAGCATTATGATTTTGGAAATGGCATTTTCCATACGTTTCATCTTGTCATTGTTGCTGCTGCTTTCAAGTTTTCTTTTCCAGCTCCTCCACCTTGAGTTGTACAAATTATTTTCCCTTTTTCTTTTAATGAAAATACTAACAGTAAAATGTGGTCAGTCTAAAATTTCCCTCTCCATGGCCATCAAAGCAGTAGGCACTCATCGCTTCCTGGATTACCATTAGGCTCCTATGCAGATGCATCCTTGATCAAGTTCACTGATGTGTGATGCGGGGCACCCTGTTTCCATGAATATATAATTGTACTTAAACCCTACGATGAAACAACCAGCTCTAAAATACATATCGTTGACTGAAGTAGCCGTGACGCCAAGACCTATAAAAGTGGTGTAGAGGATCTCAAATTGTCACTAGTTATCTCAAAATATGAGGAACGGTTCTATTCTGTCTGTGGCAGGTAAATGTTGGTGAAGGACTGTTTTTGTTGGTTGTCACAAAAGCTGTTGCATTGGAGGTTGGAATATTTTTAGTTTGTCAGATATGGCGTTGGGCATCCTGTAATTGAATTTCTAATAACTCTATCCCAGCAGCAAGATGCGCACATCTCTTGCCTCTGTTTGCTGCATATCATAATTGGTTTTATTCTATATATTGATTTGTAAGGCATATTCTCAGAAAGCATAAAGGATAATTAGTTAGTTGATGGAATGGTAAAAGATGACAATGGCAATAGGTCGATCTCAGCCTAGTCAATTATTTCCTCCTCAATTCTGGTTGGAAACACTTTATTAATCCACCAACGTTTAATCCAAACAGCTCTGGTAGAGCAGGACAACTCTCCGGAGTATCTAAAGGGCATACAACAGCAAACCAATTTAACATTACTGATCTTACTTCATAAAACGGGAAGCATTATATTCCCTCTCCTGTCTACACACAGTTGTCTTCTCTCTTTAATATTGGCTTGTGCATTAGTTTCTTGACAGAGACTTCTGTCAAACGCTTTTTTCCTTTCTGCCTGTAGGTAGAAGGGCCCTTTCTTTTTAGCACTCCTTATATACAGTAGTTCCCACCAACCTCTTTAAATCAATCACAAACAATCATAGGGTTTCTCAAATCTTTGCTAATATAAGCAAGTAAAAGAAAATGGAGAAAGAAAGAATCAAAGAAGATTGGACCTACCTATGTCACTTACTATTCTTTTTTCACGAATGAGCTAAGATTCATTATTCTTATGAGAAATACGTATAAGAAAGAAGGGTTTGGGTAGTTGGTTTTCTTGTGCTTAAGAGAATCTTATTTGTGTGGTCTGCAAGAATGAGCAGAAGTTTCACGCTGGGAACTCAAAACATACAGTGACCAAAATGGTATTCAAAGAAATGCTTTCCTCCTGAATTTCGTAGATTCTGAAATGTGTGAAATAGCAAGCAAATTTACGTATCACAAATGCTAAGGTGGAAAGATACTATATTGTAGGATTTGAGATTAGCTGGAATCAAAATTTGATGAATTGGGAAACCAATATGAAGGAAGCTTTGAATTTTCAAAGCACATACATAACCAAAACAATTGCGAATATCTACAAGCAGATTCAGTGGACACAAATCTACCTGCTAGTGTATCACTTCTATCATTATGATTAATGAAAATCTGATAACCTGCAGTATCAACTGCTTATTCATCATGTTGCAATTAGCTACTTAAACACAGAGGTGTCAAATCTGGGTAACCAGGTTATGACAATCTAAAAAAAAATCAAAGGAAAAGTTTGAGTGTGAGCATAAATATAAGAGAACTAAGAGATCATCACCACATGCTCTCTCAAACTTCCGAAAAAGGGCATAATCCTCTTACATTTTTCAGGATATTCTTCTCTTTAGAAATTCACTTTAGTACAATTACCTTTTCAGTCATATTTTCTTCCACAAAAAGTTTAATATGATCTCCCAGATCTCAAAACAAAAGATTCCATAAATTATTGAACAAACAGGATTCTGGGCAACGAAAATGAGCATCAGAGCTTGGAAGAAGCGGGGAAAGAATAGGGGTCGGCATGAGCATCGAGCGCCTCCACAACCCCAGGAAAGGCCCCCAACCTGAGGCCACGGTAAACCTCCCTCTTCCACCCACGGCCCACCATCTTCTCCGCCTCCTTAACCGCCGCCTCCAAAGTCTCCCCCGAATCCTGGAAAATACCGTCCAAAATCCCTCTCTCCATGGCCATCTGCGCGCTCATCTTGTGGGCGCCCAGCACCACGTCACGCAGGGCCGCGGGATGCAGCTTGCTGCGAATCACTGCCATCATACTCCTGGGGATGTGCATGCCATGGTCGAGCTCGCTCATGTAGAGCACAGAGCGGCCCTGCGCCATGAAGCGGTAGTCGTGCGCTAGCGCCAGCATGAACCCACTCGCCGCCGCGTGGCCGCAGATTGCCGCAACAGTGGGGATGCCCAGCCTAAGAAAAGCCGCCAACATGTTCTCGAATTTGTCCCTGATTATGTCAAGACGGTCGCCGGGGCTCTCCGCGATCCATCGCAGGTCGAGGCCGTTGGAAAAGTATTTGCCTGCGTTGGTGGTTACCAGGGCCGCTGCGTCGGGCGATTGTTCCACCTGTTTGAGGGCATCGCAGATGGCGTCAAGCGTGGTGGCATTAAACCTGTGATCGCCATCGCCCACGAACGTCAAAATGTACACCTTCCCTCGCTTCTCTAGGCTGCACATCCTCACGAGGTTTTCTTCCTTGGTCTTGCGAAGAAATCAAAGCGGCCGCAGTACGGACTTAAAATATCCAAATGAGCAAAAGAGGAAGAAAGCGGCTTTTTAATGCCTAGTGTTGTTGATGCTATTCTTTGTTTTTAGCTTTTGTTTGGACTTGTTTCTTATAGATTCCAAGTAGAATATCTTTTAATTAATAATTTTTTTATAGAAAACTATAACATAAATATAATTGATATCATATTAGAGCATATTCATATCAATGCAACCAAAATTAGTTCTTATTTAATTTAAAATTTTATTCAATTTTAAAAGTATTTTAATTGAATATTTTAATATAATTAAGAAATCTATATTTTAAATATCTATGTAAAAATATCAATAACACCTTTCAAATGATATCAAAAATAATATTATTTTTATATATAAAAGTAATATTATTTATATTTATCTCTCTTTAATGAGATAGATTGGCAACATCTATGATAGCTGTTATGAGGTGGTTAGGTGTGTAGAGTAATTATGCGAAGGGATGGTTGGTAGGTGTATGTAATATGTCTTGGTTGACATTTAATAGTTCATCCATTCCTCCTCCTTTTGTGTTCTAGTTCTTGTGGTGGGGCGACTAATTCTCATGTTGTTTGTAGATGGAGCTTGACATTTGGGTGGTAAGTTGATTGGTGGTAGGCATGGGTAGGAGAAGGTGGCAACTATACCTATGAAGCAAAGGAAATATTAGGTGTTTGGAGAGGAGGTAGTGGTTGATTTTATAGCATTATATCATTTGCAGACAAAGAAATTAGGGACCCAACACTCAGGCAGTTGATGGTTCATATTTGAGAGTTGGCTAAGGAATGGATGGCTCTTTGAGGGTATGTTTTTGTTCAACGATGGCCAAATTACTTTGGGACTTGAGTTACATGAGGGTAAGATGAAATACTTTTGATGTAGCACAATCTCTCTCTTATGCTTCCATGCTTTCTACGATTGATAGCTCTTACAGGTGATTCATGGTGACATTGGAGATGTGGTGCACCAGGTGGAGGTACATTTTAAATATTTTTTCCAAAACATCCATATGTAATTAAGAGGCAACAAAATTGTCTTCAGTTGGTTGTGGAGATGCTTACTGAGAAGTTGTGGGTCTCTCTCCCAAAGCATGTTGTTCCTTTGTTCTTTGAGTGTTGTGATGTAGTCGAGGACAAGGACAATGGTGTGGAAACTAAGGTTTTAAGTTAGAATATAGTAGGTGATAAATGTAATTGTGTGCTTGAGGGTCTCACAAGGTTTGCAAAAATTTCCTTGACCCCTCCTCATTGCTTAGACTCTATGTGATATGTTGACAGTTAGGGGGTTTTAGGTAGAAGTGTATTGTAGCCATGATCATTTTGATGAGTAGTAGTCAAGTTTAAAATTTTGTGTTATTTTTCCTACTTGGTTTGTCTTCTCGTTGACCTATTAGAATATGCTATTTCATTTGCTTGGATTATGGGGTCTCCTCAATTTTGATGGTTCCATGACCTAAACCAAATAATATTATAAAATATAATATTTATATTTAATATAAATATACATATAATAAATTATATTATTATATAATAATATAAATTTATTTTATTATAATATAAATTTATTTTATTATATAATAATATAAATTTATTTTATTATATAATAATATAAATTTATTTTATTATATAATAATATAAATTTATTTTATTATATAATAATATAAATTTATTTTATTATATAATAATATAAAATTATATTATTATATAATAATATAAAATTATTTTATTATATTATAATATAAATTTATTTTACTATATAATAATATAAATTTATTCTATTATATATATAAGTTATTTTAAGCTATATTTCTAAATATAGCCACATGAAATGCACCCTTCTTGAACTTGATTCAATATTTTAAAGACACATTGGGAATGATCTCTCAAGTGTGGGACCTTGCTAACTTGAGATCATACCTCTAGAGAATGTTAATTCCTTTCTAAGCCTAAGTGCAAGTGTTGATCCAACTCGACACAGATTAAAGCTAATGCCTACTCTTGCTCTAATAATTCATAGGAGAAAGGGAAAAGGGAAACATTTGAAAAGGAAAGATGGTTCAATGTGCCAAGACTTAACAGAGTTCTCTTTTTTCTTACAACAACACATGAAACATATGAAATGTTGGATTAACTAGGATAATCACTTGATAATTAATTAATCATTAATTAATTATCAAGTCCCTTATTACTTTATTCACTTAAGTTAAACTTAGGAGTGATTTTTTATTAATTAGCACGTAGTGTCAAAAAAAGTAACCCTTTTTCCCACTTAATTTGGGAATGAATAATTAATGACAAAATGGACTTAATTGTGCCTTATTTAAGGTGTTGCAAAGTGTTTCCTTACACTTTCACACTAATCTAGGGCTTCATTAATGAATTGAGGTTAATTAGAGCTTAATTGGCCTCTTAAATTCAAATCCAAGCCTTATTAATTATATTTTCCAAGAGAAAAATCCTGACACTCATTAATAATGTTTCACAACACTTAGTTTGGCAAGGTTTGAGTCCTAGGCTAGTGACCTAGGATCCATTCTCCACCTGGAGAATGGGTCCTTCCTAGGTTCTAAGACCCCCTTTTTGCATAACATTCTACCTCCCTGAAATGTGTCCTAGTTATGTGTGCTAGGACCCATTCGCCCTCTGGCGAATGGGGCCTCTTTAACTTAGGACACCCCTTTTTGAACTTATTCTTGGCGAGATTTTAGTGATTTTAAATCCTAGATCTGATGTTGGCTTGTGTTATTTGAATTTTAGGATTAAATCTTAAAAGAAGTATAAACATAAGGTTATTTCACATAGTTTCACCTAGGAATATTTATGCAAGCATCCTACGAGTTTACAAGAGCATTATAGAGCATTCAAGATCATTCAAGAAGGCATTCAAGGGCGAATTATCAAGTTTTTATTATAACAATCAAAGATAATATCATCATGTTAAAAGAATAATGCATCATGCATGTTGGTGAGCTAATGTGTTGATGTAGCATTGGAGATCCAATTCAAGAATATTCAAGGTGTTATTTCATATCAAGTATTGTGATCAAGATCTACATTCCTTAAGGCTACTTCATGCTAGATTGTTGATTTGTCATTCAAGATTTCATCCAAGGTATCATTGTTTCATGTTTCATGTTACATGTTCATTTCTCATTGTTTCATCATAATGTTTAATTACCTAAATGGGGTTTAGCCAAGGAAAACTCCCATTCCCTAACAATCAACAATTTTTCTTCTTCCTTGGTAGGTTTTAGGTTGAAGATCAAGTGGAGAAAAAAAGTTGTCAAGAATGTCAAAGTTGCAAAGTTGTAGAAGTTGCCATCTTTGTTACAAGATCACTGAAAGTACTCTAGAAAATTGGTTTCCGACTTTCAAGATTTGAACACTTGGAGTTTGGAGTTGCAGACATTGAAGAATAGAACCCAAAAATTGGTTGTTCAAAACCCTAAAAGGGACCCATTCGCCACTAGGCGAATGAGTCCTCAGCGAGGCCCAAAACAACACTTTTCAATAAGGTACACATCATTTATGCATATTAAAACCTTCCTATTTGTTGTTATAATAGTTAGGATTGATTTCTTATTGCTATTTATGCATTTTACCTCTCATAATTGAATGAAACATTAGTAAGAAAAAATGCGGTTCACCATCTTGTTGATTCATTTTTGTGAACCCATTTTTTAGTGCTTCATTATGGTGAACTTGATGCATTGAGCATTGAAATTTTATGGTTTTAGGAGTCTCTTGCATCTTAGATTAGATCTTGAATTCATTCACATTAAATTAAATCTCTTTTAGGGTGTCTCAGTTTGCATTCAAATTTGCATCTCATCTAGGGTTTTAGAATTGCATTGTTGGCATTCTTTAAATATGAAAAATACAAAAACATCCATCATTTTGCATATCATTTAGATCATTCAAACTTGTATTTGAAAATTGAAAACAAAATTGCATATCAAACTAGGTCTTGTAATTCATCATTTTCTCACATTTTCAACTAGCATTTCACATTGCATTTACAAAAAATTAAACCTGAAACTTACTATAGCAAACCTGAATTTGGAAATCATTAGAAAAAGCTTGAAAATCTGTAAAAATCAACTTCAAAACCCTAGTATAGGACCCATTTTCCCTAGGGTGAATGAGTCCCTGATCAGGTGCTGATCTACATTTATGGAAATTAATTTTTTTTGTTTTGTGCTTCTGTTTGCTGTTGTTACATTTCTGTTTCAATTTGTTGATTTTTTATTTCACTAATTTCATTAAATCTAGCTTCATTTGCTTCATTTAGTGCATTGTAAAAATTCAAAAGTGCATTTACAACATTTCATTTTTTAGATTGTCGCATAGTGTAATCAATAAACTACCTTGTTTAGAATATGAAAATTGCATTTACACATTTCATTCTAGGTCATTGCATTTCCTCTTTCCATTTTGGGTTTGCACACCAAGTTTGTAAAACTTGTATGAGCTTTACAACTTGGTGTCCTATAAGCAATACTATTTTTAGACGTAGTTCGAGGCTCATGTCATCCCGCGATATACCATTCGAAGTGGATCTTGGGTTTTCTAGCTTTCTTCTTAAAAGTGTTGATAATCAACCCTCTATGACTCATAGTTTGCATACTTCATTTCCCATGACTTCACTCCCTACAACCAATGTTCTTAATGTTAACAACACCATACCTACCATCACTATTTCTACTCAATCTTTGGGGTGCATTCAAAGCCAAGGTGGAACTTCAATTCCTCATTCTACCATACCGATTTCCATTCCTACATACACTAGTACTCAAACTACCACAACAATTCAACCTACTAGTAATGTGAGCACTTCCTTAGGTATTTCCATAGTGAATCCTTCTAGCTTTGTGCATTCAAATACAATATCTCCTCAACCATCCACCCTCACCAACTTACAATTCACTTTCCCTCTGCATACATACACTACTCCACCTTATTCCCCTCCATCTTACAATCACAATGATGCTATCCTTAACTCACTTATGCAAACCATGACATACCTTCAACAACAAGTTGCAACCCTAAATCAAAACAACAATGGTCAACCTTCACAATACATGAAAACCAACTTGTTATCCTTGGAGATATTGAGAGCATAAATGCCACAAGGTATAGAAGTTCCCCGATTTGAGAAATATGGTGGGAAAGGAGATCCTGTTAGCCATGTTTTCACTTTTACAACTCTATATAGTGATTTCATATTTGAAGATAAACTCTTGGCTAAGTTGTTCCCTAGATCATTGAAGGATACTGCTCTAGAGTGGTTCTCTTCCTTAATAATTCAATAGGTTCATCCAATGAGCTTGTTGATGCATTTTACAACCACTTCCACATTCACATGGGTCCCAAGATGACCCTTGCTGATTTAGTGAAATGCAAACAAAAGGATGATGAGAAAGTGATTGATTTCATTTAACAAGATACCAAACACTTTATTTACAAGTAAACATTAAGATTCCTGATGCTGATCTTCAATGAATATTTATTGCCAACTTACAACACAAACTCCAAAACAAACTTGAGATGTTGAGATTCCCATCCTTTACACAACTATGTACAACCCTTCATGATTATCAAAATACGACTTGCGTTTGTGATGTGAAAAATCCCCCTAGCTGTCCTGAAAAGTCTGAATCCACAACTCAAAATAATTACCAATCTTTCAAGAAGCAAAATAGGGGCTTTTTAGAACTTAAATCCCCTCAACCAAGTCAACAAACTAATAACCAAGTGGCTGCTATAAAGAAAACAATTTCTTTTGGGGATAGGAATAGAGAGTTCACTCTTCTACCCGATACCCTTCATAATATCATGTTGCAACTAATTGACAAGAACATGCTTACCTTACCTCCGTTAAAGAGCGTGATCCTAATCTACCATTGCCCACAGGATTTTGATGAAACTCTTATTGTCATTACCACTGACAAAATGGACATGGTACGAAATATTATAAGTGTCTTAAACATCTTGTGTAATTGATAATAATCAACTTCAAACTAGAGGTGTGAATGATCAAGGAAATAATTTTGTAGCTCCTCGTAATAAAAATTTACAAATATTTACAAATCCCATGCCAAAGCACACTATTTCATTTGTCAAAGCTAGTGAAACAAAGAATGATGTGATGAAAGTTGACATGAATGATGAAAATATAAAAAGATGAAACTGTGAATGAATCAGTTGAAGTGGTAGCATTTATCAAAGCTAAACCTCGTAAGGGCTCAACCAAAAATCCTCTTGATATTTCTTTCTAACAAAAATACATACTTAAACATACAGCTGATGGTCCTCTTTACATAGCTAGAAGAATCAATAACAAGCCTACAAATGGGATATTAATTGATCTTGTCTATGGAGAGAATGTGATCACTGGAGAATTCCTATTTGTGCATGAACTCTATCAAGATACATATGACAAAGCGAAAGAATGGATCAAAATGCATAATGGTTTTTCTTGTTGTACGATGGGCTCGATAGATCTTTCTTTGAAAGTTGGACCGAAAACATTAAATGTCGCATTCACCATCATCCTGTAATCAGACCAATTTCGTGTGAAGTTAGGCTATCCATGGCTTTGCTCCATGAATTCCATCCCCTCGGTTGTGTATAAATGTTTAAAGTTTCCCTTTGGCAATGATATCTTTACTATGCATCATAGTGGGTTTAATCCCATGTCTTCTCGAGGGAAATTTTCATTAGATTTATTTTGGCCTGAGCCTATGGAACCTATTAGACATCGTGAGGAATTCTTTTTCAAATCCTATCACAAGTTCAAAGCAAAGCGTATAGTAGAATTATTTCTTCGAAACATGCCTCAACCTGTGATTGGGCCACCTATCCTTGACGAAACAATGATTGAACTGGAAGTCCTTTCGAACATCCAAGAGAAGCCTATGAAAAAACCTCCTACACTTTCCTACAAGAGACCACAAGAAAACCAAAACAATCCCATTGTGCCTCCCAAGGTTAAACAAGTTTACAAAGCTAAAGAGAAAGTGGTTGAACAACCTCTACATTGTTTATTCCGTTCCTCCCAAGGAAGAGAAGAAACCTATAGTTGACAAACCCGCTCCTACACAAACATAAATTGAAAACAGATTGAAATGAAATCGAAATGCTAGAGAGTATAGGCATAAATGTCATGCTATTGCTCGTATATCACAAACTAAAGAAGAAAAGAACAACACAAAAAATCAAAATCCGAACTTACCTGAAGCAATGCATGATGACTCTATACCCTCACCGTAACGTAAACAAGAACCTTCAAGAGACATTATCATTCGACCTCCTATTGTGATTAATCTAGAAGATGACATTGATATTACAAAGATTGATGAACAAGTGCATAACGAATTGAATACATTGTTTTCCTCTTCTATGAGCTTAAACGATGAATCTACCAAAAAGAGTGTTGAACTTGGTGATTCCCCTAGTTTGGCACTTGTTGTTGTCCCTTTGGCTAGTTGTCCGCCTTCCGTATATACCAACCAAGATTGGGATGTAGACGACCTGCTATAGGTTGACTCGCATGTGCCTTACTAGTATTTTTCTTTGTTTTCATGTTTCTTTATGTGATTACATGTGCGTAATGTGATCCCTTGTGATGTTTCATTTGATGTCTCTCTCTCTCTCTCTCTCTCTTTTGTGCATTCTTCTATATGTACCTACATTATTCTTTGTCTTAAACACTTTATCTTTTCATTTGTCTTGTGTTCTCCTTTTGGGGATGATGCAAGGTGTTGAGACATTTATGTCTCTTCCATGTTGACCCAAAAGGCTTTTTATTTGTTTTCGCTCTCTATGTGTCATTCTTCCAGTTTTATGAGTATTTGGGGAATGATGACATTTCTGAGCTCTATGACAACATTGTAGCAAAGACATACTGACCCTGAATCCATAGATCCCTTCTATATTTTTGGGGGCAACCCATCCCTCCTTTTTCATGACGCAACTTTATTTTGGAAAGATATGAATTGGCATAGGGTTTTCTGAGGAAAGCTCTCATGCCTAAGGATTGAACATTGGTTACTTTAAAGTAGTTGCTCACAACAATGCTGTTAGCAACCACTTTAAAGTGGGGGCATACATAAATGATATCTTTCAAAATTTTGCATGCTTCATGGTGTGATTTAATTTTTCTTGTGTTGCATCCTTTTCTTGGTGGTGTCATTGGGTTTGATGTCCTCCAAGAATGAAATATTTCTAAGTGTACAATTTCCCTTAGGGGAATGATGTGAACGAGGAATCCCATAAGTGGCAATATGATATTCTTGACTTTTCCTCTCTTAGAGACATTAGGCACGATGTTCCCTAAGAAGAAGACCTTACATGAAACAAGATCCCCTTGAACAAAAACAAAAACCTATAGACATTCATATAGCATTGTGGTGCCTTATTGAAGTTATCAGGAGAATAAATTTGATATGGTACGGGAGGCTAATATGATTCTCTCATTTTCCACCTTTTTTTGGGATAACTCACCTAGTGGACGGCTTGAGGTTCCACTACCTCAGAGTGAGCACACATGTTATAAACAAACCGCCTAGACTTGGTCCACATCGTGTTGGACAGATTGTCAAAGCTTGATCCTTGTTATGGACAAACAACCTAGACCTAGTCCACATTATGTTGGATAGACTATCGAAGCTTGATCCTTGTTTCATACAAACAACTGCGTTTCACATTATGTTGGAACGGTCAAAGCTTGATCCTTTATTTTGCTTTATTTTCTTCATCTTTGATAGGGTATGATTATCTTTGTTATTGATACATACATAAGTTCCTTGAATATCTACTTTAGTGTGATTTTGTCATGGGGGAAAACTATCACTAAAGTGGGGGAAAAATGTAGTGTTGAAAAAAGTAACCCTTTTTCACACTTAATTTTGGAATGAATAATTAATGATAAAATGGACTTAATTGTGCCTAATTTAGGGTGTTGTAAAGTTTTTCCTTACACTTTCACACTAATCTAGGGCTTTATTAATTAATTGAGGTTAATTAAAGCTTAATTGTCCCTTAAATTCAAATCCAAGCCTTATTTATTGCATTTTCTGAGGGATAAATCGCAACACTCATTAATAATGTTTCACAACACTTAATTTGGCAAGGTTTGAGTCCGAGGCTCGTGACCTAGAACCCATTCACTACTTGGTGAATGGGTCCTTCATAGGTCCTAGGACCCTCTTTTTGCATAACATTCTACCTCCACGAAATGTGTCCTAGTTATGTGTGTTAGAACCCATTCAACCTATGGTGAATGGGTCATCCTTATCTTAGGAAACCCCTTTTTGAACTTATTCTTGGAAAATTTTTAGTGATTTAAATCCCAGATGTGATGTTAGCTTGTGTTATTTGAATTTTGGGATTAAATCTTAAGATAAGTATAAATATAAGGTTATTTCACATAGTTTCACCTAAGAATCTTTATGCAAGCATCATAAGAGTTTACAAAAGTATTATAGAGCATTCAAGGGAAAATTATGAAGGTTTTATTGCAGCAATCAAAGATAATATCATCATGTCAAAGGCATAATGCATCATGCATGTTTTGAGCTAAAGTGTTGATGTAGCATTGGAGATCCAATTCAAGCATATTCAAGGTGTTATTTCATATTAAGTATTGTGATCAAGATCTACATTCCTTAAGGCCACTTCATGCTAGATTGTTGATTTGTCATTCAAGATTTCCTCCAAGGTATTGAATTGTTTCATGTTTCATGTTTCATGTTACATGTTCATTTCTCATTGTTTCATCATAAAGTTTAATTACCTAAATGGGGTTTGACCAAGGCAAACCCCTATTCCCCAATAATCAACAATTTTTCTTCTTCCTTGATGTGTGATTGTAGGTTTTAGGTAGAAGATCAATTGGAGAACAAAAGTTTTCAAGATTGTCAAAGTTGCAAATTTGTAAAAGTTTCCATCTTTGTTGCAAGATCACATAAAGTACTCTACAAAATTGATTTTCGAATTTTGGGAGCTGAACAATTAGAGTTTGGAGTTGCAGACATTGAAGAACATAACCCAAAAAATAGTTTTTCAAACCCTAGCAGGGATCCATTCGCCATTGAGCGAATGAGTCCTCAGTGAGGCCTGAAACAATACTTTTTCAATAAGGTACACATCATTTCTACATCTTAAAACCTTCCTATTTTCTATTATAACAATTAGGATTGATTTTTGATTGTTATTTATGCATTTTACCTCTCATAATTGAATGAAAAATTAGTAAGACAAATTATGGTGAACACCATCTTGTTGATTCATTTTGGTGAACCCATTTTTCGGTGCTTCAATTAGTTTGAACTAAATATATGACAAGTTGTCTCATTGTGTGAGATTATAACACTTGTCACTATCTAGTCAAATCCTCATCTGGGGTTTGCTTTTGCATGCTTTTATAAAGCTTGTACATTCATTTGTAATATTCAATTCAAAAATTAATTCATAGCAAATTAGTTGCTTTTTTAGATCCATTATTCTCAAGGTTGCACGGGCATATCAATGGCTTTGATCTTTCTTTTGTGATATGATAATTACTTGTAGGTGATTTCTAGTCATTTTGGAGTTCAATAATCAACTTCAACATTGTATCAAAGCTCCAAATATGTAGCTTCCTATCTAAATTCTGAGAGATCCGTACTTGAGGGAAAAATTGAATCATCTTAAGAAGAAATGGGCATCACTGTTGAGTTTAGAATGACCAAAATCCCTAAGATTGCTTATCAATGTGCTCAAATTTGAGCAGTTACAATTTTTTTTTTATCTTGCATAGATCTCGAAGCAAAATTTGTACGGTCGTACGACCACATTTTGATTTGTGTAGGTAGGATTTTGCAGGTACGAGGGTTTTAAATATTTTGGTTTTTATATTTTTGTTTTCGATAGAATAAAAAAGAAGAAGAAAAACACAAACAAAAAATATTTAAAAAAAAAGGATTTTTTGAAGTTTTGAATTTTTTTTTTGGAAAATTAAAAAAATAGCCATTAAAGGCTCTATGCAGGGCATAATACCCTACGCAGGCTTGTAGCCGCTAGGGCAGGCCCCACGCAGAATTTCCACCCACACCGACAGTTAAAACAACCATCAGCCTTTTCAAATCAGCGACAACACTAAAACCAATGACACAAAAAAAATTCAGCTCGCTGAAGAATTTTTTGCCAACGCTGCAACAGTAAGGGGATATTCCCTTCCAAAGAATATTTTGACATTTTTGCAAGATACTAAAAACTGAGAGATATTTTCAAGCAATCAACTTATTTTCTTGGCCAATTGGTGTTTTTCCTATCAAAAGAGAATATTATGAGAATATTCCTATTGATGTCACACTGACGCCATCCATACAATTGGACCCTCAAGCCCCCTCCAAGCCCTACTTTGCACGTAAAGGATAATTTTTTTTCTTTTCACCATAACTTGATCATACGGTGTCAAAATTGAGCAAACAAGATATTGTCAGAAAGCTGGTTCCAAGAGATTTCTAGTGGTTTAGGTCTTATTATCATATTTTTCTATTGTCTCATGTTATTCTTAGTCAAAGCCAGATCTTCATTTTTCACTTCTGAGCTCATAAATATTTGCTTATAGCTCTGATTTTCACAATTCAAGCGACACTGGAAATATATTTTAGAGCTCTTAAGATCTATTCATACAATTTTTCCATAATATATCCCAAGTATATTTTATTTAGTATTTTGTGATTTCACATTCTATTTAATTACTTGCACGTCTTGACACCTAGAAAGGATCTGTTTGTGTTGACATATTTTGATCTGCTTTATCCGTATTGAGGTTGTTAGTCTCTTATTATTTAATTTCAGTGAGTATCATGGGCCTTTTTGTTCATCATTCTGTGATCAACCTAGATAAGGATAACTATGAGTCTTGGCGAAATGGCATCCTAACACATCTTAGGTGGCTTGATATTTTAGCTTATTTGTATGGACTCATACCTATACTAGACACTCCAGGGAGTTTATTAACATGGGGCATCATCAAATATCATATTATAGGGGTTATATGTTCTAGTGTTGATCTTGACACTATGTGTGTTGTATCAAACATTGAGTGTCCCCACACTCTTTGGACATGACTTTGGGAGATCCATGGAGACCCTCATACCTCTCCATACCTAGAGGATCCTGCTATAGATTGTCCCATCCCTCTTGAAAATTTAGATTCCATACCCTTTGATGATGATACTTTATAGGATCTTGAGTATATCACAAGTCTTGCATGTTTTGATGGTTCAAATACTTGTCTTCATATTCCCACTCTTCAGATTAAGACTTCATCATCATATCATGTTGTTCTTGATTAGTTTGACATTGCCACTTCTTTGGACCCTATTGATTAAATGCAACACGACATCATACATATTCCAAACATAGCTACTTGGGATTTGCATCTTGCAGACATATCATCCTTGTTTGTGGAGTACTATATTTCAAAATTGGAGGATTACTTTGAGGACATTCATCTCCTCTTTGTTGATATCCACATCAATGTTGTTGGCCCACCATCTTCATTGCTTTTGCAACTTAATCTACATTAGTCTTCACAAGATTTTTGATTGACATCATCGCTTTTCGACATGTGGACATGTGAGAACTTCTTAGAGGCACACATAATTTGGATTTGGATTCTTGCTTCACCTATTCTTTTGGATTGGATTCTCCAATCACCAATGGATCTGTTTCTTGCTAAGGGGAGAACTGTTGTTTGCAGACAATGGAACATATTTTGTATTCAGAAGTTCATCATTGGCACATGAGCTCTCTCTTTATGGGGTGGATTCATATCCTTATTTTATCTCTCCTATCATGGGACATATATTATACTTACATATGAAAAAAGCAGTCCTTGGGGATCACATTAAGTCCTCCTTCTATCCTTCTTTCACTAGTGCATTCATTTCATTTTCTCTCTCTTGGAGAGTAGTTTTTCCCATTTGGTTTTCTCCTTTTCTTTACTTATGAGAGATTCATTTATTAGTACATGGGTACTACATCAAGAATTGTATTTTGGGACCCATCCATGCATCCATCATTGCATTCAACATCTCAGTTTTTTAACTTCTCCCTAAGTTGATCTTAAGGGGGGGTGTTGGAGTAATTAGGATAATCACTTGATAATTAATTAATCATTAATTAATTATTAAGCCCCTTATCACTTTAAGCTAAAATTAGGAGTGCTTTTTTATTAATTAGTTTGAACTAAATATAGGGCAAGCTGTCTCATTGCATGAGATTAAAACACTAGTCAAATCCTTATCTAGGGTTTTCTTTTGCATGCTTTTATAAAGCTTGCACATTCATTTGTAATATTCAATTCAAATTAATTTATATCAAATCAATTGATTTTTTAGATCCATTCTTCTCAAGGTTGCACGAGCATATCAATGACTTTGATCTTTCTTTTGTGATAGGATAATTGCTTGCAGGTGATTTATGGGTTTTGTGGAGTTCAATCATCAATTTCAACATGAAAGGCGACAAACTCACACAAATCTCTATTTTTTTCTAGCTCTTGCAAGCATGTATGAAGGTAAGGGGTTGTACAAACACTAAGAGGGACAAAAATAACCATAATAGACACTGTAACATGCTTAAAAGATTGGAAATCCACATATAGCTCCTACAACTAAGCATACACAACCTACGTCTCATAAAAGAGGAAAAAGATCATTCATACATGAAAGTAAGAAAACTTAACCAACATCAGAAAGGAAGTAGAAGGATCCAAAATATATGTTATAAATGAAAGAATATAAAATGTACAACAATGATGA
Source organism: Sequoia sempervirens (assembly GCA_007258455.2). Taxonomy (NCBI): domain Eukaryota; kingdom Viridiplantae; phylum Streptophyta; class Pinopsida; order Cupressales; family Cupressaceae; genus Sequoia; species Sequoia sempervirens. Next base: position 179,893,061 of record VDFB02000017.1, read on the forward strand.
GAAAGAGGTCAATTTTTATTGATTGTAAGGCATTGAATAAGGGTTTTACAACTTTCAAAAGGCATAAAATATGTTATAAATAAATTTTCTCTTTTGTCTGTCTTTCGTTAGAAAAAAATAGAACTATCATAAAAAATGAGGATTGTTGGGTCCTTCATACCCAAAGGAAAGCACCAAAATGATGATAAATTCTATGATCCATCATGGGTACCTTTTAGAGAATGCTTGTGACCTAGTTGTCATCCTCATCAATGTTTTTAGAAGAATGTCCCTTTTAAATTTGATCTGATCATTTGTAAATGTGTAAAAGAACATCATTTATACACCTACATATGTTAGAGCATTGATGGCTCATGTGATTAACTATAAGGACAAGAAAATCACCGAATAAATAATGTTGAAATCATGAACCGGGGATGGTGTATCAATCATTAGGATCTATAATAATAGCTGAGGTATGGTTGATCAAAATTTTCCTCCTGTAGCATAGAAAAATGTATCTTTGGACATTTTCACACTCATTTGGGTCTTTCTTATGGATGTTGGCCTAGTTTTGCCTAGATTTAATGTTGTAATGTGGCCAACACATTCACATTAGGTCTTGAACCCTTGCGAATCAATAAGAACTTTATGATGCCTTGTAAAAGTGTTGTGAAGTGTTGTAACCCACTTTCACACCTTTCTAGGACCTTTTTAATATAATTCACTTAAATAACCTCTTTTTATCACTTGTCAAGCCTTATTTCAAAGTGTTGTAACAAAATTTCATGATTTTCTAGGCTTGTCATCAATAATTTGACTCTTTCTTATGTTTAAATGACCCCTTTATACACTTACAGGCCCTACTTAAGTATATTTTTGAGAATAATCTAGTTAAACATCATTTAATATACTTTAATTCCCGACACCCACTTAAAATTCCTAAGTGAGACCAAGTCGCCACTAGGGGCTACTTAGTCCCATTTGGCTCAAAAATCAAAATTATTTCAAAATTTTGGTGGGATATTATTTTCTAAGGCTTGAGGTTGGCCTGTGATGTGGTATTTTTGGGAAATTTTGTATAATCATGTATAAATATAGGGTTTTCCTCTCATTTTCATCCTCCTTAATCTCCTAAACTCTTCAATTTTCTAATCAAGCATTCAATCATTCACTTTAGCATTCTAGGCATTCTCAAGCATACATCCATTGGAACATCTATTTGCATATCTTCAAATTTCTACTTCAAAAGTTTGATGAGTTGTAGAATTACATGTTTTTATTCATCAATCTCTTTTCATGTCATTTCATTTTCAAGGGTTTAATTAACAAATCGGGGTTTGACCAAGGCAAACCCCTATTCACTAACCCTTAATGCTTTTTCCCCTCTTTACATGTGTTTTGCAGGTCTTGTGTACAAATTTGTCAAAGAGAAAGGTGTGAAAAGTTGTCAAAAATTTATCAAAGTCATTAAAAGTCAACAAAACCCTAAAAGAAGCTTGGAGAACACCTACAGGTTAGATTATGTAGTTTTGGATCCAAAAATTTATCAGGAGCTAGAGTGCAAACCGGGAGCTACAGATTGCATCTTTGAATTTCCTGAAATCTCAAGGTGGACTAAGTTTCCATCAGTGGTGAATTAGTCCCACTACCAAGCCTGAAAAGTGGTTTCTGCAGTTCTGAGTACTGGCCTTTTGTTTGAAACCTGTTTTAGCAAAATTTCTCCGAAATAGGACTAGGTCACCCAGCTTGGCGTAAGTATCCCAGTAGGCTTCAACAGTGAATTTTATAGGATTCCAGAGCTCCTCTTCATCACTTTCTAGTTTCCAGGTGTACCTCTTCAATCTCATTAAGTTTTGTTATAGTTTGCTTGCATTTTTAGTTCATTTTGCATATCACAGTGTGTTTTCAAACAAAGTGCATTTTCTTAGTTTTGCATTAGTATTTAATTTCTTTTATCAGTTCTTTACATTTAGGACATTATATTTAGTCATATTTCAATCACATTTTCATTATTCTTGAGTGAACCATCTAGGTTTTTGGGATTCCTTTCTCCTTTTAGGTGCAAAACCCTAGAAGTGTAAGAGAGTCCCCTATCCCAAAAATCTATGGTTCATTTTGGTGAACTCAACTTTTGGACATCATATTTTTGATATATAGTGCATTTACATCCTAGGAATATCATTTTTCATTGTTTAATTTGCATTCTAGGGTTTTCAAATTTGCATTAGTGAAAAACTCATCTAGCTCTCATTTTTGTATTTTATTTCATTAAAAATCAACAAAATTCTGCATATTCATATTATATCTGCATTTGAAAACCTAAAAAGCATAAAAATCAATTTCAAAATTCTAAAATTTTTCAAAAAAATCATTACTTGGACTAATTTTCCACCCTGGGCGACTTAGTCTAGTTACATATTTTGCACTGCATTTTTTGGACCATTTCTAGTTCATTTTCTGCATTTTTGTTTTCTATTCTTACATTTCTGTTACTGTTTCTAGATTTGCTGTTTTATTCAATTTCTTGCATTTTTTTTGCTTTTATTCATTTACATCATGGATATGTGTTTTAATAAGCTTTGGATGTCATTAAAATCCTTAGTTGACATGTCAAGTTGTGCCTTTGGAATTGATCCTAATGACATTGAACTTCCTTATGCTCCTTCAACTCCTCATTAATGTCCTCCTCTTGATGTTGAAATCATTGTAGAAGATGATGATAGCATGAATAAGTTCCTAAATGAATTCCTTGACAACCTCGAAGCTAATGCATCCTTTCATTCGTCCATGAAACAACAAGACCTTCCTACAGTACCACCTCCTGATATGTTTGGTTACTTACATCCTGAAACAAACAAAGAACCTAAGTTCCCTACATAAGGTGAACCTAGTTCTTCTAAACAAACGACCCCTCAACCATTCTATGATAATAAAGTAACAAACACTCCAATCAACCTTGAAGAAACATATGGCAAAGGTTTTACCATTTTGAGCAAACAAGGATGTAACACAATAACTAAACATTATATTCATCAACTCTTAGAGCAAAATCCAAAAGATGAAAAAACGATAGGATTAGGTTATCAAGATCCTCCTCATAACAACAAACCTCCTAGAGAATATCTGAGGCTTCGTGATGATGGTACGGTGATATTTGATTCCCCTCCTGATCTGAATGTCCTCCTTCCTCATGAGCAACCCTTGAATAATAATCATAATGAAAAGGATGAGAGAATAAGAATCTAGCAAATGCAAGAGGCCTTACAAGTTACAAAAACTAATGTTTCCTCTCTGTCTACCACCTGAATGTGAAAGGAAATTACAAATAATTTTAAACAAAGGACTCATACTATTACCCCCTATGAATAGGTTGGTAATATATCCTAAAGATGCCAATTTTCCACATTGTGCATATCATCATGTTCTTGGACATAAAAGTGATGAGTGTCGTACATTGAAAGAAATACTGAGCAAGTATCATTTTGATGGCAATAACCACTATCCAATAATCCCGTAAAACACCCTCCAACTCCTTGTCATGTAATAGTTGTAGAACATTCCCTTCTCACTATAACATGACCCTTTCCCATCACCTACCTCGACTCATTCTTTCCTTGCACCTAGTGGGGGCAAGAAGTTTCTATCCTTGTCCTAGTAATGCATTTTCCATTGTCCCTTAGTTGCGTTATTCACCTTTTGCTTATACCAACTGAGATTGGGAGGCAGATGACTTGCTTGATGGTTGACTCGCATTTTCCTTACTAGTATTTTTTCTTTTCTTTATTTTTCTTTTGTGTGTTTGCATATGCGTAATGTGATCCCCTGTGATGTTTTGTTTAATGTTCTCTCTCTCTTTGTGACATTCTTCTATTTGTATCTTCATTATTCTCTATGTCGTACATCGCTTTTTCCTTTTCTTTTATATTTTTATTGTGTTATCCTTTTGGGGATGACGCAAGGCATTGAGACATTCATGTCTCTTTCATGTTGACCCAAAAGGATTTTCCTTTTTCTTTTCATTTTCATTTGTCTTTTTCTTGTGTTTTCCTTTTGGGGATGACACAAGGCATTGAGACATTCATGTCTCTTTTATGTTAACCCAAAAGGATTTTCCTTTTCTTTTGTCTTTTTCTTATGTTTTCCTTTTGGGGATGACGCAAGGCATTGAGACGTTCATGTCTCCTTCATGCTGACCCGAAAGATTTTCCTTTTTCATTTGGATTGTGTTTTCCTTTTGGGGATGACGCAAAGCATCGAGACACCCTATGTCTCTTCCATGTTGACCCAAAAAGTTCTTTCTTTTTCTTTTTTTTCGCTCTCTTTGTGTCATTCTTCCAGTTCTATGTATTTGAGGGATGATAACAGTTCTGAGCTTTCTAAACAACATTGCAACAAAGAACATACTGACCCAAAATCCATAGATCCCTTATGTGTTTGGTGTTTTCATTTTGGGGGAAACCCCTCTTCCTTTTCTTTTACTCTTGCATGATGTAGCCTTACTTGGAAACATATGACTTGGCATAGGGCTTTCCAAGTTGGCCCTCATGCATTTCTTTCTTGTTTGCATTTTTCATTTGCTACTTTAAAGTAATTGGACGGTGTGTAGCAATTCCTTTAAAGTGGGGGCATACATTGGCATTATTCTTTTGCATTTTCCTTCTCTTGGTTCTTAGTGCAACCTTCTTACTTCATACGATGTGTTTGTCACTTTGTGGATGAAATTAGGTATAGTGTTCTTCATGAGCATGATCTTAGCATATTACATTCCTCTTAGTGGCTTGATGTGATGCACTGCATCCCCTAAGTTGTGAATCTTCTATCCTTTGATTGGTCCTCTCTTGGAGACATTAGACACAATGTTCCCTAAGTTAAAGACCTCACATGAACTAAACAAGACTCCTTTGAACATTATTTTCATGTTGCATTTTGCATTTGTTATATGGCCACTTTGCATAACACAATTTGCATGCTTGTGGTGCCATTGCATTTGTTCATGAGCTCCAACCATATGAAGTTTTGCTTGTATTGTGAAGCTTGAAAAGTCATTTTCTTTTGTGGCGTCTTATTAAAGTTATCAGGATGTATAACTTTGGTATGGTTTAAGAGCAGGAAGCCTATTCTAAGGCATGAATTTCCCCATAGCCACCTGCGTGTGTGTGCATGCATACCAACCATGAGTGTATGTTTCTCACCTTTTGGACCTTCTCACCTGTCAGACAACCATAAGTTCTGTCGCCTTAGAGTGAGTACACATTTTCTGGACAAACAACCTAGATATGATCCACAATTGGATGGACAAATGATCAAAGCTTGATCCAAATCTCTTTTTCCTTTTCCTTCTCTCCCTTTCATTCTTTACATCATTTTCATGTGTGTTCCTTTGTGCTTATGTTTGGTTTTCCATGGGATCTTGATCCTGGGGGCTTGATCATCCCTCTTGATTGTTGTTGTCTCATCTTGCTAGCATGGGTGCATTTGGATCCCTCTTGATGTGCATGTTCGACTACTTTAGTGTGAGTTTGAAGCAAGTTCATCCTCTAACTAAAGTGGGGGCTAAAATGTAGCGTAGAAAAATGTATCTTTGGACATTTTCATGCTCATTTGGGTCTTTCTTTTGGATGTTGGCCTAGTTTTTCCTAGATTTAATGTTGTAATGTGGTCAACACATTCACATTAGGACTTGGACCCTTTTGAATCAATAAGAACTTTACGATGCCTTGTAAAAGTGTTGTGAAGTGTTATAACCCACTTTCACACTTTTATAGGACCTTTTTTAATATAATTCACTTAAATAACCTCTTTTTATCACTTACCAAGCCTTATTTCAAAGTGTTGTAACAAAATTTCATGCTTTTCTAGGCTTGTCATCAATAATTTGACCCTTTCTTATGTTTAAATGACCCCTTTATACACTTATAGGCCCTAATTAAGTGTGTTTTTGAGAATAATCCCATTAAACATCATTTAATACACTTTAATTCCTGACACCCACTTAAAATGCCTAAGTGGGACCAAGTCGCCACTAGGGGCGACTTAGTCCCATTTGGCTCAAAAATCAAAATTATTTCAAAATTCTGGTGGGATATTATTTTCTAAACCTTGAGGTCGGCCTGTGATGTGGTATTTTCGGGAAATTTTGTATAATCATGTATAAATATAGGGTTTTCCTCTCATTTCATCCTCCTTAATCTCCTAAACTCTCTAATTTTCTAATCAAGCATTCAATCATTCACTTTAGCATTCTAGGCATTCTCAAGCATACATCCATTGGAGCATCTATTTGCATATCTTTAGATTTCTACTTCAAAGGTTTGGTGAGTTGTAGAATTGAATGTTGTTCATTCATCAATCTCTTTTCAATTCATTTCATTTTCAAGGGTTTAATTACCAAATCGGGGTTTGACCAAGGCAAACCCCTATTCACTAACCCTTAACACTTTTTCCCCTCTTTACATGTGTTTTGGAGGTCTTGTGTGCACATTTGTCAAAGAGAAAGGTGTGAAAAGTTGTCAACAATTTATCAAAGTCATTAAAAGTCAACAAAACCCTAAAAGAAGCTTGGAGAACACCTACAGGTCAGATTTTGCGGTTTCGGATCTAGAAATTTGTCAGGAGTTGGAGTGTAGACCGGGAGCTACATATTGTATCTTTGAATTTCTTGAAATTTGGAGGTGGACTAAGTTGCCATTAGTGGTGAATTAGTCCTATTTCCAGGCCTGAAAAGTGGTTCTGCAGCTCTGAGTACCCTTTTGTGTGAAACCTGATCCGACGAAATTTCCCCGAAACAAGACTAGGTCGCCTAGCTTGGCGTAAATGTCCTAGTAGGCTTCAACAGTGAATTCTGTAGGATTCCAAAGCTCCTCTTCATCACTTTCTAGTTTCTAGGTGCACTTTTTCAATCTCATTAAGTTCTGTTATAGTTTGCTTGCATTTTTAGTTCATTTTTCATATCACAATGTGTTTTCAAGCAAAGTACATTTTCTTAGTTTAGCATTAGCATTTAATTTATTTTATCATTTCTTTGCATTTAGGACATTCAATTTAGACATGTTTCAATCATATTTTCATTAGTCTTGAGTGAACCATCTAGGTTTTTGGGATTCCTTTCTCCTTTTAGGTGCAAAACCCTAGAAGTGTAAGAGAGTCCCCTATCCAAAAAATCTACGGTTCACCTCCTTTGAATATGTGACACTACATAAATAATGATTTTTGGGTGTCATCATATTTAATCTAGTAGCTAGGGAGAATTACAAATGTGTTAATGAAATTCTTGGGTCATCTAGGAGTAGGTGGGAGCTTTCTTATTTGAATGGAAAAGTTTCATGAATTGGCATGCTTGATGAGGAAGTTCCAATAGACAGGTTGGGAAGATCAAGCCCAAAATCCCCAAAAGGAAAGGCATCATTATACTCAAATTAAATTTTTTGGCCTCTCACAAACTATGTCACAATTTCAATAGGTTCACAAACTTGCAAACTTGTTGACATTCAGAATGTGACCACTTTTCCACCTTCTTTCTTCATCTTTCTCTTTAGCACTTTACACATTTCATGAAATGGAGAACCAATGAACCAATATTTCACTTTACCACCTTTTATGAAATTAAGAACCATGTTGGCCTCTCAATTTTTTTGAAAACTACAAACTTTTTGACACTTGAACTCATTTGTTCCCTCCTCATCACACGGTGCAAGTGTTGATGCAACTCAACACATATTAAAGTTAATGCCTACTCCTGCTCTAATAATTCATAGGAGAAAGGGAAAAGGGAAACATTTGAAAAGGAAAGATGGTGATGCACCAAGACTTAATCGAGTTCTATTTTTTCTTACAACAACACATGAAACCTATGAAATGTTGGATTAACTAGGATAATCACTTGATAATTAATAAATCATTAATTAATTATCAAGTTCCTTGTTACTTTATTCACTTAAGCTAAACTTAGGAGTTCTTTTTTATTAATTAGTGTAGTGTCGAAAAAAGTAACCCTTTTTCACACTTAATTTGGGAATGAATAATTAATGACAAAATGGACTTAATTGTGCCTTATTTAGGGTGTTGTAAAGTGTTTCCTTACACTTTCACACTAATCTAGGGATTTATTAATTAATTGAGGTTAATTAGAGCTTAATTGGCCCCTTAAATTCATATCCAAGCATTATTTATTGCATTTTCTAAGGGATAAATCCTGACACTCATTAATAATGTTTCACAACACTTAATTTGGAAAGGTTTGAGTCCTAGTCTAGTGACTTGGGACCCATTTTCCACCTGGCGAATGGGTCCTTCCTAGGTTCTAAGACCCCCTTTTGTATAACATTCTACCTCCCTGAAATGTGTCCTAGTTATGTGTGCTAGGACCCATTCGCCCTATGGCGAATGGGTCCTCCTTAACTTAGGACACCCCTTTTTGAACTTATTCTTGGCAGGATTTTAGTGATTTTAAATCCTATATCTGATGTCTGCTTGTGTTATTTGAATTTCAGCATTAAATCTTAAGATAAATATAAATATAAGGTTATTTCACATACTAGGAATATTTATGCAAGAATCCTAAGAGTTTACAAGAGCATTATAGAGCATTCAAGAAGGCATTCAAGGGCAGATTATCAAGGTTTTATTGTAGCAATCAATGATAATATCATCATGTCAAAGGCATAATGCATCATGCATGTTGTTGAGCTAATGTGTTAGTGTAGCATTGGAGATCCAATTCAAGCATATTCAAGGTGTTATTTCATATCAAGTATTGTGATCAAGATCTACATTCCTTAAGGCCACTTCATGCTAGATTGCTGATTTGTCATTCAAGATTTCATCGAAGGTATCATTGTTTCATGTTTCATGTTACATGTTCATTTATCATTGTGTCATCATAAGGTTTAATTACCTAAATGGGGTTTGACCAAGGCAAACCCCTATTCCCTAACAATCAACAATTTTTCTTCTTCCTTGATGCGTGATTGTAGGTTTTAGGTTGAAGATCAAGTGGAGAACAAAATTTGTCAAGATTGTCAAAGTTGCAAAGTTGTAAAAGTTGCCATCTTTGTTGCAAGATCATTGAAAGTACTCTACAAAATTAATTTCCAACTTTCGAGAGTTGAACACCTAGAGTTTGGAGTTGCGGAAATTGAATAATAGAACCCATAAATCAATTTTTCAAAACCTTAATAGGGACCCATTCACCACTAGTTGAATGAGTCCTTAGTGAGGCCCGAAACAACACTTTTGCAACAAGGTACACATCATTTTTTCATCTTAAAACCTTCCTATTTTCTGTTATAACAGTTAGGATTGACTTCTGACTGTTATTTATGCATTTTACATCTCATAATTAAATGAAACATTAGTAAGAAAAATTGTAGTTCACCATCTTGTTGATTCATTTTGGTGAACCCATTTTTTGGTGCTTAATTATGGTGAACCTGGTGTATTGAGCATTGTAATTTTTTGATTTTTGGAGTCTTTTGAATCTTAAATTAGATCTTGCATTCATTTGCATTGAATTAGATCTCTTTTAGGGTGTCTTAGTTTGCATTCAAATTTTGCATTTCATCTAGGGTTTTAGAATTGAATTGTTGGCATTCTTTAAATATGAAAAATACAAAAACATCCATCATTTTTCATATCATTTAGATCATTCAAAGTTGCATTTAAAAATTGAAAACAAAATTGCATATTAAACCAGGTCTTGTAATTCATTATTTTCTCACATTTTCAAATTGCATTTCACATTGCATTTATAGAAAATTAAACCCGAAACTTACTATAGCAGACCTGAATCTGGAAATAATCAGAAAAAGCTTAAAAATCTGTAAAAATCAACTTCAAAACCCTAATCTAGGACCCATTTTCCCTAGGGCGAATGAGTCCCTGATTAGGTGCTGATTTGCATTTCTGGAAATTAAGAATTTATGTTTTGTACTTCTGTTTGCTGCTGTTACATTTTTGTTTCACTTTGTTGATTTTTTGTTTCATTAATTTCATTAAATCTAGCTTCATTTGCTTCATTTAGTGCATTGAAAAAATTCAAAATTACATTTACAACATTTCATTTTCAGATTGTTGCATATTGTAATCAGTAAATTGCCTTGATTAGAATCAGAAAATTGCATTTACACATTTCATTCTAGGTCATTGCATTGCCTCTTCCCATTTTGGGTTTGCACACCAAGTTTGCAAAACATGTATGAGCTTTACAACTTGGTGTCTTATTAGCAATATTATTGTTAGATGTAGTTCGAGGCTCATGTCATCCCGCGATATACCATTCGAAGTGGATCTTGGGTTTGCTAGCTCTCTTCCTAATAGTGTTGATAATCAAACCTCTATAGCTCAAAGTTTGCATACTTCATTTCCCATGACTTCAATCCCTACAACCAATGTTCTTAATGTTAACAACACCATATACCTACCATCAATAGTTCTAATCAAGCTTTGGGGTGTATTCAAAGCCAAGGTGGAACTTCAATTCCTCCTACCATACTGATTTCCATTCCTACATACACTAGTACTCAACTTACCACAACAATTCAACCTACTAGAATGTGAATACTTAGGTATTTCCACAGTGAATCCTTCTAGATTTGTGCATTCAAATACAATATCTCCTCAACCATCCACCTTCACCAACTTACCATTCACTTTCCCTCCACATACATACACTACTCCACCTTATTCCCCTCCATCTTACAATCACAATGACACTCTCCTTAACTCACTTATGTAAACCATGACATCCCTTCAAAACAAGTTGCAACCCTAAATCAAAACAACAATGGTAAACCTTTGCAATACATCAAAACCAACCCGTTATCCTTGGATATATTGAGAGCACAAATTACACAAGGTATAGAAGTTCCCCGATTTGAGAGATATGGTGGGAAAGGAGATCCTGTTAGCCATGTTTCCACTTTTACAACTCTATGTAGTGATTACATATTCAAAGATAAACTCTTGGATAAGTTGTTCCCTAGATCATTGAAGGATACTGCTCTAGAGTGGTTCCCTTCCTTACTGAATAATTCAATAGGTTCATTCAATGAGCTTGTTGATGCCTTTTACAACCACTTCCACATTCACATGGGTCCAAAGATGACCCTTGCAGATTTAATTACATGCAAACAAAAGGATGATGAGAAAGTGTTTGATTTCAGAACAAGATACCAAACACTTTATTTACAAGTAAATATTAAGATTCCTGATGCTGATCTTCAACAAATATTTATTGCCAACTTACAACAGACACTCAAAACAAACTTGAAATGTTGAGATTCCCATCCTTTACACAACTATGTACAATCCTTTGTGATTATCAGAATATGACTTGCATTCATGATGTGAAAAATCCCCCTATCCATCTTGAAAAGTTTGAATCCACAACTCAAAATAATTACCAACCTTTCAAGAAGAAAAATAGGGGTTTTTACAACTTATATTTCCTCAACCAAGTCAATAAACTAATAACCAAGTGTTTGAGATATAAAAACAATAAATTATTTTGGGGATAGGAATATAGAGTTCACTCCTCCACCTGGTACCCTTCATAATATTATGTTGCAACTTATTTAAAAGAACATTCTTACCTTACCTCCTGTTAAAGAGCGTGATCCTAATCTACCATTTCCTGTAGGATTTTGACGAAACTCTTATTGCCATTACCACTGAAAAAATGGACATGGTACAAAATATTGTAAGCATCTTAAACATCTTGTTCAAGACCTTATTGATAATAATCAACTTCAAATTGGAGGAGTGAATGATCAAGGAAATAAGTCTATAGCTCCTCCTAACCAAAATTTACAAACCTTTACAAATCCCATGCCAAAGCATACTATTTCATTTGTCAAAGCTAGTGAAACAAAGAATGATGTGATGAATGTTGACACAGATGATGAAAATATAAAAAGATGAAATTGTGAATGAATCAATTGAAGTGGTAGCATTTATTGAAGCTAAAACCTTGTAAGGGCTCAACTAAAAAGCCTCTTGATACTGCTTTCTAACAAAAATACATTCTTAAACATGCACCTGATGGTCCTCTTTACATAGCCAGAAGAATCAATAACAAGCCTACAAATAGGATATTAATTGATCTCGTTTGTGGAGAGAATGTGATCACTGAAGAATTCCTATTTGTACATGAACTCTATCAAGATACATATGACAAACCAAAAGCATGGATCAAGACACATAATGGTTTTGCTTGTCGTACAATGGGATCAATAGATCTTCCTTTGAAAGTTGAACCAAAAACATTAAATGTCTCATTCACCATCATACCGTAATCAAACAAATTTCGTGTGAAGTTAGGCTATCCATGGATTTTCTCCATGAATGTTGTCCCCTTGGTTGTGCATAAATGTTTAAAGTTTCCCTTTGGCAATGATATCTTTACTGTGCATCATAGTGGGTTTAATCTTGCATCTTTTAGAGGGAAATTTTCATTAGATTTATTTTGGCCTGAGCCTATGGAACCTATTAGACCTCGTGAGGACTTCTTTTTCAAATCCTACCAAAAGTTCAAAGCAAAGTGTATAACATAATTATCCCTTTGAAACATGCCTCAACTTGTGATTGGTCCACCTATTCTTGACGAAACAATGGTTGAACCAAAAGTCCTTTCGAACATCCAAGAGAAGCCTATGACAAAACCTCCTGCAATTTCCTACAAGAGACCATGAGAAAACCAAAAGAATCCCATTGTGCCTCCCAAAGTTAAACAAGTTTACAAAGCTAAAGAGAAAGTGGTTGAACAACCTCTGTATTTTTTATTCCGTTCCTCCTAAGAAAGAGAAGAAACCTATAGTTGACAAACCCGCTCCTACACAAACACAAATTAACAACAGATTAAAACAAAATTGGAATGATAAAGAGTGTAGGAATAAACGTTGTGCTATTGCTCGTATGTTACAAGATAAAGAAGAAAATAACAACACAAAAATAAAAATATGAACTTACTTGAAGCAATGCATGATGACTCTATACCCTCACCGCAACGTAAACAAGAACTTTCAAGAGACATTATCATTCAACCTCCTGTTGTGATTAATCTAGATGATGACATTGATATTACAAAGATTGATGAACAAGTGTATAATGAATTGAATACACTGTTTTCCTCTTCTATGAGCTTAATGAAAAATCTCCTAAAAAGAGTGTTGAACTTGGTGATTCGCCTAGTTTGACACTTGTTGTTGTCCCTTTGGCTAGCTGTCTGCCTTTCGTATATATCAACTAAGATTGGGATGTAGACGACTTGCTATAGGTTGACTCACATGTACCTGACTAGTCTTTTGCTTTGTTTTCATGTTTCTTTATGTGATTGCATGTGCGTAATGTGATCCCTCGTGATGATTCATTTGATGTATCTCTCTCTTTCTCTTTTGTGCATTCTTCTATATGTACCTACATTCTTCTCTATATCATAAATAATTTATATTTTTTATTTCCCTTATGTTTTCCTTTTGGGATGACAAAAGGCGTTGAGACATTTAGGTCTCTTCCATGTTGACCCAAAAGGATTTTGTTTTTTGTTTTTTCTCTCTATGTGTCATTCTTCTAGTTCTCTGAGTATTTGGGGAATGATGACATTTTTGAGCTCTATGACAACATTGTGGCAAAGACATATTGACCTTGAATCCATAGATCCCTTCTATATTTTTGGGGGCAACCCCTCCCTCCTTTTTCATGATGTAGCTTTATTTCAGAAACATATGACTTGACATAGGGTTTCCCAAGGAAAGCTCTCATTTATAAGGATTGAACATTGGTTACTTTAAAGCAGTTGCTCACAACAATGGTGTTAGCAACCATTTTAAAGTGGGTGCATACATCGATGACATCTTTCAACATTTTGCATATTTCACGATGTGATTTTCTTTTTCTTGTGTTGTGTTCTTTTCTTGGTGGTGTCATTGGGTTCAATGTCCTCCAAGAATGCGATAGTTCTAAGCGTATGATTTCCCTTAGGGGCATGATGTGAATGAGTCATCCCATAAGTGGTAATCTGATATTCCTGACTTGTCCTCTCTTGGAGACATTAGGCATGATGTTCCCTAAGAAGAAGACCTTACATGAAACAAGATCCCCTTGAACAAAAACAAAAACCTATAGACATGACAATAATAAGCACTTAGCATTGTGGTTCCTTATTGAAGTTATCAGGAGGATTACTTTGATATGGTATGGGAGGTTGATATGATTCTCTCATTTTCCACCTTTTTTTTGGGATAACTCACCTAGTGGATGACCTAAGGTTCCACTACCCCAGAGTGAGCATGCATGTTATAGAAAAACAACCTAGACGTGGTCCACATTGTGTTGGACATACTATCGAATCTTGATCCTTGTTATGGAAATACAATCTAGACCTAGTCCACATCGTGTTGGATAGACTGTCAAAGCTTGATCCTTTTTTTAGACAAACAACCACATTCCACATCATGTTGGAATGGTCAAAGCTTGATCCTTTATTTTCCTTTATTTTCTTTGTCTTTGATAGGGTATGATTGAGTATCTTTGTTATCGCTACATACATATGTTGGACTCAAGGATCACTGAGAGGGGGGTGAATCGGTGTTCAGTAAGTTAGACTTTCAATTTAGATCTTAAAACATTTTCAACACATAAACATAAATAAAAATTAAAGCACATGAACAAGATCAAAACACCATAACACCAATATTTTTACGTGGAAACCCTATTAGGGGAAAAACCACGGTGGATTTTAATCCATAATTTATATTCTATTAAAAGTATGAATAAAAGGGAATGCACTTGCATTCAGGCACACTGCCTAGAGCTCACTACCTTACAAAATGTTTGTGATTACAAAAAAAATTGAACTGAGAAGATAGCATCTAAAAATTCCTAGATTCAGTTCCGATGAAGCACATAAAATAGATTCTGAACCTTTTGTTTGATCTTACAACTCACTTTGCTCTGCTCCGCCTTAACTCACAATAATCTTCTTTTCCTCAAGCAAAATTTACTCAACTGATTTTCTGATGTTCACTCATACATCTATTCTACTCTTTTTGCACATTCACACCTTCTCACCACTTTTTCCTCCTTACAAAAATGAATTACCGATCTCATATATATATCCGCTAGCAAAGGTTTTAATTACTTAAGTCGGCTTCAACAAAACATGAAATATTCTCCAACAGTCGGCTCAAATTACAAGTTTTATTTAATGCGCACCCACAAAGGCCAGCTTAAGACATAGCTGGGACCCAAAACAATATTCTCAAACTTAGAAACAATTAAACAACTACTCCTTATACATCCATGATACGCCACATTCATTGAGTCGGCCACAATGAGCAAGTAAACTAAAAATCATTCTATCGAATCTCCTAACTCATACACCGATTGTTGCAACACCACAAAACTTACCAATAAGGTAACATACATGCTTAAAAAACTTTCTTGGGGATCCAAAACACAAAATGATGATCCGGTGAAGCATACAAATTGACTAACTGACCAGATACCATGTTCTTCACGCTTTCTGCCGGTGACACACCATCTTCTACTTTTACTGCCGGTATAAGTAGATCATGATCTGCGGACCAAGATAATGACTTTAGTTGCCATCAATGACAACACTAGAATCCATAAACAAGCTCCCCAAGCCATATGCCAACAATCTCCCCTTTTGGCATTGATGGTTCAAACACTTAGTGAAAAATGACTAAGTGTCAGAACCAAAAATCAAAATTTCAAAACACAACAAAACACTGTAGAATGTCAAGACATTTTTCACTGCTCTCCTCCCCCTTTGACATCAATGAAAAAAATTTACTGCTTACTCTCCTTTTGCTAAAATTTACACTGCACTCTCTCACCCTTTATTGATGCAAAAATTGATCAAAATTTGAGAAATTACAACTACTGCACAAATCAAAAAATTATTTTATACTTATTCTTTATCTCCAGAAGAAATTTCTTCCAAGCATCTACTGCAATCCCAATAATTATTATCAAACTATTGTTTTCTGATGTATGGTTGATGATCTGAATGAGGGATTTTGGAATTGTAATCGCTTCTTCCAACTTCTCTCCTTTATTCAAAATCTCAATTTGCTGCTCCAATCTGCATTCAGTTAGATCCTCCACTTTCCAGAAAGTGTCCATAAGAGTGTTTCTAGAAAAGTGAACCTTTGTATGCTCAACCTACAACTCATGAATATTTTTCTTGACCGCTCCATCCTGGTCTTGAAACATATTGTAATCTTGACCAATTCTGATCAACTCACTCTCAATTTTCTCTAGCTTGTCCTTGTATTTACTAACCACATAAGGCCATCAAAGATAATAATTGTAGACCTTATTTGCTGAGTCAATGCATTTCCTTAACACATTCATTTTCTTTTTCAGTTTGGCGAGAGATAGCCTAAACTGCTCCTTTAGATGTAGAATTACTTCTTCCTCTTTCCTATGCTAAGGAATAGAGGCCATAGCCTCCCTGATACATTCAATCAATTCTTCTGGAAGTACATTCAGCAAACTTCCCAATTCAATGTTGTTGTGCATAAAGTATCTGCCTAGAGAGTTATCAATGAAGTCCTGTTCATATGAGGGTCCATTTAACCATATGCCAACAATATTTTCATTCCATCTTCCTCCTAAACAATTTGCAATATTTTTTTTTGAATAAAGCACCTTCTTCATCAATTTCTTCTGTTATCATCACATCTGGTTCAACTGATTCCAGTTTAGCTCTTGGAGTGTAATCATCAAAATCTTCATCTGGTATATCCACAATTACTTGCTCTTTTCCTTTTTCTTTAGTTCTTGGAGATTTATGTGCTGGAGAAATGTCATCAGCAAACTCTAGAGCCCTTTTCTAATTCTTCTCCACCTTACCGGAAGAGGACCCAACTTCAACTGCTCTTATCGGAAGAGAGATGCCAACTATTCCAAACTTTCCCAACTAGTACTATCTAAAGAAATTTTTATGAACTTGCTCACAATTTTCCAGAGTATTGAAATGTTTAAGAATTTGCTTGCAAATGGGTTCATTTTCCTTCCATACCACATTATCATTTTGAGGAAAACAATTCAGAAAATACATCATAATGCATATAACTAGGGTACAAAACCTGAAGGGGTAATCTGCATGCTTTGTAAATTGCACATTTTCCATCAATTGATCTTTTAGCAATCCACAGATCAAAGTCTTCATCTTCCATTATCATTTTGTGCAAAATGTAAACTACGTCTACCGAGGTTGATCCTTCCCTGTTTCTGAAGAAAATTTTATATGAAATTTTGTGCGCAATGTACATCGTTAATGGATCTTTGATTGTTGAAATTAACAGAGCTCTTTGATATCCTTTTAATCCAGATAAGGTTTCAACCACTTTTTCCGAATCAACTTCTTTTTCAGAACATATCCAATATTGCATAATCCTGTTAGATTTCTGATCACCTCTTTTCAAATTTGATAGGGTTTATCTAGAGTAAGGATATCACCATCTAATCCATTCAAGATAAACCTGGCCACTTCCGCGTTAATGAAATAAGGAAACTCATTCTAGATGTCCAAATTCTTATGTTTCACACCTTCAAGCCACTTCAATTCATCAACTGGCGACAAATTTCTTACATCCCTGATCTCCTACTACTATATTCATCCAAAGTCACTATTCCTTTGATTTACTTCATTTTACTTTCCGTACCAAACAAGGTTTTCTACCGAGCACAAAATTTTGAAATTATTCTACAAGCAACTGAAATACCTGAAGAATTCACTGCCGAATTTGCTTTACTCCTTTGAGATTTCGTTGCACAGGCAGTCCTTCTGTTCTTCTTCAATGCAAGGTGACAAATGAGGGTTCCAAATACCCTTTTATGTCTTTGCGCACCTAACCTTTTTAGCTGCATTAAATACTTTTCCCTAGGAGTTCTAGTAACTCTGTTTTCTCAGAAAATAAAAGAAAAATTTGTCTATGGACCTTCTACTTATCATGTTCCTGCATAAGTGATTACTAATGCATTTTCAAACTTTTATCACAACTACTAACAATTTTTTGCATTTCAGTGCCAGCTACTGATAGGGGGCCAAAGGATTTTCCTTGAAAAACTCCCCCTAGGCCAATGGCCTGAGATCAATTTCCCGAGGAATTACTAGAGGCTGCTTCTGGTATGGGCTTATTTCCTTCATCAGATTCACTCCTTTTTACTCACATTTTCTTCATTTTATCTCTTATCTCTTCCATAGTCACTTTTCCTTTTCCTTTGTCATCTTTTTGTGAAATTCTTCCTCTGTATACTGGACCTCTTCTATCCATGTTTCTATTCTTGCAAAATCTTGCAATGTGACCAAGTTTGTTGCAATTGTAGCACACCAGAATTCTTTGTCTAGACCATTCATTCCATTGATTTCCCCCTGATTTGCATTGATTAGCAACATTCCCAAATCTTCCACAAGTATAGAATTTAACATTTCTTAAACTGATAGACATATTTCTATATTCAATAGACTTGTGACCAAGCTTTTTGCAACCAAGATATTGATCGAGAAACGATGGACTGCTTGAATTTATTATACCTCTACAATGAGAAGCCATATGACCAAATAAATTACAAGAAAATCAGTAACCATTAAACTTCTGAGCATTGGGTTGTCTTACCGAATACCTTCTACCTTTGTTCATCTGATTTCTTTGTCTAGAATCCTTATGTTCAGATTTGGGGCTTTCTTCCTTCTCATATCCAAGACCTCGCTTATCAGTTGCACCCTTTTTTCCTTTAGTCAGTTCATGAAGCTTAGTAGAATTGATCCTGAAATTCTCCTTGTATTCGTTTGCAGTAGTGAGTTCATCTTTGAGAATAACTATTTGTCTTTCAAGTTCTTGTTCATTGTTTCTGGATTGTTGCAGTTCAATCTCCATCTGAATGAATCCACTATTTGCTCTGCTGCATTCTTCAAATTTTTCTTTTAAGGACTGGGCCAGATTCTCCTCATTATTCTTCCTTCCTTTAATCTCCTTAGTCAACTTCATTACCACAGATTCCATTTCAAGCTTTAGAGTAGCATTGTCCCTAGCAAGTTTTTCACATTCTTCAGTTATTTCTTCTATGGTCTGATTTAGGTGAACATCTTCCAAGCTTTTGTTTTCTTTCTGCTTCAGCTGATCACAAAGTTCCTTCCTGTTTTCTCTTGACTAATTGATTTTATCCTTCAATGATTGAATGAATTTCTCATTATCCACAATATTTTCTTTTAATTCCATGACTTCTGCTTTAGACTGATCAAGATCATCAAGTGCCACCATAAGCTGTTGTTGAAGACCACCAAAGTCCATTGTATTCCAAGATCCACCTCAAGTTGTTAAAATTCTATAGAGGAACTATGCTCTGATACCAATTGTTGGACTTAAGGAACACTGAGAGGGGGGTGAATCAGTGTTCAACAAATTAGACTTTCAATTCAAATCTTAAACCATTTTCAACACATAAACAAAAATAAAGATGCAAGCACATGAACAAGATGATTAAAACACCATAACACCAATATTTTTACGTGGAAACCCTGTTAGGGGAAATACCATGGTGGAGTTTAATCCACAATTTATACTCTATTAAAAGTATGAATAAAAGGGAATGCACTTGCATTCAGGCACACTGCCTAGAGCTCACTGCTCGAAATAAGGAAGGCTCACTGCCTTACAAAATGTTTGTGACTACAAAAAAAATTTAACTGAGAAGATAGAATCTACAAATTCCTAGATTTAGTTCTGGTGAAGCACATAAAATAGATTTTGAACCTTCTATCTGATCTTGCAACTCGCTCTACTCTGCTCTACCTTAATTCACAATAATCTTCTTCTACTCAAGCAAAATTTACTCAACTGATTTTCTGATGTTCGCTCATACATCTGTTCTGCTCTTTTCGCACATTCACACCTTCTCACCAGTTCATCCTCCTTACAAAAATGAATTACCGATCTCATATATATATATATATCTGCTAGCAAAGATTTTATTCACTTAAGTCGACTTCAACAAAACATGAAATATTCTCCAACAATCGGCTCAAATTACAAGTTATATTTAATGCGCACCCACAAAGGTCAGATTAAGACATAGATGGGACCCAAAACAATATTCTCAAACTTAGAAACAATTAAACAACTACTCCTTATACATCTGCAACACACTACATTCATTGAGTCAGCTACAATGAGAAAATAAACAAAAAATCATTCTACCTTGAATCTCCTAACTCGTACACCGATTGTTGCAACACCACAAAACTTACCAATAAGGTAACATACATGCTTAACAAACTTTCCTGGGGATCCACAACACAAAATGATGATCCAGTGAAGCATACAAATTGACTAATTAACCGGATACCCTGTTCTTCATGCTTTCTGTCGGTAACACACTGTCTTCTACTTTTCTTACCGGTATAAGTAGATCTTGATCTGCAGATCAAGATAATGACTTCAGTTGCCATCAATGACAACACTAGAAGCCATAAACAATCTCACTAAGCCATATGCCAACAACATAAGTGTTTTGAATGTCTACTTTAGTGTGAGTTTGTCGTGGGGGAAAACTCTCACTAAAGTGGGGGAAAAATGTACTCTAAAAAAAAGTAACCCTTTTTCACACTTAATTTGGGAATGTTCATAATTAATGGAAAAAGGGACTTGATTGTGCCTTATTTAGGGTGTTGTAAAGTGTTTCCTTACACTTTCTCACTAATATAGGGCTTTATTAATTAATTGAGATTAATTAGAGCTTGATTGGCCCCTTAAATTCAAATCCAAGCCTTATTTATTGCATATTTCGAGGGATAAATCCCGACACTCATTATAATGTTTCACAACACTTAATTTGGAAAGGTTTGAGTTCTAGGCTAGTGACCTGAGACCTATTCACCACCTAGAAAATGGGTCCTTCAAATGTCCTAGGACCCTCTTTTTGCATAACATTCTACCTCCACAAAATGTGTCCTAGTTATGTGTGTTAGGAACCATTCACCCTATGGTGAATTGGTCATCCTTAACTTAGGAAACCCCTTTTTGAACTTATTCTTGGTAGGATTTTAGTGATTTTAAATCCTAGATCTGATGTCGGCTCGTGTTATTTGAATTTTGGGATTAAATCTTAAGATAAGTATAAGTATAAGGTTATTTCACATAGTTTCACCTAATAATCTTTATGCAAGCATCCTAAGAGTTTAAAAGAGAATTATAGAGCATTCAAGATCATTCAAGAAGGCATTCAAGGGCATATTATCAAGGTTTTATTCCAACAATAAAATATAATATCATCATTTCAAAGGCATAATGCATCATGCATGTTGTTGAGCTAATGTGTTGATGTAGAATTAGAGATCCAATTCAAGCATATTCAAGGTGTTATTTCATATCAAGCATTGTGATCAAGATCTACATTCCTTAAGGCCACTTCATGCTAGATTGTTGATTTGTCATTCAAGATTTCATCCAAGGTATCATTGTTTCAAGTTTCATGTTACATGTTCATTTCTCATTTTTTCATCATAATGTTTAATTACCTAAACGGGGTTTGACCAAGGAAAATCCCTATTCCCTAACAATCAACAATTTTTCTTCTTCCTTGATGTGTGATTGCAGGTTTTAGGTTGAAGATCAAGTGGAGAACAAAAGTTGTCAAGATTGTCAAAGTTGCAAATTTGTAAAAGTTGCCATCTTTGTTGCAAGATCATGGAAAGTACTCTACATAATTGATTTTTGACTTTCGAGAGCTGCACGTGCTTAGAGTTTGGAGTTGCAAACATTGAAGAACAGAACCCATAAACCACTTTTTCAAAACCCTAACATGGACCCATTCTCCACTAGCTGAATGAGTTCTTAGTGAGGCCCAAAACAACACTTTTGCAACAAGGTACACATCATTTTTGCATCTTAAAACCTTCCTATTTTCTGTTATAGTAGTTATGATTGATTTCTGATTGTTATTTATGCATTTTACCTCTCATAATTTAGTGAAACATTAGTAAGAAAAAATGTGGTTCACCATCTTATTGATTCATTTTGGTGAACCCATTTTTTGATGCTTCAATTAGTTTGAACTAAATATATGATAAGTTGTCTCATTGCGTGAGATTAGAACACTTGTCACTATCTAGTCAAATCCTCATCTAGGGTTTGCTTTTGCATGATTTTATAAAGATTGCACATTCATTTGTAATATTCAATTTAGATTAATGTATAACAAATTAGGTGCTTTTCTAGATCCATTCTTCTCAAGGTTGCACGAGCATGTCAATGGGTTTGATCTTTTTTTTTGTGATAGGATAATTGCTTGTAGGTGATTTATGGGTGTTGTGGAGTTCAATAATCAACTTCAACATGGTATCAGAGCTCTAGATATGTAGCTTCCTATCTAAATTCTGAGAGATCCAGACTTGAGGGTGAAATTGACTCATCCTAAATGAAACGTGCATCACCGTTGAGTCCAGAATGACCAAAAACTGTAAGATCGCCTGCCAATGTGCTCAAATCCGAGTAGTTGCAATTTTTTTTTTTAGCTTTCACAAATCTCAAAGCGAGATTTGTACGATCGTACAATCACATCTTGACCTATGTAGGAAGGCTTTCAAAAGTACGACAGTTTTAAATATTCTGGTTTTTTATTTTCGCTAGAATTAAAAAAAAGAAACACACAAACAAACACACATTTAAAAAAAGAAGGATTTTTTCAAATCTGAAAAGTTTTTTTTGAAAAATTATAAAAAGAAACCATTAAAGGCTTTGTGCAGGGCATAATACCTTATGCAGGCCTATAGCCACTAGGGCAGGTCCCACGCGGAATTTCCACCCACACCGATGATCAAAACACCTGTCAACCATTTCAAATCATCGGTAACATTAAAAATGATGACACAAAACAAATCCAGACAGCTGAAGAATTTTCTGCAGATGTTGCACCAGTAAGGGAATATTCCCTTCCAAGGAACATTTTGACATTTTTGCAAGATACCAACAACTGAGAGATATTTTCAAGCAATTGACTTATTTTCTTGGCCAATTGGTTTTTTTTTCCATCAATAGAGAATATTTTGAGAATATTCCTACTGATGTCATGTTGACGTCATCCATACAGTTGGACCCTCAAGCCCCCTCCAAGCCCTAGTTTACACGTAAAGGAGCATTTTTTTTCTTTTCTTCATAACTTGGGCATACAGTGTTGAAATCGAGCAAACAAGATATTGTTGGAAAGCTAGTTCCAAGAGATTTCCAGTGGTGTAGGTCTCATTATCATACTTTTCTATTAGCTCATGTTATTCTTAGTCAAAGTTAGATCTTCATTTTTCACTTTTGAGCTCATAAACTTTTCCTTGTATCGTTTATTTTTTGCGATTCAAGCGACATTGGAAAGATATTTCAGAGCTCTTAAGATCTATTCATACAATTTTTCTAGAATCCGCCCCAAGTATATTTTATTTAGTATTTTGTGATTTCACATTCTAGTTAATTACTTGGACGTCTTCGCACCTAGAAAGGATCTATTTGTGTTGACATATTTTGATATGCTTTATCAGTACTGAGGTTGTTATCTCTTATTATTTAATTTGAGTGAGTATCATGGGGTTTTTTGTTCATCATTCTGTGATCAACCTAGATAAGGATAACTATGAGTCTTGGTGAAATGGAATCCTAACACATCTTAGGCGGCTTGATATTTTAGCTTATTTGTATGGACTCATACCTACACTAGACACTCCAGGGAGTTTATCAGCATGGGGCATCATCAAAGATCATATTGTAGGGGTTACATGTTCCAGTGTTGATATTGACACTATGTGTGTTGTATCAAAAATTTAGTGTCCCCACACTCTTTGGACATGACTTTGGGAGATCTGTGGAGACCCTCATATCTCTCCATACCTAGAGGATCCTACTATAGATTGTCTCATCCATCTTACAAATGTAGATTCCATACCATTTGATGACGATACTTTAGAGGAGCTTGAGTATATCATAGGTCTTGCATGTTCTAATGGTTCAAAGACTTGTCTTCATGTTCCCACTCTTCAGATTGAGACTTCATCATCATATCCTGTTATTCTTGATCAGTTTGACATCGTCACTTCTTTGGCCCCTATTGATTCAGTGCAACAAGACATCATACATCTTCCAAACATAACTACTTGGGATTTGCATCTTGTAGACATATCATCCTTGTTTGTGGAGTCCTATATTTTAGATTTGAAGGATTAATTTGAGGACATTCATATCCTCTTTGTTGATAGCCACATCAATGCTGTTGGCCCACCATCTTCATTGCCTTTGTAGCTTGTTCTACATCATTCTTCACAAGATTTTGGATTGACATCATCGATTTTCAAAATGTGAACATGTGAGCACTTTTTAGAGGCACACATCATTTGGATTTGGATTCCTGCTTCACCCATTCTTTTGGATTGGATTCTCCAATCACCAATGGATCTATTTATTCCTAAGGGGAGAAATGTTTGTAGGAAATGGATCATATTCTGTCTTTAGGCGTTCATCATTGGCACATGAGCTCTCTCTTTATGGGGTGGATTCATTATCCTTATTTTCTCTCTCCTATCGGGGGACATCTATTATACTTGTATGAAAAAAGCAGTCCTTGGGGGGTCACATTGAGTCCTCCTTCTATCCTTCTTTCACTAGTGCAATCATTTCATTTTCTCTCTTTTGGAGAGGAGTTTTTCCCATGTGGTTTTCTCCTTTTCTTTAGCTATGAGAGATTAATTTATTTGTACATGGGTACCTCATCAGGACTTGTATTTAGGACCCATCCATGCATCCATCATTGCATTCTACATCTTGGTTTTTTAACTCCTCCCTAAGTTGATCTTAAGGGGGGGTGTTGGAGTAATTAGGATAATCAATTGATAACTAATTAATCATTAATTAATTATCAAGCACCTTATTACTTTAAGCTAAAATTAAGAGTGCTTTTTATTAATTAGTTTGAACTAAATATAGGGCAAGTTGTCTCATTGCATGAGATTAGTGTAAGGAAGTTAAGGCAGTGGAACAACTTCCTACACTAATCTTGAGAGGAGAATAATGCAAAAAAATTACAAATATTTAACAGTTACAAAAACTTAAACAAGAATAAACATAAATATCATGCATACCACAACACAATGATTTATGTGGAGAAAACCCTTTTGGGAGAAAAACCCCACACTCTAAAACCTGCCCAATATATTATTCAATAAATTACAAAGATTACAATATACTTGTAGATCAAGCTTCTCACATTGTATCACGACTCAAAGATCAAGAGACAACATGGCTGCTAACAGACTCTCATCACTCTCTTTGTACCACTGTCATAACACAACACCCTCATAAAATAGAGTTACATTCTGGGGAAAGATAGGCCAACAAAATATCCAATGTTAGATCTAAACCCTAATAATTAATGGTCTAGATTTACAGTGTATCAACTTTGATGAAAACAACAACCCCCAATGCATCATTCCAATGTGGGGTCCACACACTGTCATCACATGTCCATGTCATCACCATGCCATAGCTCCATCATCAGCCTATCGGGTCCCACTCAAATCACTTCCCTCCTCCTTATTGCTCCATTGCTAAGTCACCAGAAATCCGAACTTTAGAACCTCATGTCGGAGGTTACAAGGTTCTGAAAACCCATGACATGCCGACAACAAAGAGATCACAAAGTCGCTGAAAATCCAAACCTTAGAACGTCATTTCAGAGGTTATGAATTTTTGAAAACCCACGACATGTCGATAACAAAGAGATCACTAAGTTAGGAGGTTATGAAACTTTAGAACCCTGCGCGACTTAGGTTAGGAAAGCTTGGAACCCCGCGACTTAAGTAACAAAACCATTTTGTCTATCAACAATAACCGTTATATAATTGCAAGGTTGAAACACAATTTCCCAACAAATCTCTCACTTGTCAAACACCTTGCAAGAGCAACGAGAGGGATTAAACATTGTCTCTTACTTGCTGGGGGCCAAAAGGCCCAACATCTTTGAACATCGTCTGAACTTCTTTGTGCTCACAGACTTAGTTAAAAATTCAATAACATTCATCACAATATCTACCTTAACCAATTTCACCCTTCCATCTTCGACCATATCTCGAGCAAAATGATACTGTACATCAATGTGCTTGGTCCTGGCATGAAATGTCAGGTTCTTGGCTAGACATATCACACTCTAACTGTCACAATAAATTATCACTGGACCTTGTTTTATTCCAATATTTGAACACAATCTCTTAAGCCAAATGGATTCTTTACAAGCATGAGTAGCTTCCATATCCTTTCCTTCAATAGTGTACAAAGCAACCATAACCTAGTGCTTGCTCATCCAATTGATTGCACCATCGAATAATGTAAACACATAAGCACTAGTGGACCATCTGCTATCAACATCACTTGCCCAATCTGAATCTACATAACCATGAATATCAAGGGAAATATTTCCTTCAGTCATATTACTATGATAACATAAGGAATAATCTAAGGTATCACACAAATATCTGAAGAATCTTTTAAGTACATCCCAATGAACTCTACTAGGATTAGACATATATGTAGAAAGAAATCCAACTTCTTGGGCAATGTATGGTCTAGTACAAACCATAACATACATAAAACTTCCAACTGCACTCTGGTAAGGCACTCTGCTCATGTCTTCCATCTCTAATGGGGATGTTGGACAATCTGAAATAGATACATTTGTTCCAACTGAAAAAGGAACACACAATGGTCTACAATCCTACATGTTAAATCTTTGTAAAATTAAATTGACATACTTACTTTGGCCAAGCCATAGCTTTCTGTTCACTCTATATCTTTTAATTTCCATCCCAAGAATGTGTTTTTCTACACCAAGATCTTTCATTTCATATTTAGCAGCAAGTTGAGATTTCAGTTCTGAAATCATACCTTTCCCTTTGCCAATAAATAACATATCATCAACATATAATGCAATAAATAGGAAACAATCACCATTAGTTTTATAATAAACACAATGATCTAATTTAGAACGCTCAAATCCCAAAATCAACACATATGTGTCAAATTTCTAGTACCACATCCTAGGACTTTGTTTTAAGCCATAAAAAGATTTCTTCAATTTGCAAACCAATTTACTTTTACCTGTCACCACGTAGTTCTCTGGCTGTGTCATATAAATATCCTCCTCCAAATCACCATGAAGGAAAGTAGTTTTCACATCCATTTCCTCAACCTCTAAACCATAAGCAACAACAATAGAAAGTAAAAGTCTAATGGATGTTATTTTTGCAGCAGGAGAAAATATCTCACCATAATCAATACCATCAACTTGAGAGTAACCCTTCACAACCAACCTTGCTTTGTACTTCTCAATACCTCCATCTGAACCAATATTTTTCTTGAACACCCATTTTCAACCAATAGGTTTCCGTCCTTCAGGCAATGGTACAAGATCCCATGTATCATTCTTTTTCAAAGATTCCATTTCTTCATCCATAGCAATCTTCTAGGATTCTGCATCATTCATACCTAATACCTCTTCTATAGATCTGGGTTCATCCATGTTAGTATTCAAAGCAAAAATACATCTCCAATCATCAGGTGAATACCTTTCAGGTGGTTGTCTATGCCTTGTAGACCTATGAACAAGTTGAGTTGGAGATTCTTGCTCCTCTTCTAAGGATCAAGAGCTAGATTAGCTCTCCTCAACTTCTTGTCTATCCTTGGGCCTCGATTCAACTTTCTCAGGTGTAGAAGGAAATTGAATCACATCTTCCTATTTACTTTGTTTTGGCTACACTGTAACAAAAGAAGGCTTAGTTTCTCTAAAAATAACACTTCTATTGTGTATTAATACCTTCTGTGCAATAGGATCCCAAAGCTTGTATCCTTTCACACCATAACTATATCTGATGAAGATACATTTCACAACATTGTTCTCCAACTTTGTTCTCTTCTCCTTTAGCACATGTGCATATGTCTCACAACCAAAAACTCTAAGCTGTCTTAATGAAGGCTTGCAACCTAACCAAGCTTCTATAGGCGTCTTATCAACAAGAGCTGATGTAGGGGATCTATTAATCAGGTAACAAGAAGTGACAACAACTTCATCCCAAAACCTTTGTTCTAGGCCAACACCACTCAACATACTCCTAGCCTTCTCCATCAGTGTCCTGTCCATTCTTTCTGCAATTCCATTATGTTGTGGAGAATACAGAGTTGTATTCTGTCTAAGAATACCACAATCTTTGCACAATCTATGAAAATCGTTAGAGAAAAATTCACTGCCATTATCAGTCCTCAAACACTTTATTTTCTTTCTAGTCTGTAACTCAACCATTGCTTTAAATTCTTTAAATTGATTGAAAAATTTAGATTTACTCTTTAGAAAATATACCCATGTCCTTCTACTATAATCATCAATAAATGAAACATAGTATGTGGATTTACCAATTGAAGGAACATCTATAGGACCAAACACATTAGAATGAATAAGATCCAATACACCACAAGATTTATGAGAACTCGAGTAAAACTAAACATGGTTTTGTTTTCCATAAATACAATGCTCACATAAATCGAATTCAACATTACAATTAGACAAACCTTCAATAAGGTTTTAATTTTTCAAGGTCCTTAGATCCTTTTCTCCAATGTGGCCAAGTCTCTGGTACAATAACATAGTTTTCTTTTCAGGTAACTTTGTTTCAGAAGAAAGAGCACCCTTGGGTACCCAAAATCCATGACCATCTACTGAAGGTGAAACCCTCACTTCTTTGACAAACTTTCTTTTCACAAAAGCACTATTGCACTCAACAGTGCATGCATCAAGCTTATACAATGTGCCATATCTGACACCTCTAGCAATCACCATAGCACCTCTAACCATCTTGCATCCTGCAT
The DNA here is from genome assembly GCA_007258455.2 of Sequoia sempervirens. Taxonomy (NCBI): domain Eukaryota; kingdom Viridiplantae; phylum Streptophyta; class Pinopsida; order Cupressales; family Cupressaceae; genus Sequoia; species Sequoia sempervirens. Next base: position 179,921,959 of record VDFB02000017.1, read on the forward strand.
CAGAAAATACTACCTACACACCCACATCTATTAATTTGCTCACAAAGTTTCAACTTTACCACGGCTAACAATGTCTAAATGAGAATCATCACACAAGTACACCTTACCTCCATCAAATTCTTCATATTCTAAAACCCAATCTCTATTAAAGGTCATATGGAAAGATGCACCTGAGTCAATTAACCATGCATCATTACCTGCACGAGTTTCCAAAGCTGCAATGAATGTGTCACCATCTCCCTTCTCAGACTTAGAATCATAATCAAATTTCTTCTTTTTCTTCTTCTTTTCTTCTTTGCAGTCCTTACGAACATGTCCAGGATTTTTGCAATTCTAACAAATAACTTTGGACTTTCTAGGAGACTTAGATCTCCCCCTCGACTTGGATTTGTCATGCTTCTCATTCTTCTTTCCTTTTTCCTTAGATCTTCCACGAACATTTAGGGCCTCCTTGGCATTGATGGATACCTTGCTCCTCATCTCTTCAGAAAGCAAAAAACCCACCACATCTTCAATCTTCAATATAACAAAAGTACTCCCAATAGCCATAGCAAGAGAATGCCATGAATCAGGAAAAGAACAAAACACAATCTAATATTTCTCTTCCTCATCCATTTTGACACCAACTGATTCCAATTGAGCCACCAACATATTGAATGCTTCTAGGTGTTTTGTAATCTGTCCACCCTCTTCCATTCTTAAGGAATACAATTTCTTCCTCAAGAAAATCTTGTTCACTAAAGATTTGGCTTGATACATATCACTGAGCTTCTTCCATAGTTTTTGTGCATAGGTCTCTTCATGGACATTGATTAAAATAGAGTTTGTAAGGCACAATCTGATTAGACCCTTGGCTTTATGGTCCATAACATCATATTGAGCAGCCTAAGTAGGGTCTGTAGGCCTTGAAACATTCTCATCAATAGCATCCCATGGATCTCGATATATCAATAGATCCTCCATCTTCAGCTTCCATATTTCAAAATTATTTCTAGAAAATTTATCCACCTCTATTCTCCTCGATGAACTTGCCATCTAAAAATTCCTGTAACAAGATCACAACGTGTCTTCTGCACAAGCTCCCACTCAAATATGGATTACTTCAAAAAACCCAACAACCCACAACTGAAACCAAAGGTGATCAAGCTATGATACCACTTGTAAGGAAGCTAAGGTAGCGCAACAACTTCCTACACTAATCTTGAGAGGAGAATAATGTAAAACTTTTACAAATCTTTAACAGTTACAAAAACTTAAACAAGAATAAACATACATATCATGCATACCACGACACAATAATTTATGTGGGGAAAACCCTTTTGGGAGAAAATCCCCACACTCCAAAAGCCACCCAATATATTATTCAGTAAATCACAAAGATAACAATACACTTGTAGAGAAAGCTTCTCACAGGAGTATCACCACTCATAGATCAATAGACAACATGGCTGCTAACAAACTTTCATTGCTCTCTCTGTACCGCAGCCGTAACACAATGCCCTCATAAAATAGAGTTACATTCTAGGGAAAGACATTCCAACAAAATATCGACTGTTAGATCTAAACCTTAATAATTAACGGTCTAGATTTATAATGTATCAACTAAGATGAAAATAACAACCCCTGACACATCATTCCAATGTGGGTTCCACACACTGTCGTCACATGTCCACGTCATCGCCACATCACAACTCTATTGTTAGCCTATCGAGTCCCACTCAGAGCGCTTCCTTCCTCCTTATCTCTCCATCGCTAAGTCACCAAAAATATAAACTTCAGAACCTCATGTTGGATGTTATGAAGTTCTGAAAACCCGCAACACACTGACAACAAAGAGATCGCTAAGTCACTGAAAACCCGAACCTCAAAACCTCATGTCGAAGGTTATAAATTTTTGAAAACCCTCGACATGTTGATAACAAAGAGATCACTAAGTTAGGAGGTTATGAAACTTTAGAACCCCACGACTTAGGTTAGGAAAACTTAATAAAACGATTTCATCTATCAACAATAACTATTATATAATTGCAAGGTTGAGACACAATTTCCCAACAATTAGAACACTTGTCACTATCTAGTCAAATCCTTATATAGGGTTTTCTTTTGCAAGCTTTTATAAAGCTTGCACATTCATTTGTAATATTCAATTTAGATTAATTTATAATAAATCAATTGCTTTTTTGGATCCATTCTTCTGAAGGTTGCATGAGCATATCAATGAATTTGATCTTTATTTTGTGACAGGATAATTGATTGCAGGTGATTTTTGGGTGTTGTGGAGTTGAATCAACTTCAACATGAAAGGCTACAAACTCACACAAATATCTATTTTTTACCAACTCTTGCAAGCAGGTATAACCATCAAGAGGGAGATAAATAACCATAATAGACCCTGTAACATTCTTAAAAGATTGGAAATCCACATATAGCTTCTACAACTAAGCATACACAACCTACATCTCATAAAAGATGCAAAAGATCATTCATACATGAAGGTAAGAACACTTAACCAACATAGAAATAGAAGTAGAAGGATCCACAAGCTCTGTTATAAATGAAAAATATAAAATGTACAACAATGATGAGAAAAGGTGAATTTTTATTGATTGCAAGACATTGAATAAGGTTTTTACAACTTTCAAAAAGGCATAAAATATGTTATAAATAATTTTTCTCTTTTGTCTTCTTTCACTAGAAAAAAATAGAACTATCTTAAAAAATGAGGATTGTTGGGTCCTTAATGCCCAGAGGAAACCACCAAAATGATGATAAATTCTATGATCCATCATGGGTACCTTTTAGAGAATGCTTGTGACCTAAATGTCATCATCATCAATGTTTTTAAGAAGAATGTCCCTTTTAAATTTGATATGATCATTTGTAAATGTGTAAAAGAACATCATTTATACCCCTACCACATGTTAGAGCATTGATGGCTCAAGTGATTAAGTGTAAGGACAAGAAAATCATCAAAGAAAAATGTTGAAATCATGACTTGGGGATGGTGTATCAATCATTAGGATATATAGTAATAGCTGAGGTATGGTTGAACAACATTTTTCTCTGAATCTGTGACACTCTACATAAAGAATGATTTTTGGGTGTCATCATATTTGATCTGGTAGCTAGGGAGAATTACAGATGTGTTAATGACATTCTTGGGTCATCTACGAGTAGGTGGGAGCTTTCTTGTTTGAATGGAAAAGTTTCATGAATTGGCATGCTTGATGAGGAAGTCCCAATAGACATGTTGGGAAGATCAAGCCCAAAATCCCAAAAAGGAAAGGCATCATTCTACCAAAATTAAAGTTTTTGGCCTCTCACAAACTATATCACAATTTCAATAGGTTCACAAACTTGCAAACTTGTTGAAATTCAAAATGTCATCACTTTTCCACCTTCTTTCTTCATCTTTCTCTTTGGAACTTTACACTTTTCATGAAATGGAGAACCAATGAACCAATATTGCACTTTCCCACCTTTTACGAACTTAAGAACCATGTTAGCCTGTCAAAATTTTTACAAAACTAAAAACTTTCTGACACTTGAACTCATTTGTTCCCTCCTCATCACACTTTCATAGAGTTCACAATCTTGTGAACTTAGCGACTTGTCTTTCTTTTGGTGTGTCACACTTTCATAGAAATGGACAACCTACAAACTATGTCGACATACTGGAAAGTTCATAAACTTGTGAACTTATCAATGTAACAAGACATGAGCCAACCTTTTGTTCCTTTGTTTGATTTTTGGGGAACTTATGAACTCTTAATTTTCATTCCTTTGTCAGATTTTTGAGAAGCTTATGAACAAATGAATGATCCAATTAAAGTAGAGTTGACTGTGTAGACACCTAAATTTGGACACTTAATTTATCCAAATTTATCCCCTTTCGTCTAAGCATCCCCTTATTTGCATTAATTAAGTAATATCACTATTATTTAATTAATATCCTTAATTCTATCAAACCGTTAAGGTATCTAGTTAAATAATTAAATACCTTCCCCCTTTCATCAAATGAATTAAATAAATATGCCATTTATTTAATTCTCTTTATGTCACATCCTCCATCATTTTTATCTAATCGTAATCCATTTTCTAATCTCATCATTAGGGATGTGCACATGCCTAATCCTTGATTAGAATGTGTCATATCCTCCAAATTTTGCAAGTTGGCCTCTAATCTCTCTTAGCCATCTAACCCTCCTCTAATCCTTCATTAACTAGCCTAATCAACTTCTCAAGAAATTTTTAATTCCTTTTATACTTCCAAGGAATATTAAATTCCTTTTTCTCTTTCCCATGTGATCTTTGACTTGTCACATCAAGTCACATGTGAAATCTAACTTGCCTCTAATCTCCATTAATTAGTCTAATCAAGTACTTGCACAACCTTAATCACTTAATTGAGTCAACCCTATTAAATGCTTTCTTTTTTTGGACAAGGCATCTCCATTCCCCATGTGAATTTTTAAATCACATTTAATTCCCCAATGCATTTAAAGAATTTTAAATTCCTTCCCTCTTCCCCATGAAAATATTTGAGGAATTTTTAATTCCCCACTTGTCCTCTCATCCACATGGAGGACAAGTACCCCCTTTATGAGGAAATCTTGTCCAATCCCAAGGTACTATGTACCCTCTCCATGTCATGTCCTATCCTTCCACCTCATGTACACATCACCTTTTTAGGGCCATATCACATGCCACATGTCAAGATGTGAGGGCTTGAGAGTTTTCAACTCACCTTGGCCATACATCTTGATCTTGGTGGCCCAATCTTGACAGTCCATTTCCCTAGAGATTTCCAAAATCTCTATAAATACCCCCTCTTTTCTCTCATTTTGGGAGAGATCATGCATTGTAGCCAAACTCTTGCAATTTTTTCCTAGAATCCATACTTAGCCATTTTCATGCTTGCACTCACTTGCATCCACCTTCATATCATCATCTAGCTTGCATCTCTTGCCATCCAAGGAGCATACACATCAAGGATCGAAGGGCCAACCAAATGATTGATTCAACGCAAGGTAAAAAGTTCTATTTCTTGTTCTTATTTTGTGTTGATTCCAACTAGGCTAATCTTGAGGTGTAGGTAGTTTTTAGTGTTGTTTGCATTACTTTCTTTGCTGCTCATTTTCTAGCACTCGAATCTGACCTATCACATTTCTGGCACGCTCGGTGGGACCCACAAATGGGTCTCTTACTTTCACGTTTTCTATTTTTTGACTTTTTGCAGGTATGGATCACGAATAGGCAGACTCGACTTGATAGACAGGTGGACTCGACCTGCACAGGTGGACCTGACCTTTCAAAGGGGCGGACCTGCCCTCCATAAACAACATAAACGGTTTTTGCAAAATTTTCATGAATAGGTGGACTCGACTTGATAGACAGGCGGACCTGACCTACACAGGCGGACCCGACCTTTCAAAGGGGCAGACCTGCCCTCCACAGACAACAGAAATGGTTTTTCTACAAACTTTTCATGAATAGGCGGACTCGACTTGACAGATAGGCAGATCTGACCTGCACAGGCAGACCTGACCTTCCAAAGGGGCGGACCTTCCCTCCACAGACAACAAAAATGGTTTTTTGCAAAAATTTCACGAATGGGCGGACCTGACCTAGGCAGCTTTTTTCAAAAGGTGAAATTTTGGTTTTTTAGCAACTTTTTTGGCTATTTTAAGGGTTCTTAACCCCTAATTAGGAACATAGTTTAATTAAGAGGTGTCAATCAACCTTGTATAATGTGTTTTGGGTGAGTTATTTGACGTATCCAATCCCCTTGCGCCATTCGACGATCCTGGGTGACGAGAAATCGTAACTTACCCCGTCCTTTAAGTCTACCCATTTTATCTTTCTTAGCAGGACCTGCTTGGGGATTTCATCACCCCAAGGGACGATTCCAACCACACGTACTGGCGGGGTATATAAAGGGGGGAGAGCGAAAGCTATACCTCAATCCAACCACGTTGTAATTGGCAAAGCATCGGGATGATGTGAAGAGTTGGTCTGAGCCTTCTAGGTTCCCGACTCACGCTTGTAACGGATTGGTGTTCACGGTTTGGGCCTCACGTACCGGGTGTATATCGAGGACTCCCTAGTAACCATGTTCATCCTAGATTAGAGGACCTTGTTGACCATTTCCTCTTTACTAGACTTAGGCTTGTGATTGTCTGATTTGTCCTCTTTGTGCGAAACCAGTGATTATCTGATTTATTTCACTCACCCATGGTCTTATGATTGATGATTACCGCGTTTTGAGTCCTTTGCCTAGGTCTTTTTGTCAAAAATCAGGTCAAACCTCACAAACAATTGGATATGCCCACTCTGTGAAAAATTTCCTCAATTTTTCACCTTTGGGCAGGCCTGACCCACCTTTAGGCGGACTTGACCTGTTGACCAAGCTGTTTTAGGCCCGTTTTGACCTAATCTAGTCAGTTTTTCACCTTTGGGCATACCTGACCCACAAATAGGCAGACCTGACCAACTGTTTCACCTTTGGGCGGACCTGACTTGACAGACCACCGTATATGCCCCACCATTTGCACACTATTTGTCCATTTTCCTCCATTCAAGCGTCAATCTTCTCAAATTTTCGTGCTCTTTCCAACAACATATAACACTTCATACTTTTGAGCAACTTTTTTTCCTTGGGCGGACCTGACCTTTGACCCACCCCTTTCAGGCCCATTTTGACCAAATTTCCAACTTTTTTTCACCTTTGGGTGGACCTGACCCACCTTTGGGCGGACTTGACCTATTGACCAAGCTGTTTCAGGCCTGTTTTGACCTAATCTGCTTAGTTTTTCACCTTTGGGCTGACCTGACCTGACAGACCACCGTATATGCCTCGCCATTTGCACACTATTTGTCCATTTTCCTCCATTCAAGTGTCAATCTTCTCAATTTTTCGTGCTCTTTCCAACAACATATAACACTTCATACTTTTGATCAACTTTTTTTTCCTTGGGTGGACCTGACCTTTGACCCACCCCTTTTAGGCCCATTTTGACCAAATTTCCAACTTTTTTTCACCTTTGGGCGGACTTGACCCACCTTTGGGCGGACTTGACCTGTTGACCAAGCTGTTTCAGGCCCGTTTTGACCTAATCTACTTAGTTTTTCACCTTTGGGCAGACCTGACCCACAAATAGGCGGACTTGACCCACAAATAGGCGAACCTGACCAACTGTTTCACCTTTGGGCAGACCTGACCTGATAGACCACCGTATATGCCCCACCATTTGCACACTGTTTGTCCATTTTCCTCCGTTCAAGCACCAATCTTCTCAATTTTTTGTGCTCTTTCCAACGACATATACCACTTCATACTTTTGAGAAGTTGCCCGGGGCAGCTTTTCCTTCACCATCCGCCTTCTCGAGGAGGCATACCCTACCATTCTCTCTCAATCTTTTGTCATAATCCTTCCCTTGCAAAACCGGGGCATCCCCTCTAGACATCCCCTCTAGACAACCATACTTTCCCTCCTCCGAAGCCATACCAGCCCTCCTTCATCTTCTCGTTTCGAGAATCATTCATCCCTTGTGCGTAGTCATTTACTCATTCTGAGTAGTCATTCTTCCGTTCTGATCATCCATTTACTTGTTCTGAGTAAACGTTCATCCATTTGACACATCCTTTCATCATTCCGAACTCTCGTTCTATCATTCCAATCATCCGTTTACTTGTTCTGAGTAAACGTTCATCCATTTAACACATCCTTTCATCATTCTGAACTCTCGTTCTATCATTCCAATCATTTGTTTACTTGTTCTGAGTAAACGTTCATCCATTTAACACATCCTTTCATCATTCTCTCGTTCTATCATTCCGATCATCCGTTTACTCGTTCCGAGTAAACGTTCATCCATTTAACACATCCTTTCATCATTCCGAACTCTCGTTCTATCATTCCGATTATCCGTTTACTCGCTTCGAGTAAACATTCATCCATTTAACACATCCTTTCATCATTCCGAACTCTCGTTCTATCATTCAAATCATCCATTTACTTGTTCCGAGTAAATGTTCATCCATTTAACACATCCTTTCATCATTCCGAACTCTCGTTCTATCATTCCGATCATCCGTTTACTTATTCTGAGTAAACGTTCATCCATTTGACACATCCTTCCATCATTTCAAACTCTTGTTTTATCATTCCGATCATCCGTTTACTCGTTCTGAGTAAACGTTCATCCATTTCGCACCTTTGTCTATCATTTCGAACTCTCGTTCTATCATTCCGATCATCCGTTTACTCGTTCCGAATAAACGTTTCAAACCTCCTTCCTATCATTTTGAACTCTCAATCAAATAGTCTCGATCAATCATTTTACTCATTCTGAGTAATCTTTCGACCATTCCAAACCTTCATCTTCTCGTTTCGAGAATCATTCATCTATTGTGAGTAGACGTTTACTCGTTCTGAGTAGTCATTCATCCATTCTGATCAATCTTTTACTCGTTTTGAGTATTCATTCATCCATTTCTATCATCCATTTCTCTAATCAAATCATCATTTTCACCATCCAAATCCCCTGAACTTCGTCTCGGGTTATTATCCAAATTGACCTAAGCGTCTGATCTAATCGTCATCATCAAAATTTTCTTAGGATTGTCATCCAACCTAAGTTAATCATCATCGTCGGCCCAATCAATCCATTTTCAATCTCAAAGTGGATTCAGTGCCACAATCATACATTTATCCTTTTATCCGATCAATCAACATCCTAAGTCACCTAGGATAATCTCTGAATGGGGTTTACAGTCCCTCTCATCATCCTATCTAATCCATCAGTCAATCTTATCAATTAATCGATCAATCTTATCTAATCCAATCCAATCGCACCCCTATCCAATCACCTTCGACCCAATCAATCTACTTCCATCTCGAAGCATATTCACGGTCGTAATCATCCTTTGATAATCCAATCCGATCGTCAAAATCAAATCCCATCACATCATCCAATCATCCTAATCTAAGCTTTAATCCAATCCCGATCTGAGCTTGCCCTAAATCCTGATTTGAGCTTTAGTCCATTTCCATCCAAAACCATTATCCATCCTCTTTTTCCTTTGATCATAATGAATTCTTATACTCCATCAATAGTGGTCAAGGGAAATCCTAATTACATCGATGACGATAACGAAAGTCTTGTCGATCAAGAAGAATGTGACATGGATCCCCTTGACACTATCATTGCTAGTAAGTTTTCTCCACCCGCTTTCCAAAATCCAATCATCCCTTCGAGTTATCCTGTTATGGCATCCATGCCTAATCATGCTCTCTATGCTACGTGTGACAAGGGATACCCATCATATCCATCATATCCTTCATCTACATCATCCTCTTATCCTAGTCTACCATCACAATACCCCTATCTTAATCCCCCGTCCACATCCTCCTATCTCAATCCTTCATCCGTATATACCCCCTACCCTAATCTTCCATACCAATCTCCTCACCCTAATCCTACATTCGCATCAACCTATCCTAATCTAACATCCACATCCGCTTATCCTGATCTGACTTCCATAGTTCCCTATCTCCATCCGCCACCCCAATCTCCCCATCCTAATCCACCATCCCAATACCCTTACTACAATCCGCCACCTGCATCCTCATGTCCTAATTCACCATGCCAATACCCCTATCTTAACCCTTCATCTAATCTTAATCCCCCATCTATTCCTACCACACCATCGCAGCCTAAAGTATGCAAGTCTCCCATTTCAGAAGTTCTCCAAGGACTTATAACAAATAATACATCCCCCACTCCACACCTTGAAGTTGTGGAATCGTGCCATCCCAACCCATCATCCATGATCATTAGTGACAAGGCCCTTCTCCACCCAACACCTATCATTGATGATACCACCCCTCGCACCACTCAAACCATCGAAACCATCACATCCTCCGAATCCATTGAGACCCCATCTCCTACCATCACATCTACTGAATCCATTGAACACCCACTTCCTACTCCAAGAGTCGTTGAACCCATCGACGACACCCAAATCCAATCCACTTCTCCCACTCCTAGTGTCACTAAAATCCATTCTGGTGACTTCATCGAATCCTCCATCCCTCCATCCTCCCCACTTAAAGAGTCCCACCAAGACTCCATTATCATGCCTCCCGCACACGATGAGTCATGCCAAGAGCTTGATCCAAAGCATGCCGACATATCCCCTTCACCAGATCAAGATCCTACCATCCCATCTAGTCCATCTTAAGATCACAGTCCCCCATCCATTCCATCCCATGATCCCCTCATCATTCAAGATTCCATCACTCCATCTCCATCTCCATTGCATGAGCCCACTACCACAAGCTCAAATCCTATCATATCCACTAATCCCTCTCCTGATACCACCCATCCAAATGTTGATATCCCATCATCTCCCTCTCATGATCCCCCATCATCACCTAAAACTGCTATCCCTACACCGCTTGCATATCCCCTTGGTACTCTCACATTCTTCCATGGTGGCCTCCTTGTAGAAGAAAAGCATAGTGTATTTACCACCCATCATCCTCCACCTAATAATGGACTCGCATCATGTTTTCAGAATAACAAAAATCCTATCATGGATCGCATGCTCAAGAAAATGAACTATCGAGGAAAAGGTCTAGGCCTTCATGAGCAAGGTATTTTAGAGCCCATCCAAGTCAAATAACAAATCTGCATGCAAGGTCTTGGACCTAATTTCCAAGACTCACAATCTAAAGATGTTGGTACAACCTCTAGACATCCTCAACGAGCCTTTTTCAAAAGAAATGTCAGCTCTTCCCATCGCTCCACCAGATCATATGCTTCCATCCCTCCTCCTTCATCATATCACCTCAAAACAACCGTCCATATTCCTCCTTCATCTGCTCCATCCATTTTGGGTCCTTACATCCCTCCATCCACCATCTCCCATCCTTCATCTACTCCATCCATCTTGGCTCCGTATATCTCAAGATCACCTCCTCCATCTCATCCTTTCATCCATCCAACACCTATCCATGTCATCCATCATAAACATCCCTCTCTCATATCCCATCATAAGGATCAACAAAGGCACATACCTAAACATCCTCCATCTACACGTAATCCCCATAATCCTACCTCCATTGCTCCACATTGTCCATCTCCTCACACCCATCCCATTGCTACTAAAATCACTTTGGATGCTAACACAAAAATGCATAAATCCAAATATCCACATGAATCTAAAGCTCCCCATGTCCCCTCTAAAATACATGATGAAGAGAAGAAAAATCTAAATCCACATCAAATCCGTAGGCCACAAAGGCCTAGCAAAGAAAAGATCAAAACCATGTGGATCCCAAAGAAAAAAGATGTAATGCCTTCAAATGAAAAATTTGTAACACCATCCAACATTGCTCATCCAAAAGCTAATCATTTTCATCCACCCTCTCCTAAATCTGTTTTGGTTCCCTATGTGCCAAAATTCACTATTCCATCTCCTCCATTATCCCCACATTATCCATCCATTAATCCTCTTATCTTTTCACATCCACCCCCACATGTGCCAATGTTGGTCCTGAACACATCTCCCCATCACACATCCACCCCATCATTCTATCCATCCCCTTTTCAGCATCCCATCCATTACCTCACATATCTCCCCCATCAAATCCCTCTAATGCATCATTTTGCATAATCCATTTCTCCTAATAAGGTTGTACCAACATCCAACAGTCGGTTCGCACATGAGATCTTAATATCCCGTATGGAACTTTATGCTTGAGTCCTTCATCCATATCCTTATCTCATGTCTTCGAAATCCACTTATTCACCTCCCTATCCTTATCCATCTCCTTCTGCATGCTATCCAAAAAGCCAAAAAAATCCAAAAAAGCCAAAAAAATAAAAATCCAAAAAATTAGAAAAATCAAAATAAAATAAAAATAGTAAAGAGAAATAATTCGTCCAATGGTGAAAACTTGTAAAAAAAGCGCCTTGGATAAATACCATGATAAAAACCTGGCAAACAAGTGTCATGCGTAAATCCCCATCTGCACTCGGGGGAAACTTCCTGATATGTGTTCCCTCCATCCACTATGCTTCCTTCTATGCTTCCAGCTACGCACCCGTCTTCCTCTTATACATCCTTTTCATTCATCCACTCCATCCTACCTATCTTACACATCTTGCTTGGCATATCTCATTTATCCCAATCCTTCCATCCTCCTTGTGATCTTGATAATGACAGGGGAAAACATATAAGCATGCTTTGGACACCTCTTAGCATACATTCCCCTCATCCACACACTATCCCAACTATCATTCGCACTCGTCTACCTTCCTTATCCACCTGTCATGCTACCCTCAATCTCCCTTCCTTATCCATGCATTCTATCTTTATCCATCTCACTCCTTTATTTTCCTATCCTTCTCTATTGCATCCTTCATGCCTCCTCGCACATAACATATCTAGAGTGGGGGCATCTATCTTCCTTTGTGATGTAGTCCTTGGAGACATCATTCATTCCATCAGAACAATCCCTTCCATTTCCCTCTCATCCCCTTATCATTATATCCATCTCCCCATCCTTATCTTCCTATCCTTCCATCATAGCATCCCTTTTCCTCATCCAAATTCTTATCTTCCTATCCATCAATCCAACCAATCCTTTTCATCTCCCCATTTTCATCTTCCTATCCATCAATCCAACCAATCCTTATATCCACCTTCCCATCCTTCTCTTCCTATCCATCAATCCAACCAATCCTTTTCATCTCCCAGTCCTCATCTCCTTATCCTCATCCCATCTCATAAACCCTTGTCATTGGTATCTAGCTATAGGCTACTCCCCATGCAACCCAATTCCATCTACCTCATCATCATCACTTCTGCTTATTTTACACATCTTTTCAATCTCCTATCCTTTCTCATCATTCATCTATTTGTCATTTCATCCTTCCACTTCATCTTTGATGATTTGGATAACTATCCCATCCCTGAGCTGTGTGAAGTCACCATCCTCCAATCCAATCAAATAGTTCTATCATGTCCCATCGTGTCGGCCCAATCATTTTATCCCCTTATCTAGGGTTATCTCATCATCTTTTATACATCACTTGTCTTTGGCCTTTCATTGAACTACGTTGCCCCTGCGCTTTCACGTAGGCAAGGTCGATCATTTAATCCACCCCCGGGGTTCCATCCATCATCAATCTATATTGTCCGCTTTGCTCCTTTTCTCTATCCTATCTTTATCATCCATCAGCGAAGTCTCCATCATGGTCTGTCGTCAGCCTTTTATCAAACTACGAGGGCTTTGCGCTTTCATGTAGGAAAGGCTAATTTTTGATTGGCCCCTGAGCCCCCAGGTCGCTAGGATGTGTCAGTCTCCTATCTTGTGTCATGTCTCTTGTGTTGTGTCATCAAGCTATGCCCTTATCTAGCTGGTTCTTAACAAACGAGATCCACTTGTATCATCAAATCCAATTAGTTCTGAATATCCTGCGTCATATCGATCTTTAAGTTTAGTATCCATCATCGGTCTCAATAGGATGCATCCTTCCTAATAGACCTCATCAATCCCATCCATCCCCTTGATCCTATGGCAAAGGATGTTGGAAATTTATTGTGATCTTTTGATGCTTTTGGCTTTTGTTTATCATTTGAGCTCCCTATCATCACTTGTCATGGTTGCCTTGATCCATCATATCATGGTGTTCTTTGACTAGTCAACATAGGGGTGTATCTTGATCTTTTCTTTGTCTTCTTGGCCGTCCCACGTGGTACCCACCAAGATCCTTGAGGTCTTGAGTTACGCTGGGGCATCCTTGTGTGCTTGTGGTTATCCCAATACCTGGCCCAACCAAGGTCATCATGACTTTGGAGTGTTGGAATAACCTTCTTGTTTGAGATGTTTGTTTTATGCATTAGACACTAATCTGCCTTGGTCCTTTATACCTTGGTGTATCGTGTCTTCTGCTATAGCAAAAATCAGTGCTTCAAAGATGGAAAATTGCATTAGGATTTTATTTCACTTTCCATTCCATCCTCTTGCATGTATCCCTCATCCTATCATCTATCAAAATCCCCCCCATCCATTCATCCTTCATCACTCTCCCCTCCCAATCTCATGCCGCCTTTTCATCCTTTCTTGCCCATCCCTTTGCATCATCTTCTTCATCTCCCCTTCCATCATCTCATCCATTTCGAGAGCACACCCATGTTCTCTTGAACCCCAATGTCCTCTCGAGGGGGCATCCTCAATCCCTAACTTTCATCTTCACCCCCATCATCTTCCTTCCTAGTCACCCCTTTGAATGACTGGGGCATCTTTCCCAATCTAACCATCTTCTTCTAGGTTCTATGTTTTAATATTCTTTGAAATGATGCTACTTCATAACACCATCTCAAAGAGGGGAAAAATGTAGACACCTAAATTTGGACACTTAATTTATCCAAATTTATCCCTTTCATCTAAGCATCCCTTATTTGCATTAATTAAGTAATATCGCTATTATATAATTAATATCCTTAATTCTGTCAAACCCTAAGGTATCTAGTTAAATAATTAAATACCTTCCCTTTTCATCAAATGAATTAAATAAATATGCCATTTATTTAATTCCCTTTATATCACATCCTCCATCATTTTATCTAATCTAATCCATCTTCTAATCTCATCATTAGGATGTGCACATGCTTAATCCTTGATTAGGATGTGTCACATCCTCCAACTTTTGCAAGTTGGCCTCTAATCTCTCTTAGCCATCTAACCCTCCTCTAATCCTTCATTAACTAGCCTAATCAACCTCTCAAGAAATTTTTAATTCCTTTTATCCTTCCAAGGAATATTAAATTCCTTTTTCTCTTCCCCATATGATCTTTGACTTGTCATATCAAGTCACATGTGAAATCTAACTTGCCTCTAATCTCCATTAATTAGTCTAATCAAGTACTTGCACAACCTTAATCACTTAATTGAGTCAACCCTATTAAATGCTTTCTCTTTTTGGACAAGGCATCTCCATTCCCCATGTGAATTTTTAAATCACATTTAATCCCCCAATGCATTTAAGGAATTTTAAATTCCTTCCCTCTTCCCCATGAGAATATTTGAGGAATTTTTAATTCCCCACTTGTCTTCTCACCCACATGGGGGACAAGTACCCCCTTTATGAGAAAATCTTGTCCAATCCCAAGGTACTATGTACCCTCTCTATGTCATGTCCTATCCTTCCACCTCATGTACACATCACCTTTTTAGGGCCATATCACATGCCACATGTCAAGATGTGAGGGCTTGAGAGTTTTCAACTCACCTTGGCCGTACATCTTGATCTTGGTGGCCCAATCTTGACCGTCCATTTCCCTAGAGATTTCCAAAATCTCTATAAATACCCCCTCTTTTCTCTCATTTTGGGAGAGATCATGCATTGTAGCCAAACTCTTGTAATTTTTTCCTAGAATCCATACTTAGCCATTTTCATGCTTGCACTCACTTGCATCCACTTCCATATCATCATCTAGCTTGCATCTTTGGCCATCCAAGGAGTATACACATCAAAGATCGAAGGGCCAACCAAAGGATCGATTCAAGGCAAGGTAAAAAGTTCTATTTCTTGTTCTTATTTTGTGTTGATTCCAACTAGGCTAATCTTGAGGTGTAGGTAGTTTTTAGTGTTGTTTGCATTAATTTCTTTGCTGCTCATTTTCTAGCACTCGAATCTGACTTATCACAGACTAATACCCCAAAAATTACCTTTATCCCAATTAATTAGAATGGATTTCTTGTGTACTTGTTCATTCCTTTGTACCCCTTTCTGATCTAGTTCAACTTGTTGTTTTGGAAGTGTTGAACTTTGAACCATTAAAGCTTAGTTGATAACCCTAGTTTGGCATGAATCTTGGTTATGGGGTTGATTGGTTGGGTAACACCAATAATTGTCCTATACTAAGTAGTTATGTATTAGAACAAGGTTTTGGAAGAGCTTGTGACAATTGTTTTTAAGGTGTTTAGAGGCTTGAAATAGCTAAACTGACCTTGAGATTTAACATTTCCTTGATAAGGATACCTACCTAGTTGACAAGATTGATTAAAGGGTTAATAAGGTCTATTATTTTGGGCTTGTTAGTTCTTTAAAGCTATTAATTCATTCCTAAATTTTTGTAACAAGGTTTTTACTTCATACAATTCATTGTAAGGAGTAGCTGAAGGGATTGGCTAACTGGTTGCTATAGGGAGAGGTGACAAAATTGGTTGAGTAGGTGGAAAATTAGGAAATAAAGGCATTCAATACCTTGCAACTATTTTCCTAGCTTACATAAAGCATTTTAGCTCTTATTGATATTTCATAAGCATCAAGAAAGGTTACTCCCCTCATTGACTAAATCAAGACATCCATGTTAGTATTTAAAGCCCTTAGATAGTACAAGAATGCATGGTTTGGAGAAGACTTAACCGACACTAAAATTCTATCTTAGGTCTTTTGGATCCTGAAGTTGAAGTCTCCTATGAACACATGAAGGGCTCTCTTGATAGTAGTTATTTTTTCTACAAGAGACATGTCACTTTTATCTTCAAATTATTCATAAAACTTCTCACCTAACTCATCCTCTAAGTTATGTATTGAATTGGGCAACAACCCCCCATACCATTGAAATATCTTACCCTTTAAGGAAGTGGAAATGAGTCTAAAAACTACATTATCCTTTGTCATATTATGGACTAAGAAAATTTTGATAATATCCTAGATGTGTTCTATGGGGGTAGTAGCATTTTCACTAGTGAAATGAGGTATAATTTTTAAATCTACTACTAGAATATCATCACAATTAGCCAAGAAAAGAGGACTCCCTCCATTAAAGGAGAAAAAATCTTTATTGATTGGGATACCAATGGAAGGACTATGAGGTAATATTTTTTTTGGATTGGAGAAACTAATAGAAGTAGGTATACTTTTCACTCTCATATGAGTTATTGAATATAATTTTAAGTATGGTGACTTGGGTGCCTATTATGAAATTTTTTCTTGATGAAGATAAAGGAAATTTCAAGAATTTAAAACACTTACCTTTAAGGATGATCTTGTTTGTAAATTTGGCATAAATGATCAATATGATCCTAAAACCAAGAGACTTTGGAGTTTCCAGGTGCTTGTAGAATGTGTCCAATGATTGAAACTACTAAGAACAACACTAATGTTCTCAACAAAAAGATGCATGATATCTCAAGTGTGGGATCTTGCTAACTTGAGATCAAACCTCTAGAGAAGGTTGGTTCCTTTCTAAGCCTAAGTGTAGGTGTTTATCCAACTCAAAAAAGAATAAAATTAATTCCTACTCCTCTAATAATTCACAAGGGAAAGTGAGAAGGGAAACAACTTAAAAGGAAAGGAACTGATGCACCAAGACTTTATTAGGATCTTCCCTTGTTGAAAACAACACATGAAACCTAGTCTTCCAATTCAATCTCTACACAAATCCTATACTCACGGGATGCTTTTGAAGGCATAGTGGGTGTGAGAAAGTTTAAATATCCTCAGGATAGGCTTAGTATGCAAAACAAAGATGAAATTCCTTATGTTTTGTGTAAATGTTTTGAGGATGAGGAGTTAGGCGAGGAGTTGCGTGAGGAGTCAAGTGGGGAGTCAAACCAAGAAGAATCCAAGAAACAATACAAGGACCTTGATGCCTAGATTGAACACATCTTCAAATCCATCAATCCTTTGATCAAGAAGGCAATTAAGTAGGTGGTAGGTGAGCAATGCATTGATGCGGGTCATATTCATGATGATGTGTTGATCAACATGTTCCTTGGGAACATTGTTTGCACAATATGTATAAAATTAATTGGTAAACTCATGGCCCAATTCTTGAAAGATATCTATGTTTTAGATGCTATAAGAGCTATCAAGGATTTTGATAAAAATCCTCTGCATGGTAAGATTTGTGACATCATAGATATCGAGAATGTTAGGAAAAACAAGAAACTAAAGGCTACAGTGATATTGCATAGAGAATGTTTCTATAAGAAAAAATTGCAACCATTCCTAGAATTTGTCATAAATAATAAATTTCCTTTTAGTGATGAAGAAGTGGACAGGTTGACTGAGCTAGCCACATGCATGATAACTTTGTACACAAGGCTATATAGGATGTAGTGTTGCTTCTGGATTTGGTTGTATTCTTATCTTATTTTTTTGAACTTTTAATGAGAAGAGTGCTATCCTCTCTGATAGCAATTTGCTTAGAAAAAACACAAGAAACCCATGAAAGGCTACAAACTCACACAAGACTCTATTTTTTACCAATTATTGCAAGAATATATAAAATTAAGGAGTTTTAAAAGTAGTAAGAGGGAGAGAGATAGCCACATCAAACCCTATAACAAGCTTGAAGGACTAAAAATCCATAGATAACTATTGCAACTAAGCATGCACAAAATACATCTCATAAAAGAGGGAAAAGATCATTCATACATGGAGGTAAGAACACTTAACCAACATAGCAAGGGAAGTATAATGATCCAAAACCTATGTAATTGATAAATGAAATAATACACAACATATAAGAATGATGAGAAAAGGTAAAAATAAAATAAATTTTTATTGATTGTAAAACATTTGAGTAAGTTTTTTACAAATTCATAAAGGGAAAAAAATATGTTACAAATAGTTTTTCTCTTTTATCTATCTTCTGCTAAAAAGGAGAGCTCTCTTTAAAAATGAGGGTTTTGGGTCCTTAATTCCCTAGAGGAAAGCACCAAAATGATAATAAAATCTATGATCCATCATGGCTATGTTACTGTGACCAGGTGAAAATCCTTGTTAGAAAACGTGCAACAACAATAAGAATGCAAGTAACAATGAAAAACACCTAACACCTCAAGATTGGGAAAAACGCTAAACTTGAACAAAGAAGATGGATTGAAACGATTATACCTTGTTAAGTTGCTCCTTGGTTGGCCCTTTGATCTTCGATGTTGTGTATGATCCTCTTGATGGAAAATGAGATGAAGATGCAAGATGGGATGCAAAATAAGCTTGAGAGAGTGATAATGGTGTATTCAAGTGCTAAAATGTGCAAGTTGGCTAAGTGTGGTTTCAAATGGAAAAATGACAAGAGTTTGGTATCAAATGCAAAAAGTTCCTAAATGAGAGAAAATAGGGGGTATTTATAGAGGAATTTGAATTCTCTACAGAATTCAATGGTTGAGATTAAACCAACAAGGCCAAGATGAAGGGCTATGGTGAGTTAAGGACTCACAAACCCTCACATCTTGACATGTAGAATGTAAAGTGGCTTAGGAAGTGATGATGCGTAAATGAGGTGGAAGGAGGGTACATGATGTGGAAGCAGGACAAGTACTTTGCAAGTACCTTGGGGGATGAGAAGATTTCCTCAAAAAGGAAATTCTTGTCCCTAAGTGAGAGTGAAAGTGACTTTTGAGGAATTTTAGAATTCCTCAAAAATTCACATGCTTGGAAGAATCTCATGGATACGACAAGGTTCCAAAAAGGGAAGCACTTTTCCACATGTGACTTGATGTGAAAAGTCAAAGATTCTAGAAGATGCATGGGAAAAGGGAATTCTATGAGGAATAAATGTGAATTTTAAATTCACATGGGAAAGAGGGTCAATGCTAAGAAAGGAAAATGAAAAGGTTGACTAAAAAGGCATGCTAAAGGTGTCTAATGACTTTGATTAAGGTTGTGCAAACACATGATTAGGAGGATTAATGATAGATTAAGGAGAAATTGGAAGATGTGAGGATGTGACATTAATTTTTTAATTAATACGTGCACATCCTAATCCAGAATTAATTAAATTAATCCAGATTAGAAGAGGGTTATGGCTCAGATGTGACAATGAGAGAGAAAAAGAGGAATTAAAAATTAGCTTAAATTCAAAGAGGTCACATGACTAAATTAAATAAAGTGATGTATTTATTTAATTTAGAGAGGAAAGAAGTAAAAGGTAAAAGTATTTAATTATTGAATTAAATACTTTAGGAACCTTATACAAATGATGAAATATTAATTAAATGAACGATTTAATTAATATTGACGAAGAGGATTGAATAGACAAATAAAGGGATGATTAAGGAGACGAGTTTGACCATATAGAAGCGGTCAAATTTGGATGTCTACATTTTTCCCCTCTTCGCAACATTGTTAGGATAATAGGGTTTCGAAGAAAATAAAATGTAGATGACTATATAGAGGAAGTGACCAGAGAAGAGATGCCCCAGCATGGGAGAGGCTGCGTGAGTTTCCCAAATGGAGGGAAATGAAAGGGGATGCCCCAGTCTCGCAAGCGAAGGCCCATGATGGAGGAAAGGAGGAGAATGGTAGGGCATGCCCCCTTGAGAAGGCAGATGGGGAAGGAAAAGGGGTCCTAGGCGACTTCTCGAAAGGATAAAGTGGTATATGTCATTGGAAAGAGCACAAAAAAACCGAGAAGATTCGCTTTTGAACGGAGTCAAATAGATGTACAAATTGCAAATGGTGGCCCCAGGAAGATAGAGGGTTAAAGAATTAGTTGGAGGGAAGATTTTTTAAATAAGGGGTAAAAAATACCCTTCATTTAAAAAGGTAAAAAAGGGGGAAAGTTATATAAGGTAATTTTATGAATTACCTCTCCTCATTTGAACAACTATCAGTTGAGGAGGAAAGGGAGGAGAAGAGAGAGAGAGAGGATAAGAGGGTACGATGCCGAATGATTATGACACTAATATTATCCACTGGGCGAATGAGGTGCGACGGTTCTACAACGAGTGCACCGTTCCACGCTAGGTTAGCTCCAAATCCAACTTTGTGATTTTGATCATTTTTGTAAGTTTTAGATAAATTTGAAAATATGGGTTTGGGTGGGTGGGAGGTTAGAACAAATGGGTAGTCAGCAAAAGTTAGATGTTGCTGAAGGGGTAGGGGGTTAGGTGAAAAATGGGTAGATGGTAGGGGGTGGACGTGCCCTAGTAGAGGGCGAGTACTCCCAAGGGAAAAATAAAGACGATGGGGCCTCACAGAGGGGCATACCCACCCCTCGAAGTGAGGATCCCTCAAGGCGCGCCGCCCATCTGAGGACGGGTCTGCCCTAGGCTGAGCACAGATGCTCGTCGCTGGGGGTAGGTCTGCCCCGAGCTGGGCGTGGTTGCCCCAAGTTGTGGGTGGGTTTGCCCCGTGACTAGGGGCAGGTTTTCCCACGACCGAGCGAGTTCATCCTAGGTTAGGAAAGTCCGCTCGCGACCAGGGGAAGGTCTGCCCACGGCTGGGGTGGGTCCGCCCCAAGCCGGGTGGGACCGACAGGCGGGGAAAGGAAAATATAGGTGGGGGAGAGGAAAGGATGAGGAGGGGAACTTGGGACCAGGGGAAAACAAAAAAGAGGAAATGAGAGAATAACTAACATGGTTTGCATGATATGGATGCAAGACTTTGACAATTTGTGGACACGTGAGAGGCGGTCCAAGGTGCTGAAGGTGTGTAACTTTGTGATTTTGCTCATTTTTGTAAGTTTTAGATAAATTTGAAAATATGGGTTTGGGTGGGTCGGAGGTTAGAACAAATGGGTAGTCGGCGAAAGTTAGATGTTGTCAAAGGGGTAGGGGGTTAGGTGAAAAAATGGGTAGATGGTAGGGGGCGGACGCGCCCCAGTAGAGGGCGAGTACTCCCAAGGGAAAAAGAAACACGGCAGGGCCCTACAGAGGGGCATACCTACCCCCGAAGGATAGATCCCTCAAGGCGGGCCGCCCATTCGAGGGCAGGTCTGCTCACGACTGGGGGCGGGTCCGCCCACGGTTGGGCATGGACGCTCGCCATCGGGGGAAGGTCCACCCCGAGCTAGGTGCGATCGCCTTGAGCTGTGGGCGGGTCTG
The DNA here is from genome assembly GCA_007258455.2 of Sequoia sempervirens. Taxonomy (NCBI): domain Eukaryota; kingdom Viridiplantae; phylum Streptophyta; class Pinopsida; order Cupressales; family Cupressaceae; genus Sequoia; species Sequoia sempervirens. Next base: position 179,943,819 of record VDFB02000017.1, read on the forward strand.
CCCATAGCCGGAGTGGGTCCACCCTGCGGCCAGGGGCGGGTCTTCCCATGGCCGGGCAAGTTCATCCTAGGTTGGGTGAGTCCGCCCATGACCAGGGGTAGGTCTGCCCATGGCTGGGGTGGGTCTGCCCCAAGCCGGGTGGGACCGATAGGCGGGGAAAGGAAAAGATAGGCAGGGGAGAGGAAAGGATGAGGAGGGGAACTCAGGACCAGGGGGAAAACAAAAAAGAGGAAATGAGAGAATAATTGACATGGTTTGCATGATATGGATGCAGGGCTTTGATAGTTTGCAGATGCGTGAAAGGCGGTCTGAGGTGCTGAAGGTGTGTATAGCGGCCATGAATGGCACTGATCACGAGGCACTGGTGCAGGAAAGACTATTGCACATGCTATTGTATCTGTCGATTGAGGCACACAGGGCCATGTTGACAGTGTTGATAGAGCGTTGGGACTTAGCTATGTCGTCATTTCATCTATCGACGAGAGAGATGACGGTGACCTTAGAGGATGTATGGAGGATTCTGAGGCTCCCCATAGCGAGGCTCTTGGTTAGCGAGTGTAGGGTGGAGGGGGAGGAACTAGACAAGTCCGTGTGGGTCGTGTTCAACGGAGATGAGCTAATGATTCAGCAACAATAGCTAGATGTGGACAGGTGCCTTTCCTATAGGGTACCATCATTGTCACTCTATTTAGTAGGGTTGATCAGCGAGATCTTGATTCTGAATAGGAGCGGTTGGTTCCTACATTTTAGGTTCGTGGAGGTGATTCGACACATTATCGAGGACCGAGAGGGGTAGTTTGCATGGGGGACTTGTCTGTTAGCACAGCTGTACGAGGATATGTGTGTGATATGCTATCAGGAGGTACTAAGTGTGACACATGTCACACTGCTACAGGTATGGGCTTGGGAGCATATTGAGATTACTAGGCCAATCATGGTGAGAGGAGGGGAGGAGGATGACAGATCACCAATAGCTTGGGTGTGGGGGATAGAGGCTGGGGCGATACTGCACTATGAGGGATTCAAAGACTTGGAGGCATGGTGGAGACTATTTGATGAGTTGCCGATAGAGATGATAGTGTGGCGACCGTACATGCTATGACAGTTTAGGGAGTGGAGGGATGAGGAGGTTAGACACAGGGATTATTTCTGCACTCAATGCTATATTATCAGGAAGGATCCCCACATAGTTGAGTTACACAGACCAAACCGAGTGATGAGGCAGTTTGGGGTGAGGTAGGATATTCCGCAGGGTTGAGAGATGTTCTGACGAATTTCGCGAGAGCAGCCATGGGGAGAGGAGATTGAGCCTGAGGTTGCGAGGGAGGAGTGGGAGAGACTATTGTTAGTGCCATATCTAGGTAGGAGAGTGGGACACAGAGAAGCAGGGATGACAGATCGATATGTCTAGTGGTTTCGCCGACATTCGCCTTAGCGAATTACTCCAGTGGTGCCGATTGAGGAGGCATTAGGATTTGGATCAGAGGATGAGAGATGAATGGCAGCTGAGAGGGGGAGGCAACATCCATGGGGACAACAGAGAGAAGGATAGTAGAGGGGAGGACAAGGGGTGGCTGGAGCAACAGAGGAGCTGGCTAGGGTGGCTAGGAGGAGGAGACGGCGACAGAGAGTCCGAGGAGAGGACAAAGTAGAGGGGGGAGGGGAGGAGGCTAGGTCCACAGATCGGTAGGGTAGGGGACAAGAGGCACAATGGGAGAGGAGACAAGAGGCTAGCACAGCCACATGAGGCCAACAAAGATAGAGACAGGAGGAGGCCGAGGCCACTGGAGAGCAGGAGAGGGTGACAGGGAGGAGGAGGAGAGCCCCTATGGTGATTGATGTGGATGAGGTAGAGGTAGAGGGGAAGGATGAACAATTTGAGCTAGAGGTGATGGACGTTGCAATGGAGGTACATGATATCCCTCCACTATCCATGGCGCAACCTACAGGAGAGGATCCAACACTGCTACTAAGAGGGGCCTTGGAGAGATTGTGGCTCAGTGAGAAGTGACTATGACAGTTAGAGGCAGAGTAGAGTAGCTTAGAGGCTGAGGTGAGCGAGCTATAGGAACGACTTGTCAGGGGTGAGAGGGATTACTCAGATCTGGCCACAGTAGTGATAGAGATGGAGAGGAGTCTATAGAGAGAGAGATGAGGCACAAGATGAGGTGATCGATCTACGCACAGAGACAGATAGGCTGTGGGTAGAGGTGGCCAGGGAGCATGAGGATGGAGAGGCAACGAGATGAGAGAGGGACTGTCTAGTGGCAGAGAAGGTGGTATGACAGGCTAGAGGATAGGGAGATGCTGGAGTAGGGACAGGGTAGGGGCCTGCAGAGATTGGGGTAGAGGCATTGAGAGATGTGGAGGATTTACAGAGGTAGGTAGAGCGGCTAGGAAGGGAGAGAGTAGATCTATGGCAGGAGCGAGATGAGCTCCAGGACAAAGTGGATTGTTTAGAGAAGACAGTTGGAGATATGGGGTTGATGTAGGAGAGAGAGAGGAGGAGATGAGGGGTTAGGTACGTGTGATGCAGGTAGAGAGAGACGTAGCGCAGGCATAGGTGCAGGCCACGGAGGCAGAGAGGGATGTAGCTCGAGTACGAGCTCAGGTGTTACAGAGTGAGAGGGAGGTGGCAGAGGCACAAGTATAGTCTCTTCAGAGAGAGAGAGATGAGGCAGTGTCACAGGTACTGGCTCTTCGAAGAGAGCGAGATGCAACAAAGTTGAGACTACGAGCGTTGCAAAGAGATAGAGATGCAACCGTAGCTTGGGCACAAGACGCATAGAGGGAGAGAGATTCCGCAGAGGTGTGGATGTAGATGCTACAGGGAGAGAGGGATACCATAGTGGCTCAGGTGCAGAAAGTATAGGTACTGGGTGGTGAGACAAGAGAAAATATATAGGGATTGCAGGCACAGTTGCAGGTTGCACAGGCGAGAGGGACAGGGTCACAGAGCAGGTACAATAGCTAAGGTTGGCACAAGAGGCATGGGGGCAGGAGTGGAGAGCCATTAGTGCGGATTGAGATAGGTACAGGCATGAGCGGAATGCCCCTAGATATCAGGCTAGGCAGAGAGATGATTATATGTAGTAGGCAACTTACTGAAGGTGTGCTTATGAGCAGGCCATTCCAGATCCGACGCAGTGCACAACACGCTATGTCAGGTAGGTACCTTAGATGCCGACACCATCCCAGTCATTGGAGAAATGTACCAGAGGGTATAGCAACTTTCAGCCGAGTCCTCTTTGCTATGGTGGTTATCAAGGGACTCCTACCCATGATTATCAAGGGACTTCCACACACAGAGGGCTAATGCCTGATTCTCCTCAGAGATCAGACGTGGGAAGCTCACAGTAGAGCAGGCAGAGAGCGGGTGACAGGATACAAGTTTTTTGACAGGTATAGGATGGAGAATTAGTACATATCAGCAGGGAGTAGATGTGATCTACATCCTTGGATTGGTACTTTATTTGATGATATATATGATGGATATGTATTTGACTATGTTTTAGACATTATGATGTGATGTACATTGTATTATTTTGATTATGATATGCGATAGCCCTCATTGACACTATGCGTTATGTTTACGTGATGGATGATTTACGTTATGCATATGATTATATTTTTATTCTCTTATGATGGATCATGCGATGTATGCATGTGTATGATGATTTATGCTTATGTGGATGATTTGATTATGCATGATGTTGATGATGATTTATGCTTATGTGGATGATTTGATTATGCCTGATGTTGATGATGAGTTATTTATGTTGATGCCATTGTGTATATGATGTATTAATGTTTGGTATGATATGTAATTATTATGGTCCTAACAATGTATTTTGTAGGTGGTGATGCATGTAATGTGTAGATGTTAATATGGAAATGTATGGATTAAAATGAACCTAATATTCTTAATCTAATCAATCTATTATGCATATGGGATAAAGTATACCGGACCTATGATGTAACATGCAATATGAATGGAAAAGGAACTCCACGAAATGAAATGCAAACATAAGTGTCAACAAGGACTTGCATGGGAATGTGGGTAGATGATAGGCGTAATGTGGGTGTGATACAACACCTGTCAAGAACCATTAGTATCCTAAGAAGAAAACAAAGGGAAAAGAATTAGAGTTTGCACAACCAAAATCCTAAGTCATGGGTTAGGGACAAGGATGGATGAAGGATACATGCAATGAAATGAAATGCAATCATGAGTGCAATTTGACATCTTTGGAGAATTTATTTTTGCTATTGCATAAGACAACAGCTACTAGGGTACATGAAACCAAGGAAAGTTAGCATCTAATGCATAAAATAAACACCGCAAACAAGATTATCCCAACACCCCAAAGTCACGGGGACCTTGGTCGGGCCAGGTATTGGATAACCACAAGCACAAAGGGATGTCCCCAACATAACACATGATCTTGGAGATCCTGGTGGGTACTATGTGGGGACAAACCAACAGAAAACAACAATAAACGATCAAGAGATACCCCTATGTTAACCTATATAAACACACCATAATATGATAGATTATGGTGACCTTGACTAGTTATAATAAGGAGCTCAAACAATAAACAAAAGCCAAAAGCATTAAAATATCACAATCAAATCCAAATGTCCTTTCCCATAGGATCACAAGGATGGATGGGGTTGATGAGGTCTATTAGGAAGGATGCATCCTGTTGAGACCAATGATGGATACTAAACTAAGATGACCTAGGTGACACAAGATTTTTGTCATTAGTCAGATCTTTTGAAACTAGAGGATCCCGTTTGTGAAGAACCAGATGGATAAGGGAACTTTTGAAAACATGACACAAGAGACCAGGCAAAAGACTGACACAAGACTGATGTACCCTAAAGACCTAGGGGCTCGGGGGTTGATCAAATATTAGCCTTGCCTACGTGAAAGCACAGAGCCCTCGTAGTTCAAGAAAAGACCATGGATAAAAATAGAAAGAGGACCAATGGAGACTGATGAGATGACAAAGCAACATAAAGTAAGACAAAACAAAACAAAGCCCCAGGGGTGGATTAAAAGATTGACTTTGCCTACGTGAAAGCGCAAGGGCAACGTAGTTCAGAAAGGACAAATGACAACCGACCATGGATAAAAGCGAAAAGGGGACGATGAAGCCAGATGATGGATGACCATTATGGGATGGTCAAAATGCCTTGGGGGCAGATCAAATGATCAGCCTTGCCTACATGACAACACAGGGGCAACGTAGTTTGACAAAGACCAAAGAAACTAACATGACTGGATGAGACCTAAATGGAGACCGAAACGATGAAGGGTCCTAGATGAAGACCGACCAGGATGACCAAACTGATGACACAAGCTCAGATTAGGATAAAAAGATCAGGATGATGGATAACATATAATCGTCCAATGCTCAATTAAAATATATACCAAGTGGCCAAGGATAGGATGGGAGAGGATGTTAGGATAGGATGGATGAAGTCATAAAGTAACTAGGATGCCAGGTAGATAATGATTAAGCTCTCTACGGATGATGCTTGTTACTAGGTTTTCACCACTCGTACTTATCCAAGGTGCCACCAAGGGTGGTTTTCACCATAGGACGATTTTATTTCTCTTTACTTTTTTGAATTTTTCTGATTATGGTAGGATAAGGCCACCAAGCGAACTTAGGTATAAAACCTTTTCAGATGCATGATGTTAATAGGCTCTTCTAGGGGCTCTCCTTCAAGGGTGGTGAGTTTGTATGCCTTAGATCCATACTTTGCGGTGATGATATAAGGACCCAACAAGTTTGCTTCAAACTTTCCTTTCTTATCCCAGTCTTGCTGGGTGCGCTGATTCTCTTTAAGGACAAGGTCACCAATATTGAATTGACGAGGGTGAACCTTCTTGTTGTAGCTGCGTTTGAGACAGTTTTGATAAGCTTGAAGGTGATTATAGGCTTTGATTTGTCTTTCATCTAGTAATTCTAGCTGGGAAAGCCTTGCAACGTGGGTGTCTTCCTCACTGATAAGGTTCTTAAGAGAAATTATCAGTGATGGGATCTCAACTTCGATCAGCAAGATGGCTTTGACACCATATACAAGGGAATATGGGGTGGTGCCGGTAGGGGTATGGATGGAAGTGTGATACGCCCAGAGGGCATGATGAATGTGGAGGTGCCAATCTTGACCAATGTTATTGAAGACCTTTTTGAGGATTCGAAGAAGAGTCTTGTTGGTAGCTTCTACCTGACCATCACCTTGGGGGTAATAAGGCATTGACCAACGATGTTAAATACGAAAGGTGTCACAAAGGTGTTTCATGGCCTGGTTTTTGAAAGGATTTCCGTTATCTGAGAGGATGGTGGATGGGATACCATATCTACATAAAATGTGGTAGAGGATGAATTTTGAGATCTGAGTACCAGTGATTTGTGAGAGTGGCATTGCTTCCACCCACTTGGTGAAGTACTCAGTGGTGGTAATAATGAAGGTGTGGCCATCAGATGATGGTGGGTATATCATGTCAATCAAATCAAAACCCCACTGAGAGAAGGGCCACAGTGTGAAAAGGGGCTAAAGGTCCTATGCCGGGGCGTGAATCAGATTTGCATGTTGCTAACATGGGAGGAATTTCTTCACAAATTCAAAGGTGTCATGTTCCAGCGTAGGCCAATAATATCCAGCTCGAAGAATCCTTTTAGCCAAGGCCATACCATTTGAATGGGCCCCACAAACACCACTGTGTACTTCCATTAGTGTAGTATGGGCTTCGGTCTTATCTAGACACCTGAGGAGGGTTCCATCATACCCACGACGATAAAGAATATCACCAATGATGATTAATTGGGATGAGTGTTGGATAAAGGATTTGCATTGGTTTCGTGTAAGGTCTGGGGGTAGAATGTTATTACACAAATAAGCATAGATGTCTTGGTACCAGGGGGAAGCGGGACCCACGATGTCACACACCATTTCGGTCTTAGGGACGTCATATGCTGGGATTAAGAGTTGCTCAATGAGGAACTCACATTCTGTTTGATCCTTAGGAATGTTGATCAAGGAGCCAATAGTAGCCATGGCATCAACTGATTTGTTCTATACCCTGGGAATTTGATCAAATTGTATAGAGGTGAAATACTTTTTGAAGTCATCCATCATGCATTTGTAGGGTAGCAACTTGTCATCCTTTGTCAGAAACTCATCATTAACTTGCTTAATGACAAACAAGGAATCGCCCAAGACTCTTAGGTGTGTTATGCGCCATTGTTTTACAATTCTGAGGCCTGTGAGGAGGGCTTCATACTCAGCTATATTGTTGGTGCATGGGAATGCCAATCTGAATGACTTCAGGATGTAATCACCTTGAGGGGTAGCAAACTAAATTCCTACCCCTGATCCATTATGAGTGTAGGATCCATCAAAATATAATGTCTAGGTGGGTGCTTCTGCTACTGTAAAGACTTCTTCATCTGGAAATCCGGTGACCAAAGGGTAAGAATCTACTAGGGGTGCATCAACCAACTGATGGCTATAACTTGTCCTTTTATGGCTTTTTGATCCACTTATTCTATGTCAAATTCGCTTAGGAGCATGACCCACTAAGCCATGCAACCAGTTAAGGTGGTTCTGGACAACAAATATTTTAGTGGATCAATTTTCGCTATTAGTTTGATAGGATGGGTGAGCATATAATGTCTGAATTTCTACGTACTAAAAACTATTGCGAGGCAGGCTTTCTCCATTGGTGAATAATTCAATTCATAACCAACTAGTGTTCAACTAATGTAATAGATTGCTCATTCTTTTGCATACTCATCATACTGTGCCAATAATGCCCCCGGTGTGACTGAAGTGGCATAGATGTATAGCAGGAGGGGTTTTCTTGGAATAGGTGGCATCAGGATTAGCGGGTGGGCCAAGTACTCTTTGATATTATCAAAACCCAACTAACACTATTGATTCCATTTGAAGGTGGTGTCTTTCTTCAGAAGGTGGGCAAATGACTGACATTTATCTGTAAGTTGGGATATAAACCGATGGATAGATTGTAGCTTTCCCTGAAGGCTTCTTAACTGTTTCAGGTTTCGTTGTGGAGGCATATCTATGATAGCTTTTAATTTGGTAGGGTCAACCTCGATGCCCCTTTGGGAGACAATGAAGCCCAACAATTTCCCTGACGTGACGCCAAACACACACTTTTTCAGATTCAGTCTTAGCTTGTACTATTCCAACCACTCAAAGATCTTTTTCAGAATGGCAGGGTGCTTTGCTTTGGTTCTGGACTTTCCCAACAAGTCATCAACATAATCTTCCATGATAATGTGGATGAGGTCATGGAAGGTAACAGTCATTGCTTGCTAATATGTTGCCCCAGTGTTCTTAAGACCAAAAGGCATAACCTTGTAGCAAAAGGTACCCCAAGGTGTTGTAAAAGCGGTCTTGTGTTGGTCTTTAGGTGCATTTCGAATCTGATTGTAGCTGGAGAGAAGCCGTCCATGAGGGACAACATCTTGTGTCCTGCAGTGAGGTCGACCAACATGTTGATATTGGGCAATGGGAAGTCATCTTTCAGACATGCTTTGTTGAGATCCCAGAAGTCTATGCAAATCCTAATGTCTCCATTAGGTTTAGCGGTAGGCACTATGTTGGAGATCTTGTCAGAATAGTCGATGGGTCTAATAAAACCAACATTGAGTAATTTCTCCAATTCTTTCTTGACTAACAGTGCTACCTACGGATGCATTTTTATGAGTTTCTGCTTGACAGGCTTGGCGTCTGGGCGAACATCCAGATGGTGAACTACTAAAGCGGGGTCCAAGTATGGCATGTTTGAGTATGACCAAGAAAATTTGATGATTCCGTCTTTGAGCAGCTGGACAATGATGAAATATTCTTGTTATGATAATGATTTGGCTATGTAGGTGATCTTCGAGGCTTTTGTAGTAACCAGATTGAATTCTTGAGTTTCTTCGATCAATATGGACAATCGTGTAGATAATTGAGTTCCCACAAGGGGAAGATGAATGTCTCCATCCTCCAACACCTCATTGAGGTTTTCACTATCGGATGTGTCCTTTATTTTTACTTTTTCCAGTTCAAGAAGTGCCTCGGGGAGGTTTTCACTAGATGACCGTTTCTGATTTTTCTTGTTTTTACTTTTGTGACTAGAGCGTTCATCTCCCCCTAATCCCATAAGGTTGACATATGCGTCCATAGAGACATTGATAGGTGCACTATCACGTAGATCCCAGTCTATGAGTTCAGGATGTTTAAGGGATAGGCTAATGGTAAAGACATATAGGGAATCAAACATGGATGAAAGGTCCATGTGGTCCACATCATCGTACGCATGTATGATGGATTCTTCCTCAGGTATTTCTTCTAAGGGACCATTTTCCACACTAACATTGTTGGAAGCATTGGATGATGTCGCAGGGCCTTTCTGTTTTTTGTCATATCCTAGGCCTAAATTTTGCGGACGGTTTGGTACATCAATAGGTTGTAGCCGCCCTTGTTCTTCTCTGCCTAGACCCCCACCTTGATAGTTATGTTTCTTTGTGAACTTAGTAGGCTAGGGGTATACTTCTTGAAAATATTCCTTAAGGGGAGGATTGGTTGGGGCTCTTCGTGATATATCCACTGACTGATATAATCTTCTGGTGTATTTGTCCTTAAACTAGGAGACTGAAAAGTACTAGTGGGGATGTTTTTGGAACTGAAGGTAATGGTCTTGTCTTCTTCCTTTGGTACAGACTACGAAGGTTGACCATATGTGTGTGGTGACAGTGGCATGGTTGTCACATTCAGAGCTGTATGCATCTCGTATTCACCACAACCCTTGTCGATGATCTAGACTCTAGTGATGGTGGAATTAGTGGAAGATGGAGTGGCTGATGTGGCGGATGATGGATTGGAGGATGACGACCGAGGTGCCCCCATTTCGACTCCAGGACAATAATACAAATGGGGAAATGAAGCTTCCAAGGCATGACAATACTCAAATGGTTGCAGGTCAGCGTAAATGGTGACCTCCTATCCATTAACTGGGAATTTTAGGTATTGATGATATGTGGAGGGGATGACTTGCATGGTATGGAGCCATGGACAGTCGAGGAGGAGGTTGTACGGTAAGTCTAGATCAAGGACATGACATGTAGTGTACTGAATCACGGGTCCAACCTGGATGGGAAGACTGACAATTCCTTCAGAATCTCTTTCCACATTATCATAAGCCTTGATTGTAATGATTTGATTACTCAAGTCTGCTTGAGTATACCCTATCTGCTTTATGAAATTTAGAGTGCATAGATTAAGGGAAGATCCATTATCTACCAGGACCCTTTTTACTTTATGACGAACAATTAGGACTTTGATGTGTAGGGGACGGTTATGGTTGGCATCAATGTTGGGCATGTCATTTGGCTGAAGTGTAATTGGTAGGATAGAGCCAGATGTCCCACTAAAGCTTGGAATTGCATGGGATCAATGTTGTTAGGAACTTGGGTTTCTTGTAAGGCTCGGTTCAGGATCTCTTGATGTACGAGAGAAGACTTTAGCAAATCTAAAATTGAGATGTGGGCAGGAGTCTTTCCTAAGTGATCAAGAATGTTATACTGAGAATTCACAGGATTTTACTGGGTGGATGTAGAGGCTGCAGGGACAGTAATGTGGGTTCTTCGGGTGGCAACAACACATTGGGGATCTTTGGCTTTGCCATGTATCATGGATACACGGGGTTGTACCTGCTCAATGTAATGGACAATGCCATCGTAATTGAGGGGTACATTCTTATAACTTATGTTATTTGTACTATTTTTTTGGGGATTGTTATTGGACGTGCTTGCGCCTTGATTGTGGTTAGGGAAGGCATTTTGGTAAATTTGTAATTGAGCATTGGATGACGAAGCTTGATTGGAATCCAAATGAATATCTCCTCGATCTATAAGATCTTGGATATATGTTTTTAGACTCTGAAACTTGTTTAAAGTATGCCCTTTAATCTTATGGAATTCACAATACTCATTTTCTTTGTACCATGCTGGCTTAGGCTTGGATTCATCAATGGGTTTGGTCACAGGGTATGTGATCGGGTAATTAGCTTGGAGGAGTCTATTAAACACAACACTTTGGGGTTCTCCTAATTGAGTGAATTGACATTTGTTGTTACCTTGACTATTCTGGTTTGACTATTGATGGGGGCAAGGGGCCCCTTGTGGTACTGATATGATGTTTTGGGTAGATGGTTGGCTGGAGGCAGGCTGTTGCCTCTGAGAGGTACTAGCTACTTGAACATGTTTAGTGTCGGTGACACCATCATTCACAACATTCTTGTTCTTTTTCCAGTAGTGTGACTTATCTCTGGATGGCCGTTCTTTGTCATGATTGTATATCTTGATATGTCCTTTAGCAATAAGGGCCCGTTCAAGAATGGGTCCTAAAGTGGTGACACAATGCAACCTAAAGTTATGGGCCATGTCGGGATGTGAGTTCTCAACAAAGAGAGTGACCATGTCCTTCTCTTTGAGAGAGGTTTTCATTCGGCTTACTAATGCACACAACCTTTGGAGGTAGCTGGCAAAGGTTTCACCTTCACGTTTCTTCTCCTTGAGGAGATCCAAGGTATCAATGTTCTTTTCTAGATTGAAGGAGAAGTAGGAAACAAACTTCTCTGAAAGATCCGTGAAGGATTTGATGGATCCCTGCTCTAGACCCATGAACCAATCTAAGGTATACCCTGTCGGGTTCCGTGGGAACAAACACAAGAGGTAGTTGTCATTGTGCATAACCTCTTGACACTGGGAGTAAAACTCTTGCAGGTGGACTTTAGGATCCTTGTTTCCCTTGTATTTGTCAAATTTTGGTATCTCGAAGTGTTTCGGGAAGGGAATCAATGAGATGGAGGGGTCAAATGGATAGGGACATATATCTTCAAATTTGAATGATTTATTATTAGTCTCAGCTTGGAGATCTTTCAAAGCAACTTTGATTTCCAATAGATCCGCGTTGATCTGTGGTGTAGGAGTCGAGGCAGATGGGTTGGATGGATATGGATGGTAGGATGACAAAGGATCCTGTTGAGATATTGTTTGAAGGTTGATCTATGGATTTTGATAGTGAGATGATGATGTTCCTTGCTGGTGTGTTGAGGATGTTTGTTGGTACGAGGGCTGCTATTGCAAGGTATAGTACAGTTTGGTCTGATAAGAATATGTGGCATAATGTTGAGGAACATGAGTGGAGTGTTGCAAATTGGTCTACTGGTACTGGGGGTACTGCTGCGATTTTTGAGGGGCCACATAGGGTGGTTGTTGCTAGAACTGTTGCTGGTTATGATAGAAATAGTGATGGGGGGTTGTTGATGTGATATCGATTGTTGCGTGGGCCGAGATGGGATGTTATGTCACAATTGAGCTTGCGAATGTAAAATAGATGCGAGTAACAGGGATATGGCTGGGATGGGAGGTTGAGATGGATTTCCTTGCGATTGGTGCGGTGGTTGTTGTGATGAAATCAAAGGATAATGGGGTGGTTGTTGCTAATGAGGTGGCTGAGATGACGTGGATGCGTTCTGCAAAGGAGGTTGTTGGGTGACAACAAGAATATTTGGTTGGGATGTACCTTGCGGAGGTAATTGAGATGGTATGTTAGATTGAGGAGGCTGTTGAGATGTGAATGGAGGCGGTGGTATATTTGTGGCCCCAGGAGGTGGAGGAAAGGCGGTGAAAGGGGTGCCCCCAGTTTTTATGGGAGGTTGATTCGAAAAGGGTAGTGTAGTTAGCATTAATGGTAGATGTTGTGGAGCATTTTGCGGCATGTCGTAGGTGAAAGGATTATTGGGATCAGATACTTGAGAAGCCCCCATGACTGATATTGGGTAGGCTGGGGATTGTTAACTTGGTAAAGGATGACGTTGCCAAATTTAGGTTGATACGAACCCTCCACCGAAGGAACATTGGGGATGTATGAATCACCTGGTGCATTTTGTGAACTTTGGGGTATGTTGATTGTGGAATTTCCATATTTGGATAGGTTGACACCTGATGGAGGTTTGACACCTTTTCCAATTAGGTGGGCTAAGATCTCTGCCCCATGTTGTTCGAGTAGGCGATCTATCATTTGCACATTGGTGTGGTTACTAAAATGTTCCTCAAGTGTGAGTTCGGGTTGGTTGACCATACTCTCTTCACCATGCGGTAAAATATTCTGATCTTTGGTGTTAGATTGCGATGAACCTCTGTTGATGGGAGGATTTTCTTGTGGTATGTTAGGTTGGGATTCAGGGTTTTGTTGTTCGACCATCTTCCTTGCCTGTGATCGGGTCTAAACAAGCATGCAAGATGATGGAGTGGACTAGGATGTGAGGATGATCAAGATGATGATTAGAGGATTGACCTGATTAGATGATGGATTAGTCGAGAAGGGCGTGACCTGATAGGATAGGATTGGATGATTGATAATGGATTTGATTTGATTTGACTAGGGTGGATTGTTTGATAAATGATCAATGAGATTAGATTGGATTGATTGATAAAATGATTGGTGAAATTGGATTGGATTGAATTGATCGACAAGACGATTGATGAGATAAGGTTGGATTGGATTGATGAAATGATGGATGAGATTGGATTAGATTGATAAGCGATTGATAGAGTTAGATGGTAAGGCGATTTAAGATGATGGCAAGGGTTCTAAACCAAGTTCAAGAGTTATCCTAAGCAACGCAAGGTGCTGATTTGACTAATTAAAGGATGAACGGATGATGACAACACCGAATCCAACTTGAGATGGAAGTGGATTGATAGGGCCGATGAGGATGAACGACTTAGGACTGATGACAATCCTAAGCCAGTCTCGAAGGATGATGATCAAGCTCAGACACCTAAGTCAACTCAGATAACTACTTCAAATGAAGTCTAGCAGAATGGGAGAATGGTTTCCAGGATGGGTGAATGGCAATTCAAAACATATGAGTAGCCTTTCAGAATGAGGAAATAGGAGCCTGAAATGAGGGAACAACTATCGAGACAAATGAACAACTATCCAGAGCAGAAGAATGGTTGGATGAAGGGAGGTTCGAAATGGATGAACGATGAATTTGAACAAGTAAATGGATGTTTGATAAGGGAGATTGACCTTCAGAAAGGGGAGACAAATGCTCAGAATGGGTGAACAGTCACTCGGAATGGGAAAATAGCTAATCAAAATGAAGGAACAACACCCGAAACAACCAAACAGAGGATGAGAACAATTGTTTGAAGGGTAGGTCCACCCCTCCAAGGGAAGGTCCATCCATACTAGGTCAGGTTTTCCCCTACTAGGACAGGTATGCCTATTAAGTGAAAACAGGCAAAAAATAGCTATTTGTCATAGGTAAATGGGTGCTCAAAATGAGGAAATGGATGTTTGGGTGAAGAGGATGAATGTTCGGGGCAGGGAATGGATTCTCAGAATGGATGTACGAATGTTCATAATGGGGAAACGAGTGATCAAAATGATGAAACAGGCGCTCAGAATGATGAAACGGGAGCTCAGAATGATGAATCAGGTGTTAAAACCGACTGTTTAAGGGATGGGTATGCCTGTGCAAGGGAAGGTCCACCCCTCCAAGGGAAGGTCCACCCCTACTAGGGTAGGTCCACCCCTACTAGGGAAGGTACGCCCCTACTAGGGTAGGTACTCCTGTTTGACAAAAAGGTGGGAAAATCTGACAAAAATAGGCTGAATAGGGACTGAGATAGAGGGCTGGTCTATTCCTAGTAGGGAAATTCCACCCCTTTGCACAAGTTTGAACTTGAATTTGAAAAAAACAACTATGGAAAAGGACCCAAAACACAACAAACAAAAATCAAAGGATAATGATGACTTGACTGCACAAAAAATCACTAGTTTTGCACAAAGAAAATAGTTCAAACAACACGATCCTAAGATTAGTAAAATGGGTATGGCCAATAAAGTCCTCTATCTAGGATAAACAAGGTGGCTAAGGAGTCCCCGATATACACCCGATACGTGAGGCCCAAATCGTGAACACCAGCCCGTCACAAGCGTGAGTTGGGAACTTTAGCGAGATACTAAAGGCTCATACCAACTCTTCATGTCATCCCGACACTTCGCTCATAACGATGTGACTGGATCGGGGTACAACTTTGGCTCTCCCCCCTTTATATACCTCGCTGGTTCGTGTGGTTGGAATCGTCCCTTGTGGTGATGAAATCCCCAAGCATGTCCCCTAAGAAAAGTAAAAATAGGTGACTCAAAGGACTTGGTAAGTTACGATTTCTCGTCACCCAAGATCACCAAATGGCACAAGGGGATTGGATACGTCAATAGCCTACCACAAGCATGACACACAAAGTAAATTGACTCCCCCTAGTTAAGGTATGTGCCCAAACTAATGAAAAACGATAACAAACAGCTAATAAATGCTTGAAAGATGGATGGCCATGCAAGAAACTTGTTAAAAATTTGTTTTTTTTTTTTTTCACCAAACGCTAATAAGATCCTTGCACAGACACAAACAACACACGTTAGGGGGTCAGAAACACTCAAAACAACAGAAAATGATGCCTAAAATACAGTTTTTACCTTCTAGAAACTGCTGTTTTGAGCGGGTTCGCCCCTCTGTTTGGTCAGGTCTGCCTCTGGATGGGAAAGTCCACCCTTGGATGAGTAGGTTCACCCCTAGGTGGGTAGTTCTGCCTCTGGGAAAAGGCAGGTTTTCCTCTCTGTTAAAAGTTAGAAAAATTGCTGTTTCTAGGCTCTGGGGAGGGCAGGTCTGCCTCTCTGTAAGGGCAGTTCCGCCCCTGGGTGGGAAGGTCGGCCCCTAGATGGGAAGGTCCGCCTCTCTATGAGGGCGGGTCCTCCTCTCTACAACTTGAACTTGGAAACAACGAAACAACAACAAATGTAAAGTACCAAAACCTATTTGTGGGTCCCACCGGGCATGCCAGAAATTGTTTCCTCCTTTTCAAGTTGCTGCCACTTTGCATAAAGAATAATTTCTAGGTGTCACAAGATTTGATCTGGTAGTTGGGGAGCATTATAGATGCATTAAATTACATTCCTAGGTTTCCCAAGAGTATGTGGTAGATTTCTTGTTTGAACAATAGAGTTATAGATTTGGCATGTTTGCTGAGGAAGGCCTAACAAGAATGTTAGGAATGCTTTGATTGTGAATTACAATGAAGTTCTGAGAGCGATAACTTTTTGTAGACAAATGCAAATGATTTGAAATCTAGATATGATGTAGATGAGATCGGGTAGATGTTATATCCTGCTCTGTGAGATGAGAAACAATAATGTGGTGAAATGCAAAATGAAATACTAAAACTGCTACTGAATGAAATGTAAGAAAATAAATGTTTTTTGGTTGATACAGGATTGCTTTACAACTAGGGATACTCCTACATCATAGACACACCTCTCGGTATCATGCCCAAAAACTCGATGGAATTGGTAGAACTTTTGAGCGTTGTACCATTCAGGATATGACTCAGACAATGGTCAAATCTCAAGTAACGTTATCACTTTATCTTTTAATAATTTTTGCAAGACATTAGTGTATGATTCTGATAACTTAGTGAAATTTTTGTTTTGTCTTATATTATTTTTATTTGCAGGAACAGATACCATGTTAGCCACAACCTTGTTCTTACCTAAGACTGACATGCCTGAATGACTATCCTGGTGGGAGCACAAGGATGAATCCCCGTACTGAATAGCCACTTGGTAGTATTCTCTCAAAGCAGTACACGAATGTACAAAAGAAGGATACTTCATCAAAATAAACTTCTCTTGCAGTGCAGGCTGCAAGTTCCCAATATGCACCTTTTGAACATCGAAGTCAAGAAAAGGATAGGAAATTTGAGAAAAAATTGTCTGATACCAAGCTATAAAGTTAGTCAACTTCTCATGGGCTCCCTTCTTATACCTAACAAGATCATTGAAAGTGATATTTGGCCTAATGTTGGCCTAGAACTAGTGGAAAAATTGGTTGACTAGCTGGTCAGAAGAGAAAATAGAATTATCTGATAAAGCACAATACCATTCCATAGTAGCGTCCTTGAGGGAACACGAAAATAGCTTGGCCAACAAAGCATAGTTATGAAAGAAATCAATACATAGTGCGCTAAAGGATGAGGCATGAGTCCAACGGTCCCCATGACCATTATACTTTTTAAACTTTGGAATCTCCACTCCCTGAGGGATAAGAGTGTTTAGAATAGAAATGGAAAGATGACTATGATGGTGAAAGGGTTGGAACATAGGTTGAGAGGAGGAACTAGCCAAACTTGCCAACTGATTTTGCATGCACCCCATATTCTATAATATAGTATTGAGAAAATGATCAGTAGATGAAGCATGACTAGAAGGACCTCTAGAAGGACCTCCATCACCTACATTGCTAGAGCCCTTAGCACCAATACCTATATAGAGGCATCAACACTAGAAATAGGGACACCTTGAGCCTTAGGTTTAGCATAGCTAAAACCAAAAGGGACCTTATTTACTTTAATTATATTATCCTACTCAGGTTCAAATTTGGTATTAGTGGAAGGATCCATGTCAACCATACACATCGACACCCCGGGCATTGAGACATTCAACTATTTTCTAGCAAATTTTGAGCATGGTCTTGAGTAATATTCAAATTAGAAGCATAGGTGGGGACATGGGTATTCACAATAATTGCTATCCCTTAAAGGAGCTCCATGCCTCTTTGATCTTACCCAATATAGTTCTTAATTTCTCAATGACAGGAGCTGCCTGGGAAAAATTATCATCTTATGCCATAAATTTATCAAGCTCCTTGAGTCTCATATATAGGGAATAGATTTTCTCTACAAGAACCCTAAGAGCAACATCATCCACCATAGAAGAGGCAGAGGGTGAGGCAGGGGGTAGGAACATGAGTCATCACCTCACCAAAAGGAGAAGAGAAACTGGTAGAGATTCTTGTAATAATTTATTCGAAAGTACTTGACCGGTTCGAGGGGGATTGAACTTCCTAGATCCCATGTCTAGATTATGATAAATCCTTCTAACAATGTGACCAAAGGTAGTTGATTAGGTTGTGAAGCTCATAAAGAGTGTCACAATGCACTATCGAGTACACATCTTGACACATGAGAATTTTTTTTGAAATAAGAACAAAGAGAGAAGGAGGTTCACGTCGGGTTCAAAAAAATGTGAAGGAGAGGATTCTCTACTCCCAAGTCCCAAGAAAAACAAGATCTAAAGGGAGTGAATTTCCCTTGGTCACCTCAATGATAAAAGCTAAAGGATAGGCTGAAAAACTAAGAAGTTGAACTAATCTATATTTTGGGGGTTTTTTCAGGAATGGAGGATTTCAAAAATTAGGTGAACAAACTATAGGGGTTTCAGACTATAGATTGACTAGGTCTTGACTAGAGGATGTCAGTACGAGACTCAAATGATAGCGTAGAGTGTGTTCATCTCAAGGATGCATTGGTTTCTTGTATGAACCAAAAATAGAGTCTACAAATTTGAAACTCGTAGGGTGTGCTAATGACCCAAAAACCTTAATCCGATAATTTAAATGAAAAATGAAAAAAATGCTAAGAATGCATAAAATAAACTTACAATAAGAAGAATACTCTAACTTGAAGGATAAATTGAATGAGAATGAAATGACAAGCAAGGGTTGTAGAAATCTGACTTACGATCAGTCTAGCCTCCCGCAAGCTCCACATGAACTAAGTACCCACACACACGGAAATGAAAAAATGTTGGGTATGTGTTTTGGAGTTTGCATCAGTCAAACCCCTACTTTGGTGTTTCCATGTCCACAAACAAATGATATGCAATGCTAGAGAAAAATGATAAAGAAAATAAGTAGATGAAACTCATAGAAAGCAAAGATAATCTAAATGTTAATCTATAAGTAAGACAATGCAATATAGTAAATGTTACCCTCCCTTCTACATGCTTGGAGAAGCCAAGAGAGGAAGGAATAAATCCTTGAGAATGTAGAACGATATTGCCAATGATGCAAAGCTCAAAACCTGGGAGAAACAATGGTGTAGAAGCAAGAACCAACAAGAACAATGGTATAGAATGGAGTGAAGTATAAAGTGAATGAGCAAGAAGTGAATGAGATTAAACAAATAAAATGAATGGAATTGAGAGAAGTAAGTTCAAAAGGTATTTTGGAGGAAAAGAGACATTTTTGGGTGGTCAAGGTTCGCAGGAGGCATTACATTCGCAAGGTGGTAGATAATCATAACGTCCCAACATCCATTGAGTTGGGAATCTTGTTAGGATGCTAGCATGTTGCACAAACGTCTACATGGTGGGGAGGCATCCATAAAAAAAATTCCCCCAGAGATAGAAAATGACAAAGCACATATAGGAATGAAAGGAAAAGGTGGCAGATTCTTGCATTGTCAACCTTATAAGGCTAAGGTGAAGGTGATGTTGGAAATTGCACTACGGTACAATTTTATGCCTCAACAATAGGCATCAAATATAGTGATATGTGTTGTTATTGTTGTAAATTATTATCAAATTGTAGACATGCAAAATTAACATTGTGCATTCAATCAGGTTCATTCATTAACTAAACTAGATTTCACATTAGGTTCATTCATCAATTAATCAGGTTCACTTCCATCCATTCATTAGGTAATCTCATCTCCTAAGGTCATTTATTTAAAATCAAATAAAAATTATCATCAACCTTTTAATAAATCAAACATCCATTTAAATCAAATCCAAAATCATATTCCATCATTTTCTAATTTAAATAAATCAAATATCAAAGTTCTAAAAGTCAAACTCACCTAATCACCATTAAGCTAAGCTAATCCTAATTAGCCTAACCTAACCCACCCACTTGCATCATCTAGATATCTCCACTTGCACAAATAAATCAATTTATTGATTTATTAAAAGCCTCATTTCCACTCAACATAGCTCTCAAATTTGAAAATCATGACAAGTTGATTTGTCCCTCCAACATTGCATTTATTGCTCTTTTTCTTGTCCCCCTCTCTAAATTTATTGCAAAATTTGAATTCAAATTCTCCCTCTCATGGGCACTCTTCCCAAATCTTGCACATCCATTGGCCTATCACCTCTTGACAAGTGTCCTCTTCTCATTGGTGGATCTTTAGTCCCACATTCACCCTCTTGGCCAATCTCTCATCAAGAAAAACTATAAAAGAAGGCCTTAATCCTCATCAATGGATCCACAACTTTTATGCAAGGTTACTCTCTTGGTTTGAGAACTAATCTTGTTCTTCATCTCCATTGCATTTCATCATTTTAGCTATTGATCAAGGATTGGGAAAGGGTCACTTGCACATGTGACACCAATCCACTATGGAATAGGTAACTTGTTAAGTGTTTTCATGATGCTTTTAGTTTTCTTTTATCCTTTGTTGCATTTTGAAGCATTTGCAAGGTATTTCATAGGGTCATTCTTGAGAAATTTGTAAGCTACTAACCTTGTATGAAGTTTAGTTTTTGTAGATTTCAAAAGTATGCACCACATTTGGTGCTAGAAGGAGGGCCTTGTCAATTTTATTTGTGTTGTTACTATTACTGCTATTTTGATGCTAACTTATTCTTTTGATGAGTGAATCCAAAACTGAAAGATATCTCGCTATTTGCTGCCTTTCAACATCGATATACTATTAAGTTGATGTATATTTCAGTATGTAGAGGGTTATGGGGCATCGTCCAAAGCATTCGATTAATTTTGTCTTTCATTAAGCCCGTCTATTTTTTTTTTTAAGAGCATACTGGATGCTACAAAATAGGTTGTCGGTATTGAGTCTATGGAAAGCATTTTTTTTGTAACGTCTGCAATCCATATCTGTGGCATTATGGAAGATGTGGTTATTCAAAAATGTTTCGTTTGAGATTTATAAGACGTGTGTTGGTGTCATTGGTAAAAGGCAGCTCAAACCAAACTCCTTTGAATTTCTTTTGGAATGAGACTCTTTCTACCAAGCGCTACATGCCAAGTTGACGTGTACAACAAATAGATGATGAGGAGTTTGAAAGGTCAGTGGACCATTATTTCCTGCCTATCAGGCCTTGCTTGCTAGGCTATTAATGTATTATGGTTTAATTTCTGTCGCCACCTTAGTTAACTTAGCACCATCTATTCTCTGGACAACCGCCCTCTTCATATCTGTCACTCCATAAAGGACATTGAGTATGTGGAGGTTCCATGTGCCAGTGAGGATTTCCACATAGTCAACAGCCCATGAAATGCATCACCCAAATTCTATGCAGCAAGCGATAAATTCTGGAGAAGTCATGTACATAAATTTATGATTGCAGAAAATCATGGTGTCGTCTGTTCCTATTTTTTGGTTGAGGACGTAAATGTCAACAATGCTTTTGTATCTATTCTTTGATGCATTGGGCTGAGTGAAAATGTGTAACAAGAGTCATCTTTGTGCCTTTGTGTGTTAAGTGGTGTGGTGATAGTCGTGATAATGAGAAAAGCCATTTTGCTTCCACTTACTTTTGTGTGTTTGGTTGGGAGATGTATTCACTCGTCCTGTTTTGAATATTGTATTGGCATCAATGTGTGGTGGTCGAATAGTTTTTTGTGTTTGGCAGTGATCAAATAGCTTTTGATTGACACATTCCACGCCATTTTTTTTTTTAACTTACCTATTTTGCGCATGTCCTGGAAATGTTTCATTTCTTTTAGATAATCAGGAAACAGTTGGTTGCAGGCTTATGAATAGGGAAACTGCTATATGTGTGTAGCTTATGCGCTTAGACCATCATGGAATTCGCTGAGATCACATTCTTTGAGGTAGACTGTCAAACAGTTCACGCGCCTTGTCTATGCTTCCACATTTTTCCAGAAAACAGTTCTCACACGTCTTGTCTATGCTTCAGCCCTTTGAGCTTTCTTGTCAATATGTTAGTAGTATCAGGGACTGCGCAACAACACCCCATTATGGCGTGACAATACTTCACTTTGTGAGTCTAATCTGGAAAATAGCCTGTCACACATTTATGCACATCTATCATGAATATCTGTTTTAGATCTACCCTCCGTCAGTACTTAAATGCGTTGGTCTGCAATGGATGAGCTGTAAATCACTCCTTTGGATTTCTTTCAAGTCAAACACATAATGTATTTGACAAACAATAAGAGAGAATGGATAGTAGATGAAGCTACTGTCAAGAATAAATGTCTTATATTTTGAAAACTGTCTAAAGATAGGTGGGCGCCAGTGGTATTGAAGGTAGCTTTTCATTATTTGTGTATTTCACAGCCAACCTAAAGTATTGTTTTGACTTCTATTAATCTGACAAGTTCATTGACTTAGGTAGGAAAGAGGGGGGCCTACGTAATTAATTTGGTTATTTTTGTGCATTTAGTCATTGAGGATTCAATGTTCTCTCATATTATGTCATTATGATTACAATTTATTGATCTTCAAATAAATGTTGTGAATTTACATTATCACATTTATTATGAACATCTTGAGATAGTAAATGATTAAGTTTATGATGATGCTAGTGAGAGATTTGTTCCATGTGATTGAGTTGTTGACTCAACGCCTCTCATGACATAGAGAGACTTTGGTAAGGTTGAAAGTGGATCTAACAAGCATGGGTACTCTTTGATGGTCGTCCAAAATCATCCACCTTTCCATTTGGAATTATTCTATTGTTTAAAGTAAATTCTCAAAATGATAAATTGATTCTTGTGTGTTTTCTTTCTCAATAGGGAAACAAAGACTAATGAAGGAACAAACGAAGAACAACAAAGGCACAAGGTACAACGAACAACAAAGGTACAAACGAAGGAAAAGCGAAGGCGAAAAGGTACAAGGTACAAACGAAGGAAAGCAAGGAGAAAGCTAGCAAAGGAAAACGAAAGGAGGATTTTTTTTGAAAACTCAAAGTGTTTTTAAACGCTTTAAGTGTTTGTTTAACACTTCTTCACAAAGTTGTTTATCTTTTCGTTTTAGGACACTAATTTTCGTTTGGGTTTAAAAAGAACACTTTGGTTTTTTGCAAAGGCTAAAACGAACTTTAGGATCACAACTTCCTAGATTTTATTTGGGATTAACAAATTGAACAAGGCAATTTCTCACACTTCATTTGGTGCTCTAAAAAATGAATCAAACCATTGCTTTGAAGGATAAAATGAATGTGTGCTTTCATTGTTTTGTAATTATTTACACAAAGTAATATCATCAAAAGACGTATGCGCTTCTCTCGTGCCTCACGGCGATCTTGTGAATCAAAAGGCTTTTGGTGACATTAAGTTGCGTAAATAATTGCCCATACACACTTCAATTTGGGTTTAAAATTGAACATCTTGTGCGAGTGTGAGTAAAGCATCATCGCGTATATTCTCTGTCTTTGAGTCGTCAAAGATTGATTGAGTTACGAATTGTGTCTTTGCTCGCTTTTGTTTATCCTAGAGGGCCTACCTTGGGGAAAAAGTACTCACCCAAGGGATCGACTCAACCGGTAACACTCTAAAGCCAAGAGTATTTCCAGCCCAGATATAAATGTGGATATTGGAAGAAACGCCAATATCACGCGGTTGACTCCAACAAGATGGATTCGAAAGGGGACTCTTGCCATTGGGTCAACTCCTACGAACGAAAAGTCCTTACTAGAACCCATGTGCTAGAATTTGCAAAAATCCTTAATCTATTTGTTGGTGCAAGAACGGTCGTTCTGAAGTTGCCCCACACTTTTACGGTCTTTAGTAGAAATGGAAAACATGCCATGGGAGTTTCATGGGTGTTGATGCTTGGTTGCCCCATATAAGTGAGTGCCGTGGAGGGGAGCCAGTGGGGTCAAGCATCTAACCATTCGCTAAAAGATAAGCGTAGCTAGACTTGTCCAAGTGGGGATTCAACAAATATTGTCTTACACATCCATAGGGTTTGTGCTTTTTTTTGGTTTGAAAACACAGTGTTGTATTCGAAAACATTTGCAAACAAACACTTAACAATATCATTCAAATTTCAAACCCTTTTGGAGACAAATGCCATTGACTCAATCCATATTTTATTGCTTTCCCTTGGGATTCACATCCTTAGAGGTTTCTAAACATTGGATTATATCTCAATTTGTCTCCTTAAGTAAACAATAGGAAACCCTTGCCTTAAGTTCATTAAATTTCCACATAGCATATCTTGTGGAGTTTAAAGAAATTAAGACATTGGACATCTTAGTTTGAAAACTTAATCAAAGAAAGTGTTTTGGTAAAATAAAACCATTAAGCAAAGCTAAGCAAAATGAATATTCATGTGTGATTGGAGACTCACAAATCCCAAAGCAAAAATCATTGGAAATCCAAAAATGAATGTTCAAATGAAATCATTTCTTGGTTACAAAGTTCTTTAGGAAGCATTTGCATGCTCTTCAATACCTAGGTCTAGGAAAACAAAGTGTCTTTTTAGGTTCACCTAAGGATCAAAACAAATCAAACCTCTTTCATCCATCTTTCAAAACATCAAATCCATCTCACAAATCATCTTTTGGAAAATCTTGAAATTATCCTTGATACTAGGCTTTGTGGCAAAAATCAAAATCATCCAAAAACATTGTGACCAAGTCCTTGAAAAAATTTATCAAAACACCTTTGGCTAGGCATGTGTAGATGCATCCTTTTGCATATACTTAGTCAAAGTTATCAAAATAATCTTGTCTAACTTAGTGTATGTGGATGAATCCTTCTTCATATACTTAGTGAAACTATCATCTTATTTGGATAGGTGTGGGTAGATGCATCCTTCTCTTCACACATATCCAAATCATCATCCTTTGAACAAAACTATCTCTTAGATCATTATCAAACATCTTAGGGTCCTTTTGTTCAAAATCCAAAACAAAGTCAAAATCAAAGTCAAGGACAAAATCCGAAATCTGAAATCCGATCAAATCCAAGTCCTAAAGCCTAGTGTCTCATTCAAGATTTATCAAAAGCCAAAACATTCATATCATTCATCATTATATCATCACCTTTGATCCCCAAAAAAGCATCCTAAAAATTTCACTTTAGGACATAAAATAGAGATTAATCCAAAGAATCGAGAGATTCATCTCCCATATTCTCGAAGATTGATCCTCGTTTTATGGTTCTAACTAGATCTCAATACAAGAAGAGTATGGAAGCCAACAAAGAAACATCCGCTTCAAGTGATCTTAGCCAAACCACTCCCGAAATGAATCCTGGAACTCTCACAGTTAACCTTCCAACATCATCGCAAAACCCATAAGAAGAAAACCAAGGAGAGGACCCTACTTTTGGAATGTCTCGCGAGGAAATGACAGAAATGCTCCAAAATCCGGATAACCATCGAATCATCAACATCATGATGAGACTCAACCCTTCGTTATACATGCTTGAATTAGCAAAACAAGGGGCCTAGTTGCCTACGGATTTTGATGTAAGTACTATAGTGGAGACATCCTTTCCACCTATTTCATCCACCATCCCAAAACGTCACGCAAAACATTCCACAAATCATGACATTGATTGCTCCAAATCAACTAAATGTCAACAAGGGAAACACATTTCTCAATGCTCTTCAAACACATCCCCTTGTTAATAATCAAAGTTTGGACGCAAGCACCATATTGGAACAAAATATACCCGAAAACCCATTACAAAAAAATGTTCCTCTCACATTCCATCACGATCCATCATCAACATTCTTTCACGCAACACAAACACCTCTTCTCACAAACTCACAAGAAGAGGGAGATATGTTCGAACCAGGGGGCATATTCGACACCACAACGTTTTCACAACAACTCACATTTCCACCCCTTCCGCCATTGCCATTATCATCCCCACCACTCCTTGGTCTAGGGCTTCCTCCCCTACCAAGTATCAATCAAACATACATCCCAACCATCAATCAAAGCATTGCACCAAACACTCAAAATTTGTCGTTGATATTGCAACAACAAACACCAAACACACAAGCAATGGCAACATCATCAAACACACCTCTCACATCACAAAGCATGGTCTCTCAAGGACCCATCACATCAAAACCACTATCCAACACCCAAAGTATCAACACAACATCATCATCTACCACCATTCCAAATCCACCACCACCTCCACCATCCGCAACTTTTATGCAAGGTTACTCTCTTGATTTGAGAACTCATCTTGCTCTTCATCCTATTTGCATTTGCATCATCTTAAGCTTGGATCAAGGATTGGGAAAGGGTCACTTGCACATGTGACACCAATCCACTATGGAATAGGTAACTTGTTAAGTGTTTTCATGATGCTTTTAGTTTTCTTTTATCCTTTGTTGCATTTTGAAGCATTTGCAAGGTATTTCATAGGAGTGTTCTTGAAGGATTTGTAGGTACTAACCCTTGTTTGAAGTTAGTGTTTGCAGATTTAAAAAGATGCTCACACAAATATAGGTATTTTTATGGATGTGGCAACAGAGAAGGTGTACATTAGTAGGGATGTTTTTGATGAGGAAATAGGATGCATTAATACCTCTTCCTTACCATTATCTATCAGTTCTTAAACATGAATAATTGTTGAACTTGATGATGAGGATGGTGAAATAGAAGAAGTTTCTTTACTTCCATTGAGTCGGTTTCCTCCTCTTTCACTACCTCGATCCTTATCTCCTATACATAAAAGCTTCCTAAGTGGTATCAAGCCACAATGAAAGATTCCAAAGATGATGTATAGTTTTAGATACATCTACTAATGGGCCTAAAACTAATAATAAATATTGATCATGAGGAGGTAAACTTGTCCATAATGTGTATAGTTATCTAGAGTTATGAACTGCAATTAGTACACTAGGATCTTGAGTCACCACCTTAGAAAAATGCCATGGATGAATAATATCATGCACTATTAAGGAAAAACATATGGGAACTTGTTTATATTCCACCCAAGAAGAAGGTTATTAGATGTAAATGGGTTTTATGAATCAAATATAAGGAAAATGGTAGGATTGACTAGTATAAAGTCCCAAATTGGCACTAACGGCTATATGCATAAAAGGAAGGTACTGATTATGATGGAAATTTTTAACCCACATAAAACATCAATAATATTCATATGGTTTTGATGATGCTAACATAGTTTGGTTAGAATTTTTATTAGATGGATGTCAGGAGAACTTTTATTAATGGAGAAGAAGTCTACATGATTTGGCCTAGGGGGTATATTGCACCTAGCTAGTAGTAAAAGGTGTGATAACTTGTTAAATAGGTTTATGGTATTAAGTATTCCCCTTGAGCCTAATATATAAAGATCAATGAGCATCTCCTTCAACATGAATTCACCAAGAATATATATGACCCAAATCTCTATCTCAAAGAGAAATGGGGAGATATATATTGATGATTTGGTCATCATAGGGGGTTCTCCATAGATTATTGATGCTACAAATAATAGTATAAAATGATCATTTGGTCCATTCAATAGATTTTTTAGGCTCCTACATTATTATCTTAGACTTGAAGTGTAGCAATAGAAGAATCAATTTTTTGTCTCTTAAATGAAATATGTCAAGATGTGTATCTCAATAAATTTAGAATGGAAGATTGTAAGCCTATGTTAACCCTGATGGAGATAGGGTTGCAAATTTCCCATCATGATCAATCACATTCGGTGAATCCGACTCTTTATTGCCAATCAATTTGGAGTCTCATCTATCTAACTTATATCAAACCCAACATCATATATGTTATTAGCTATCTTTATAGGTTTATGTAGGAACCTAAGATTATTCATTAGAAAGTAAAAAGATAATTTTTGGCATATATCAATGGTACAATGTCATATTCCCTAGAATATAAATAGATTGTAGCTTTTTATTTTCAAGGATACGTGGATGTAGACTATCTAAGTTTTATAGATGACATGAAGTCTAATTTAGGCTTTTTTGGGGGGATCTAGTTTGATATCATGGGGTAAAAAAAAACCACCATTTCTCACTCTTTCATAGAGGCATAATACCACATCATAGGTCGAGTTGTCTATGAAGTAGTATGGTTACATCACATTTCAAGACAAGCATGGGTGTTCATAAGATAGGTCCTACCACTTTATTTTAAGACAATTAGACTATGTTGAAGCTTGTCGAAAATCTTAGTTTTCATGAGCACACAAAATATATTAAGGTTTAGTGTCACTATATTTGTAATATGTTCAAAAATAGAATATCTAGTGACACCATTGTTTGACTCAAAATCAACTTGGTGATATATTTATAAAGTCTCTTATAGTTGTGAAGTTTGAAGCTTTTCAAAATTTCAAACTTTTCTCTCTTGAGTTCATATGATATAATAAGGGGGATTGTTGGCATATACATGTACATTACATCATCATGTGATATTTTAATACAATATTTAAAATATTATTAACATTAATTATATTTATCTTTAATAGTTAGAGTTGGTTGGTTAGTTATGCTTGTCTTGGTTGGTTATTTACCAACCATACTATGGTATATATTTACACATTTTTTCAATTCCATATTGCTCAATACTTCCATAAAACTATTATGTTCTAATCATGAAATGAGGAATTATTCCTTGATTAATAATAGCTTGAATTAAAGTTCACTTTCATAATCAACCTAGAAAATATATTTCCCCTCCCTACATCCAACTTCACAAATTACTTTCTTATACAAGATTTTTAATTACTAAGGTTTATTTAGGCATGAGTTGTGTCCATTTAAAAAAAGGAAAAATCAAAGGAATAGTTTGAGTGTGAGCATAGGATAATCAATATAAGAGAACTCAAAGATTGTCACCCCATGATCTCTCAAACTTCTAAAAAATGGTAATATTTTTTTTTGAAAAATTATTTGTGCATTTATTGTATAAATCTAAACATTTTAGTTTCATAGATAACATTAAAATATACAAATGATATTAATTCTTATTCAAGTTTGTATAATGTACTATATAAATGTTTATAAAGCATTGAAGTTTTTGTTACACCCTAATTGTGTAATTACTATTTACTATTACTATGTAGGGTAAAATGGGAATGTAATGTGAATTCAGTGGATGAATAAATTATGTGTGCACTCTTTGTTATCACTGCCTTATGAATGAATGCCATCTCATTTAATATTATGTGAAGGAATGCATTTATGTGATTGGATGAATATTGCATTAATATTCTAACTTTGGAGATGTATTATGTATATTGCATATTTTGTGAACAATTGACTGCCGTGTGCAAGTGTTAGTGATTGTAGGTATATGTTCAATTCCTCCAGGCGGAGGGGAAGTATCACTTAGGAGAATGACTTAGTTGGGTAACCAGTAACGTAACCTATCTGAGCTTACACACACCATAGTAGAATAATTGAGTCAAGTTAACATGTTGGGAATAGGTAAGTCATTCTTAGCATAATGTGTTTGCATTAGTAAGGGTCTTGATTACTATTGAATGCATGCTTAGTTGGTATCTAGGTGTTTGAGGTTTATCTACCTTTGAGTTTTCCGTCGATACATATTTACATCAAAACTATACATGTCTATGAGTATATACATACATTGATCCGTGTTTGGAAGCATAATCATATGCATGTATGTGTAAGTAGAAATACTTACAAACATACTCATACAAGGGATCACTTATATATATATATATGTGTGTGTGTGTGTGTGTGTGTGTGTGTGCTTAACGAATGTGTTTATCACTGAGAATAGGAAAAGAAAAGGTAACCTGATATGTGTGTGTGTGTGTGTGAACATATTTAAGAGTACATGCATATTGATTGGCAGGTAATGGTAAACAAGAATGTATGCAATCGAGATATTGAATGGCTCAATTATGTTGCTATATAATATATATATATATATATATATATATATATATATATATATATGTTTGTATATATAAACAAATACACACAAAAGCGTAAATGCTTAATAGAGGAGTGTGTATGCATATATATATATAGACATATAATATATATTATGACAATGTGATTGATACCTTGGTTGTATTCATTTGTATATCGAATGTATACATGCTTTATTTATGAGTTATGCATTCGAGGTATTGAGCAATGTGTATTTATCATATGAGTCAATATGTATATATATATATACGTACATGAGATATAATCTAAGTTTGTATATATATACAAGTCAAAATACGTGTATGGGATATACTCTATGTATATATGTGGGGGGAGCATTATAATAAAGGCACAACCATATAGAGATTGATTCACAAAGGTAAGTGCTTAACTCAATAAATGGAAATGCTTTAGCATAAAGTGCATGAGTATTGAGTAGCGCTTAGAGATAATGACAATATTAGAATGCTGCACTAAAGAAGTAAGATGAATATATGCTTAGAGACCGATTTGCATATGAAATATGTAGAGCATGTTAAGGCCACTATATGCATATGTTGATAACAAGTTGAAGCCGATTTGTAAACTTGTGATATGCAAATATTTAAAGGCCGAATATAATGGCTGTTGGCTTTTAGTAAAGAGCAAACCATATGGTGCAACAATGAAACACATATACCCATATGGATATAAGTCGATGGGGGAAAGTATTTAAGTCTGCTGTCTTATGAGTAAGGATGCTACATTTAGTAATACTAAATGTGTCTAAAATGATAGAGACCAATATAGAGGCAAAACCATAGTCGATGGCTTTTGAAATACTTGTGACTGTGCTTAAGAGGCCGAACATTACTCTTGCTGTCTGCGAAAGAAGAGTTTGCAATCTGCAAACAAGGAACAACCATTAAGTCGATGTTTGATAAGAGAATAAGTTGACACCTTTTCATAGGGAAACCATGGATTTAGAAAACTAAATTTCCATGCTAATTTGCATCGAACAACATCTGTAAAAGCATATCAACGACTTTGTCAAAACAATTTAATGAATGAATCGACTCATATTATGACTTAGTTGATATGAGTTTGGTGTTGCAAATCTAATGTTGACTATTTCAGAAGTAAAGGAAATCGCACCAGCTTAGTATGTGAGTATGAAGCCTTGGCGCCACCTTTGAATCCTTAAACCTGTAGATGTCTTTTTGAAATTGTAGACCAAATTCCATCATGTGGAGATTTGAATTAGTCTCTAAGTGCTGCCAATCAAGAGGGTTGATCTGTTGCTATTTGAGCTGATTATATGCTTTCTTATTCATCGCCTTTTAGCTGAGTTAGATGTGTTGATGTGCATGCAATTTGCTGTCATAGTACATGCCTAATCTATAGGATGTATGATCTCCAAGTTACTATATAAATAGAGGAGTAAGTTCGTATGTTTGGACACATTCTTCTATGCATATTCTTTGTGCAAAGTCTTTATATTTTGTATACATTTCTGCTTGCAATATTCTGTCAAAACAGTGAGTGAGAGTCTTGAGTTTTAGAGTGAGGTTATTATTATTTTATGTGAAGTATTTTCCAACTTGAGAGATAGTGGATATTGAGTCTTTGCTGAGAGATCGATACCAAGCTAGTTGCTGATTTGGAAGTGCTGTAACTGCAACCAGTTAGTTGGAAAACTTATCACAGGCATGAGGATATTATTCCCTAGTTTATATTAGTGTTGAATGGTTTGCTTTCTGTTTGTTTGAAGTCTATTATGGTTACATGCATTTAGAGAAAAGTATTGTTTACTTGGAAATAAAGTAGAACCTCCATATACTATTTGTGAAATGCTTGTAATTACTCCATAATAGGAGGATTTTGTTTATCATAAATATTACATACTAGATATGAATAAACATGGGAAGCATAAGGCTTTTTCATAGCTTTAACCCCATTTAGTCAAAGAGGTGATACTCTCAAACGGAGTCCTCTATTGCTATGACAATTTTTTGATCGAGGCCATGCATTGTGCTTGTATTTACTCCATGATAGGAGGGATGTTTTTCATAGGTATTATTATACAAGATATGATTAGACATGGGTAAGAGAGATTGTTTGTCATAGGTATTGTTATTATGCTAGCTATGACCAAACATAGACAAGCTTAAGGAACACTCATAGTTAGATATTTAATTATGCTAGATGGCTAGTAGGTTACTCCTGGGAATGTTGTCTAGTGAAGGGAGGGAACTAGTACTTTGCTTTATGAGTTGTGATTCCTTAGGTTGTTTAAGAGATAGGTTATCCTGGGGAGTAGCTTTCCCGTGGAGAGGGATTTCCTAAGCATATATATAATGGCCTTAAGTCAAAACGAGCTTGCTATAGTGTAAGTGAATGGTAGACCATCACTCAAAGTACTGAGTGAGAATACTTTGGCCAAAGTAGTGTGATTGCCCTAGGCTCCACTATCAGTTCATCATGTCCATTTAAGTGCATGAGAGGTACCTAGCGTAGGTTATAAATCCTAGTCATGTAGGACACAACACTAAGCTCAAAGTGGTCTATCATATGGGTTTACCCAACCAATACCTTCGTCAAAGGGTAGGGCCATCTGTCATTGAGAGATGTGCAGGGGACTGCATATGAGTTCGTGGTTGGAAGAAAAGCACTTGAGTGATGCTTCTCCTCCTCAGTAGATGACAGAAGACCAAGGCTTTGAAAGGAGGATTCTTGGACCATCTATATCTTATGCTCCGAAGCTCAGTGGAGCTGTGTTTGTAATAGTGTACATTCTTGGAATATTGTAATTTGTGAAATTATTATATTGGAATGGAATCCTTATTGAGTATTGTATGACATCTTGTTCAATATGAAATCTATGTTTTGGGAAGATTTGTATAATTACTTTGGAGTTGCAATGATAAAGTGGAATTTGTGTTATTTCAATTATGCATGTAATTTACATTATTGGAAGATTTTTTTTTATTGCTATGACATGGCATCATGTTTTATTCACTTAAGGTGAAAAAATTGGAAATTTTTACTGTGGAGAACAATGGGGTTGTTATAGTTTTGTACAACCTCTTCAAATTACCCTACAAGAAATGAACTCTATCTACTTAAATATTTTAATACTAAAACTAAGTCATTTAGGTGACCTTATTATAAAATGTAAAACTTAATTTTCCAACACCTCCCTTAAGGTTTATATTACGCAAAATACAAATTAAGAACTAAAAAACTAGATGGACTAACAACACTAGCCCATTTAGAAATATGTGGAAGTGCCTCTACTAAATCTCCTTGCTCATCTATAACACCCAAAACTATTAATGTCTATAGATCTGTTCTAGATGATCAATAAATATCCTTAGAACACCCCAAACTAATTGTGTCTAGTTAAATATCTTGATTGTCTAGCAATACCTATGAATCAAGATATACTCAACTATTCACAAGTACACCACTTAGAACTCTTGTGAATCGATACATACTCAACTATCAACATGAATAATAGTCTGCATTTGAATTGAGAAATACTCAACTATCCATAATACAATAACACCAAGTAGTTGTGAATCACTTGAGACATACTCATGTATCCATAGTAATACTATTCAATACTTTAG
The DNA here is from genome assembly GCA_007258455.2 of Sequoia sempervirens. Taxonomy (NCBI): domain Eukaryota; kingdom Viridiplantae; phylum Streptophyta; class Pinopsida; order Cupressales; family Cupressaceae; genus Sequoia; species Sequoia sempervirens. Next base: position 179,977,264 of record VDFB02000017.1, read on the forward strand.
TTGCATATTGAGACATGCTTAGCTATCTACAATAATATTCCTCCTTCTATGGATTGAAAAATACTCAACTATGTATAGATATAAAACATGATGTTTGTGGATCAAGACATACTCAACTATCCACAAACCATAAAACTACCAAGCTGCACTTTGCTCCCAAAAGAGACACAAATATATAATTTTTGCTACTCATCCAAATTGCCATATTTGAGTGGGAAGCTAGGTAGAGATGATAACATTCATTGACCCTCTAGTGCCTCTAGCCTCCTCTTTGATTTACTTAGTCCTTATTTTCTAGATGCATAATTATAATCTCTTATAGCGTAATCTTGTTAGCCTTGAAAACCTTTGTCAAACATAATATGGATGACTTTGAAAACACAAACATTTGTTGACATAATGAAACTATACTAATCATGTTTTCTATGCCCAAACACATTTTGTATCATAGTACTTCTAATTCTTCATTACAAATAATTTAAAAAATAATAAATACAATACCAATTTATATACTCTAATCATTAATATTTTGTAGTCATTTTCACCTTTTTGAGAAACATCAATTTAAATACATGGATAATTATTCAAAAGACCCTCCGAAATATATATCTTTCAAGTGAAAGTAATTACAAACATGATATAACTATCTAATTATTCTTAATGTAATATTTTGAAATTTTTACTTTCTTAATAGAATATGAGCATTTGTGCTCACTTCAATATAGATAGACTCTTCATCTATTTGATAACATTTCTCATGATAAAACCAATACATTTAAGAAACTCATCAAAGGATATCTCTAGAGAAGACCATTTTTGAATCCATTCATGAATTTGGCCTTGATTTTGGTATCAATTACTAGTATCGTCTAACTACTCTCTTTAAGAGAACCTCAGGAAGCTCAAGTTAATTTGACCTTGATTTTGGTATCTATTACCAGTATTCTCTTACTACTCTCTTTTATAGGAACCTTAGAAAGCTCAAGTATGTAAGTTTGTTTCACCCATCCACTCCCAGCTTTTAGTTTGATGCCAAGGGAAATTGCCTAACCATGTTTTGATAGAGTGCTCAGTGCTATTTTGATCTCAAGCTTTTCCTAGGGAAAGATGACCCTCTCTCACATCATGATTTCAAAGGCGAGAAGTATGTAAATGAGGTTTACGAGAGCAATGGAACAAATTGGTTTTTATTATTATATATGATAACCATTGAGTTTCTTTCATGACCACATTCTTATGCCTGTGAGGGGCATGCCCTCTCTCGACACTATTGTTGGCCCCAATCCATTTTTCTTTAATTTTGACAGATTGGGTGTTCACGTGCCCACCATGGTCATTTCTCTCGACACTATTATGGAAAACAAAGCCTTAAATAGACTCCTCACTGTATATCTGATTTTGAAATTCAGATATAAAACATTTCTTCATACGTTTGTCATGGTCATTATCTTTCTGTCTCTCTCCTTTTACAAAAAAGATTAGTATTAACAATAACTTCTAAAATAAATAGGCTATACCATATGAAAAAAACACCAGCGTTTCTTTAACATTTCAGCCATTAAAAAAATATCGAAATAGACAAAAACAATCAACTCATTCAAATCTATACTGGTACGACTGAATCTCCTAAAATGAAAAAATAATAATGTGTAGCTGAGCAAGCAGTATTAAGATTTGACAGAGGAATTTTTTATTGATGAAATCAATTTCAATGAGATGTACAAAAGTTTCGCCCTCCCGGATTCAAACCATTTAAACAATATTATTCTGTACAATGAAGAGATAAGAATCCAGCCAGTCACAAGATTTTCTAGTGGGAATCTTGGGGCCTTGATTTGATGGCTGCATGGTCATTTTTTACTGTATAGTACAATCAACAGTTTAAGAAATATTGTATTGTATGAAGGGAACATTTTATATAGATCATTAGAATTTTTATAAAATTATATATATATTTATGTTTAATATTTTTAAAAAATTACTGTTTATGGAATTGTTGGAATCAATCATACCTTTTACAAATGAAACATAATAGATGAACTGCTCATGAAAAGATGTTATAGTTAAATTTTAATAGTGTTTATAAGAGATCTTGAATTGTTAGATTTAGGAATATCATTAGAGATTCACACATAAATTTGATGAAGTAATACTACTTCTTGACTCATAGCTTACAAAGTTTTGCAACATTGATTTGATCATTATCAAGTGAGATTGTATAATTGTTTTCCATCCTTCAATACAAATGAAAATGCAATATTAAAAGTTTCAACACTATTTTCAGTCGTTGAAATTGAAATATTATAAATTCAACATCATTTTCATTCTTTATGAATGTCTAAATAGGGGAAGGGTACCAGTAGTCATTATAGCTAACTTCGTGCACCCAAGCTTCTAAATTGTATGTTATATTTTGACAATTTTTTTGGATTTCTTTGTATGTGACTTAAGAGCTTATAGCTATTGTTTTGGCATTTGGGTAGTTACAACGAACATGAGAGGGTTCATTATGTACACAAAGGTCAGAAAATTGTCATTTCAAGTTGATGTCCGATACATATTCTCTAGTACTTTGATAACCATTTGCTTTGACCACCACAAAATTTGCACAATTGATCCAATACATATGCGCAAATGCCCCAATAATCCTACACTATTGTACCAGTAAAGTTGCACAACTCCTCGAGTTAAGTAATTTTTTTTGTAACTACTAGATATAAAGTGGACAACTATTGGTACATTTGAAATTTTTTAGTTGACTTTTAATTAGCATGTATTAGTGAACGATTACTGAAACTTTTAAAACACAAAAAAATAACTTGATTTAAAATGCTTTTATTTATGGAAGGAAACTCCTAAAATGAATATGGTAATATATTGTTCACATAACAAACAACCAACAAAAAAAATTAATGCACCTTCAACAAAATTCCGTATAAACACATTTGGAATATGTATATTATATGCTTGCTCTCTTGGACAAAGCTTTTAGGAAGATTAGGAATCACTTCATCCAATTTTATTATACTTCATCCATCTTTTGTGGTTTTAAATGTGAAGCTCTTACATCATGTTAAAATTTTATTATACTTCATCCATCTTTTGTGGTTTTAAATGAGAAGCTCTTACATCATGTTAAAAATTGAAAGTACAAATATTATAAAAAATTAAATCATTTTTCTATCATGAATTAAAAAAATAAAATAAAATAATTATTTACTTAGAAGTTTTTCAATATATCATTCAATCCTTATAAACATTACATTAATCTCATACAACCTTATTAATTTAGACATAACTCCCAACAACTCCCAACTAATTAAATATTTTAACAATAACAAAACATTTTAACACTAATACTAAATCACTAAGATAATTTATTACAAAATAGACGCCTCTCTTTAAAATTTACTTTCCTACATTTTTCTTCCACAAAAACTTTAGTATGACAAATCCCATCGCCAAAGGAAAGATACCATAAAATTGCTGTTTATAGGAATCTGGGCAACGAAAATGGGTATCAGAGCTTGAAAGAAGTGGGTAGGCGATAGGGGACATGAGTATCGAGCGCTTCCACAACCCCAGGAAAGGTAGCCAACCTGAAGCCACGGTAGACATCCCTCTTCCATCCCCTGGCAGTCAGCTTCTCTGCCTCCTTAATCGCCGCCTCCAAAGTCCCCGCCGAGTCCTGGAAAACGCCGTCGAAAATCCCTCTGTCCAAGGCCATCTGCGCGCTCAGCTTGCTGGCGCCCATCACCACGTCGCGCAGGGCTGCAGGCTGCAGCTTGCTGCGAAGCATTACCAGAATATTATTGGGGATGTGCAAGCCAAGATCGAGCTCACACATGTAGAGCTCGGAGCTCCCCTGCGTCATGAAGCGGTAATCGTGCGCCAGCGCTAGCATGAAGGCGCTTGCCACAGCGTCGCCGCAGATAGCTGCCACGGTGGGGACTCCCAGTCTCATGAAGGCTGCGAACATGTTCTCTAATTTCTCGATGGCTATGTCAAAATGGTCGTCCGGGCTCTCTGCGATCCATCCCAGGTCGAGGCCGCTGGAGAAGTATTTGCCTGCGTTGGTGGTTACCAGAGCTGCCGCGTCAGGGGATTGTTCCACCAGTTTTAGGGCGTCGGAGATGGCATCAAACATGGTGGGATTGAACTTGTGCTCGTCGTCACCCACGAACGTCAAGATGTATACCTTTCCTCGCTTCTCTAGGCTGCACATTCTCACTAACTCTGCACTCCCTCACAAGGCTTTATCCCTTGGTCTCACAAACAAATCAACGCAACCGCAGGATGAACGCAGAATGATGCAAATGACCATTAATAGGTTACCTCCTATCTCGTTGGTCAATCTCGCCCACCTACACCCACCCACTAGGCCGCCAAAACTATTAATTATCCGTGTTTTTGACTGGAAGCTTGGGCTTATGACGTATGGTTTTAGATACTATTTGGTTAGTATGTATGGTGAACATGATTTGATGGTTAAATTAAGGGAACACTAGAACTCTTTGACGGAAATAAGAGATAAGGGAGAGAGCATGAATGTGGCTTTAAAGTTTGAAGGTTATATGGAAATCTTATTTTAAGAATAAGTGTAGAAAGGAGATCTTTGGGTTAGTTTATGCAGTTTCGATCATCAGTTTAGGTAGTTTAGGTTGTGGGTTCAACTTTTGATTTGTTTGTGGTGTGGATGAAGGTTCATTGCATATTGTTTGAGAGATATAAGGGGTCTCGTTCCTATAAAGAACTAAGCTTCAGATTGTTGTAGTTGAACTTCCAATTTTCTTTGATTAAAAAAAAAGTGTAGAAGTAAATTTAAAAAAAAAGAGTGTAGAAAGAAATTTAAGGTAAATGGTCAAGGTTTTGGAAAAAAAGGGAAAATTAGAACAACAAACTTTAAATGTATAACAACTTGTACACATTTAGGAATTTGAACATACCTCTCCATTGAGAAATAGTTGAGTTGAACATGCCTTCCATATGCATCCATATTGTGCATACATGTCTACTCTAACACTTCATAGCTTCAACAAGTGACAAAATTAGTTTGATGAATGTAAACACTCTATTTTGGAGTTCCCACTATGGCGTAGAGGCATGAATGATGCCATAACAGGGTGTCAAATTTGGCTCAACGTATGCCAATTGCATTTTCTTAAAAGTTTCAAAGATTTTTTAGCGAATTCATCTAGGTGTGTACTGACATGACATAAGGGAGAAAAAGGCACCCAAGTAATTTCTTATTTAAAGAGATTTAATTAGGGAAGTTAAGTGTTTTGGTTTGCATTCAATATAGATAAATACTCCTTGCCACTTTTGTACGTATCCCTAGAGCTATTAGTGTTGTCTTTGCCACTTTCACATGGCTATTTCATGAACAAATATTTTGATGTAGAGTTCTATAAATACTTAGCTATCCCTTACTTATTTTACTTCTAATTTCTCTCAATATCGTTTCCAATTTGCATTCTCCTTTCCACACACTTGTTGGAGGTGTTGCTACACTTTGTCATCAAACTATTAGAATTTCAAAGGAGATATGTTCCTAGCTCCACCGCTCATATCATTGCACAACTTGATAGTATATGATAATTTAATAATTTCCTTGTTTAACTTGAAAGTATATGATAATTTTATAAATTTCTTCTTTAACTTGTTAAGCTTCAAAAATATTCTTTTGTTTACTAATGTTATTACATTATAAATTTTCCAAAAACTACTTAACTCTTAACCATCTTATTTAAGATTTCATCTACTCAGGGCTTGAAAATTATTAAGTGTAATTGTAGGTAGATTGTGTCTAGAAACATAGTGTAGTTGTATCTAGATGGTGTTTGAAAACACTTTGTAATTATAGGGAAAAATCTATTGTAGAAGCACTCAATTGAGCATGAATTTAACACACTTTAATTGTAAACAATAGTTAACAAATGCATTTGGATTGTTTGATAAAGTTTGAAACCCCTATTTCGGGATTTGATAGTTTTTAAATTATGTTTATGACTTGTCATTGATATGGTTTTTGAAAACACTCAAATGTTATTATTGGTGGGAACAACATGATAGAGAGTCTCACATTTGAACTAATGTGAAAGTTTTAAAAGTACAAAATGTAGTTGTAAACATAGTTAAAAAACACTTCAGTTTACTTGTAAATTTGAATTGTTCACACTATAGTTCTCATGATTTTAGAATTACGTCCAATAGGGAATTGTCATGGTTTTTGAATTACACCTAGTAGGGAAAATGAATGTACCCATTAGTTTAAGCAAGTTGTTTAGGCCAAAACATGTCTTATATGAACCCTCATGCTAAAATAATAAATGCCCAATCAAATTTTATAGTATTTGGGATTTTCCCATTTAGTTTTACTTCTACTATCTAAGGGGTGGTTATGGTTTAAAACTAATTGGGGATTTATGAATAACCATGTGTTGGATACAATTTTGTATTTACACGCTAGTCATTCCCATTGACCAATTAACCATGTAAAATGAAATATTCATGCATTGTTGTAAAGGGTTTGATTGAGTAAATGGGACCTAAATTGACTCAGCCAATAAGGCTCAACATTTTTTTCTTCTGGGGTTTCCCAAAATTGTATATGGAAAATGAGTCTCTTAACACTTTAGTTTTCAACAAAAATTGAATCATGTTTAATTAAAATTTGAATTTAAGGAGATGAAGATCAGGGTTCATGGCTTATCTCTAGGCTCATTCACATGTCCAAGTTCAGAACTTGGTGGTGGGTAATTTTGCAGTAGGAGGGTATGCACCAATTTCCAAACACTAGGTGATGATGTAAAGAAACATTCTTAGCCTTTGAATGGAAAAAACTTGATAGTGTTATTCATATATACATGGAAAAAGGGTTTTACCTCAACCTATGTTGACTTAGATTTAAATAGGGTGATCAGTTAATACATTTTAATTTGAGGTGTGTTCATTTATTCCATTTTGACTATTTAAGAGATATAGAGCATGTCCTTCATGTCCTTCCTTATTTGATACAAATTGTCTAAGGTAGTTGTTTAAGATTCCAATTCTTCACAAACTATGCCATCTTCCTCTAGTAGTCACTTGTATTGTCATTCAAGCTATTGTGAATCAAGTTTGACCATGAAAGAAGTGACACCCTTGATAGAGTTGTTAACAAAAAAACTCAACCCTTTTAGTGCAATTATGATATTATAATATTGAACCCTGGTAAAGATAAAGTACTTGAACTAGAAACATAGTTTTTGTTGAATTGCACCCTGCCTCCATATCTTGAAGGTTATCATAAGAAGATTGCATTGTAAGATACATTACCTCTTCCTCTTTCTTTTTCTTAAAATCATCAAATGTGTAAATTAAATTAATAAACATAATAATTCAAATATATTATATTATATAAATTTATTATATAATATAATAAATAGTATAAAATATAATATTATATTTTTATAATACACATTAATATAATATATTTATATTATACATAATAATATAATATATTACTACATCAATAGTGGCATGGTGTGATGGTTAAGTTGTTGTGATGTTCTTGCCATCAAGGTTTAGTTGCGACCTCACCAATTCATAGCTTTGAGTCAAAAGCATTTACCCCTCTAAAAAAATATAATATATTCATAATATATTGTGAAAATAATTAACCAATAGGCTATTTTGTTTGCAGTTTTTGCCGGGATTTTCGTTAGCCTAGCCATGAATTGGATTTTCTGGTGTCAGGGGTGTCTCGATCGATAGGGAGGTTATTGGGTTTTTTTGTGGCGACGTGGACCTTGGTAATTATGTGGGTTGGCAGTGGTGGATAATGGTGTCCTCAATACAGTGAAGGTGTATGGTAAGTGTTTGTTGGCATGAGCACTAATGCATCCTTTCATTGGTGTACATTAGTGGCAGACGAAGTAAATGCTATATTCAATGTTGCACTATGGGAAAGTATACTTTGATTAAGTTGTATTGTCGAAAGCACCATTGTGGTGTTGGTTTGATACCAAACTATTGTTAAAATCGTCGCCTTGAGCTTCATTTTTAAGTAGGTGGGAGAGTTGTAAAACTATTGTGCTGTGGAATCTATAAGTCATTTTCGATGGGTATTTTGCAAAAATGAGTAATTTATTGTTCATGTCTTTTGTTCTTTGTTTATTGTTGCTTTTGATAGCAGGTTAGAGGGTTAACATTGATGTGATGCGAAATGTGTGAGAAAGTATATTGATTAAGTTGCACTGTCGAAAGAGCCATTGTGGTGTTGGTTTGATGGGCAGGTGCATGAAGTTGGGTACAAATTTTTTGGCCACTTTTGATTTTTTTTTTACAAAATGCGCTTGCATTATTTCAAGTTAAAAACAAAGAAAAAAGTGAAATTATTTTCCTTGGAATACCAACCCAAAGGTTGGAGGACATTCCCAACAAGGCCAGAGACATGTTTTTGCAAATTCTACATTTTTTCACATAATTGGGTCCGTGCTCACCATCAAGACTGTGTCTAGTTAAATATCAACAAAATCGAAAACATGGGTAATGTTAGGTTCTCTCTTAGCTATCCAACAATGTAAATTTTTTAACTTTTTGACAATGTTAAGCCTTTCATCCATAATTTCTTTTGTTTGTATGTTTGTTTTCTGCCAAAAAGCAGTGTTTGATATTTTTTTTGTTATAAATTAACTGTTCATTAAAATTTCAAATAAATTGCATTTTTAGAAACTAGACTCCATTCTACAAATTTTAAAAAAAGAAAAGAAAAAAATTAATTATTTTCAAAAATATTTAGGGGTAGCACAGCCAAAATTCTGCTTTTCAGGAAGCACCCACTTAGAAAGTTAGTAAAAGATTTGTAGACACACAAAATATGCATATAGGTCAATTCAAAGGTTTAATCAAATAATACCATTTTATCTCTCATAAATCATTCAACTTTAATCAAATAATACCATTTCATCTCTCATAAATCATTCAACCTTTATCTTGCATCATCCATTTAATTAAATAAATCAGGACTTCATTTAATTGAAATCCAATTCATATTTCTCCTTTTCTAATTTAAATAAATCAAATATCTAAGTCAAAGAGGTCAAACTCATCCTAATCATCATCCTAGCTAATTAATCTTGATTAAAGGCTAATCCTCACCACTTGCATTCTCTAGATTTAGCCACTTGCACCAAAAAATCAATTTATTGATTTATTGATTTATTAAAATCAACATTTTCACTCAACATGGAATATTCCCTAGAATTTGAAATAAAAAACAAGTGGACATGTACATCCAACAAGTCATTTATGAGCTCTTACATGGCTCTTACATGTCCCCTTCCAAAGGTCAACTCAACATTCATTGCACAAATTTGAATTCAAATTTCCCCCCTCTTGGCACACTTCCTAAATCTTGCACATGCATCAACCACTCACCACTTGACAAGTGTCTTCCTCTCATTTTTCCAATCTTTGTCCCACATTGATCCATTTTGAGCATTCTTCCAATTTGGCAATCTACAATAGAGGCCTCATTCTTTAGAAAATCCTCCACAACTCCAGAATCTCTTGCAAAGTCACTCTCCTTGAGAGCTGATTTTGCCCACACAATCTTAGCATTTTCCATCTTCAAAGCATTTTATCATCTAGCTTATTTTATCAAGGATTGGGAAAGGGCTATTTTCTACAATAGCACCAATCCACCATGAGATAAACATACATCATGCTTTTTATGTACTTATTTAGTTTACTTTTTTGTCATTTATTTTCATTTGGGAAGCATTAATGTATTATTTCATGGGGATCTTAGATTTGCTTGTTCTGAACTAATTAACCAAGCTAATGGTGATTATTGTTTGAGGAATATTGCAGATTTAGGGTCCTACAAGATCAAATATTCATTAAAAATTATCAGAAAAATTGTGCATCAACTAGATGCTGTTAGATAACTTCTGACCATAGCGATTTAAAAAATACTACAAAAAAGTTCACCGTGCTTAGGTCGTACAAGAGTTGCTATGTTATGTTTTTCTGACAAAAACAACACCAATTTGTGTACGTCCCTCTTTTGAACCCCTTAATCCCAACCATTTTCAAAATAAATTAGTAGTTTAGAAAGTAGACTTAGAGCACTTCGATCCTTGTTTTTGTTCCATCTCAAAATTTTGAGTGTAACTATCCTCAATTTCACATCCAAGGTCAACATTTCCTGATTTTAGAAAAAAAGTGGCCACTTAAGCCCCCTTTTTGGGAACCATCTTGGTGCACTTACCCTGATAATAAATTATTTATTGTTCATGTCTTTCGTTCTATGCTTATTGTTTCTTTTGATAGTAGATTGGATGGTTTTAACACTGATGTGGTGTGAAATGTGCGAGAAGGTATATTGATTAAGTTGCATTGTGGAAAGAGCCATTGTGGTGTTGGTTTGGTAGTAGACTATTGTAAAAATCATCGCCTTTGGCTCCGTTTTATAGCATTTTGGAGGGTTTTAAGACTATTGTTCATGTGTATTTTGCATGAATGATTAATTTATTGTTCATGTGTTTTGGTCTCTAGTTATTATTCATTGTTATTTGTTTGTACCTTTGCTGTTATACCCATTTTGGAGAGTTCAAAGAGATTATGGGTCTGTATTGATGGTTTTATTATAGTTAAATCTTTTTCCTTTCGCCAAAAAATAAGATTAGGGTTAGTAGTTTGTATCTTTACGATTATACCCATTTTGGAGATTTCAAAGAGATTATGGCTCTGTATGGATGGATTTATTGGAGTCAAATCTTCTTTCTTTCGCAAAAAAAATGGTTAGGGTTAGTAATTTTTTCCGGTTTCATTTTTGTTTGTGGTTATTGTGCTTCGGAAGCTGTTAGTCATTTTACATGGGTATTTTGCGTAAGCAATTAATTTATTGTTCATGCCTTTCGGTTTGTGCATAATAGGAATTAGATGTGAACAACAAATTAAAAAACTATTAGAAAAACACTTAACAATCATAGATAAATAGAAGATGGTCGAAAACCCACACTAAAGATATTCATACAAGACAAGCAGTCTGTGTAAGAGTTGTATTGTCAATTGAAAATTTGGGCTACATTCTTTGGAACCAAACCCACATTAAATAGAACTCATAAAGCGAACGAGTAGCAATAACCTAGACAAAATGGGTATAATGCCACAGGCTTGATAAAAAATTTGAGCTACATTGTTTGGAATTGTGTATAGATATGTTTCATGATTTTCTTTTTGCCTTGATCTGCTTGAGGCTCCCTAGAACAAACTACCTTGATCTATGTATGTAAGCGGAGGAGCTTGCAAATTACATGGGATGGCAGTGTCTTATAGAGAAATAGGGAAATTGTAACATAACAATGAGTAAAATATACATACATGTATTTATGCATATATACATATATATAGATGTATAAACAATTATATATATATATATATATATATATAAGGCTATTTTGTTTGAAGTTTCTGCTGGTATTTTCATTAGGCCAGTTGTGAATTAGATTTGACAGTGCTAGGGGTGTCTCGGCCGGTGAGGCCCTAACTGGGTTTTTTTGTGGCCACGTGCACCTTGGTAATGATGTTTCACATTGTTGTATTTTTAGATGAAAGAAAGAAGATTTAATTGTAATTTCTCCTATGGCAATGGGTATAATGCCAAAGATGCATGGAGATGACTTCAAAAAAATAAAAAAAGGATGGAAAGTGTATGCATATGTATATGTATGTATTTCTATATGTACGTGTGTGTATATATATATTGTTGGATATTGTTGATATGTGGTTGTCATTGATGACAACACTATTTCCATTAATGTCTTTAAGGTTGTATATGTCGAGGATATTGAGAAAATTGTAATAAAATAAGTTGCAAGTTGTAAGTGATGTAGTGAAGTTTAGTATGGTGGCTAGCTCAATATATTGATGATAAGAGGTTGTGGATTAAATGGTTTTTTGACAAGTATATCTAGTTTATCCACATGAAGTTTCAGAGGTTTGCATGAAGATTTGATTGAGTTACGAGTATCTGTGTTCTGATAGTTGTTCAATTTCTTTAGTTGGTGTTCCTGAAAGAAGATGATGTGATTCTAGTAATTTGAATTGTTGCGGATGCTTCTGTAGTGATTCATAATGCTTGTGGATGTTTCTAGATCATTCTCTATCTATATTTTTGGTCTGCATTGATCATTGTGCTCGCAATTGGTGATTTTCTTCTGTGAGTTCATTTTTTTCATGATCATGGACGGTAGGGTGATTGTAGTGTGTTGTGGATCTTTGAGGCATAATTTTTGAAGGTATTCCATATTTGAGGATGTTGTTTTGGGTCCTTACTATGTTTTGTCTGACATTGTTTTGTTCGTATTGATAATTGTTTATTGATTTGGGCCGACAATTTGTACACATTTCTTTTTTTTTTGGGCAAACATGTAGTTGGTGTTATCCTTACTTGCAAATATATATGATCGATTGTTTATACTATTTGATGTGAAGGTGTGTGATGTATGCTTTGTGTTAAGTGCGAATAATATTCTAATCTTTCAAAGGTAGAATTAAAGTGTGAAGAAGAGTGAGCAGATGAAAGTGTTTATGTGCTTAATCAGAACTGTAATCAAGCTTTAGAAGTTGCTATTTTCTCAGTTCAAAATCTTTCAGATGTAATCTAATGTGATTGTAAGAAAGCGAGTCTTCCTTTGGGTAGTAAGCCTTTTGTATTTGAGTAGTGTGCTCTAGGTAGTGTGTCTGAATGCATGTGCATTCCCCATTTATAATACTTTTAATAGAGTATAATCTTATGGACTAACCTCCACTGTGGTTTTTCCCTAACAGGGTTTCCACGTAAAAATCTTGGTGTTATGTGTGTTTCTAATGTGGTGATGGTTTATGCTTTCATATTTATTTATCAGATCTGAGAATAAGTTTAATAAGTATAATTTTTGTGATAACTAATTCACCCCCCCTCTCAGTTGTCTTCCCTTGTGTTGCCAACAATTGGTATCAGAACAAGTTCCTCTGGAGAAGCTTGACTGCTTGAGGTGATCCGAGATGGTGACATATAAGAAGGATAGTCTAAGATTTGATGGAACTAATTATTCTCTGTGGAAAACTCGAATGGAGTGTCATCTAAGATGCATTGGTGAGCCTTACTGGA
>VDFB02000017.1:179990504-180124897 GCA_007258455.2 Sequoia sempervirens
TATTTTACATCTGTCTTCTGCAATAAACTCTCTGCCATATGAGGAAAACCATTGAACTGCCCAGATGCATTTGATCGCAGGCAATTGCCTATGCACAAAGCTAGACCGTCGGACGCAAAAAGGCTTTCCAAATACTAAGCGTAGGACGCCTTCGGCGTAAAAATATCATTCTGTACAATGAAGAGATAGGAATCCAACTAGTCACAAGATTTTCTAGTGGGAATCTTAGTGCCTCGATTTGATGGCTGCATGGTCATTTTTTACTGTATAATACAATCAACAGTTTAAGAAATATTGTATTGGATGAAGGGAACATTTTATATAGATCATTAGAATTTTTATAAAATTATATATATAGTTATGTTTAATATTTTTAAAAAATTACTTTTTATGGAATTGTTGGAATCAATCATACCTTTTACAAATGAAACATAATAGATGAACTGCTCATGAAAAGATGTTATAGTTAAATTTTAATAGTGTTTATAAGAGATCTTGAATTGTTAGATGTAGGAATATCATTAGAGATTCACGCATAAATTTGATGAAGTACTATTACTTCTTGACTTACAGCTTACAAAGTTTTGCAACATTGATTTGATCATTATCAAGTGAGATTGTATAATTGTTTTCCATCCTTCAATACAAATGAAAATGCAATATTAAAAGTTTCAACACTATTTTCAGTAGTTGAAATTGAAATATAATAAATTCAACATCATTTTCATTCTTTATGAATGTCTAAATAGGGGAAGGGTACCAGTAGTCATTATAGCTAACTTCATGCACCCAAGCTTCTAAATTGTATGTTATATTTTGATAGTTTTTTTGGATTTTTTTGTATGTGACTTAAGAGCTTATAGCTACTGTTTTGGCTTTTGGGTAGTTACAAGGAACATGAAAGGATTCATTATGTACACAAAGGTTAGAAAACTGCCATTTCAAGTTGATGTCCGATACATATTCTCTAGTACTTTGATAACCATTTGCTTTGATCACCACAAAATTTGTACAATTGATCTAATACATATGCACAAATGCCCCAATAATCCTACACTATTGCACCAATAAAGTTGCACAACTCCTCGAGTTAAGTAATTTTTTTTTTAACTACTAGATATAAAGTGGACAACTATTGGTACATTTGAAATTTTTTACTTGACTTTTAATTAGCATGTATTAGTGAATGATTACTAAAACTTTAAAAACACAAAAAGAACTTGATTTGAAATGCTTTTATTTATGGAAGGAAACTCCTAAAAATGAATATGGTAATATATTGTTCACATAACAAACAACCAACAAAAAAAATTAATGCACCTTCAACAAAATTTGTTACAAACAACATCCTTAGCCACAATCATATTTTACTTTAAATTGAATGCATCTACTCATACAAATGATTAAAACTCTTTATTTATTATGGTCTATATAAACACATCTGGAATATGTATATTAATTATATGCTTGGTCTCTTGGACAAAGCTTTTAGGAAGATTAGGAATCACTTCATCCAATTTTATTATACTTCGTCCATCTTTTGTGGTTTTAAATGTGAAGCTCTTACATCATGTTAAAAATTGAAAATACAAATATTATAAAAAATTAAATCCTTTTTATATCATGAATAAAATCAAAATAAAAAATACTATAATTATTTACTTAGAAGTTTTTCTATATATCATTCAATCCTTATACCATTACATTAATCTCATACAACCTTATCAATTTAGAGCATAACTCCCAACTACTCCCAATTAATTAAATATTTTAACAATAACAAAACATTTAACACTAATACTAAATCACTAAGATAATTTATTACAGAATATACCCTTCTCTTTAAAATTTACTTTCCTACATTTTTCTTCCACAAAAACTTTACTATAACCAATCCCATCGCCAAAGGAAAGATTCCATAAAATTGCTGGTTATAGGAATCTGAGCAACGAAAATGGGTATCAGAGCTTGAAAGAAGTGGGTAGGCGATAGGGGACATGAGTATCGAGCGCTTCCACGACCCCAGGAAAGGTAGCCAACCTGAAGCCACGGTAGACATCTCTCTTCCATCCCCTGGCCGCCAGTTTCTCCGCCTCTTTAACCGCCGCCTCCAGACTCCCCGCCGAGTCTTGGAAAACGCCGTCCAAAATCCCTCTGTCCAAGGCCATCTGCGCGCTCAGATTGCTGGCGCCCAGCACCACGTCACGCAGGGCTGCGGGCTGCAGCTTGCTGCGAATCATTGCCAACATACTGTTGGGGATATGCAAGCCAAGGTCGAGCTCACACATGTAGAGCACGGAGCTCCCCTGCGTCATGAAGCGGTAATCGTGCGCCAGCGCTAGCATGAAGGCGCTCGCCACAGCGTCGCCGCAGATAGCTGCGACGGTGGGGATGCTCAGTCTCATGAAGGCTGCGAACATGTTCTCTAATTTCTCTATGGCAATGTCAAAACGGTCGTCGGGGCTCTGGGCGATCCATCCCAGGTCGAGGCCGTTGGAGAAGTATTTGCCTGCGTTGGTGGTTACCAGGGCTGCCGCGTCAGGGGACTGTTCCACCTGTTTTAGGGCGTCGGAGATGGCATCAAACATGGTGGGATTAAACCTGTGCTCGTCGTCACCCACGAACGTCAAGATGTATACTTTTCCTCGCTTCTCTAGGCTACACATCCTCACTAACTCTGCACTCCCTCACAAGGCTTTATCCCTTGGTCTCAAAAACAAATCACATAAGGCTTTATCCCTTGGTCTGGAAAACAAATCAAGGCAGCCGTTGGATGTAGGCAGACAGATGCAAATGGGCCATGACCATCTATAGGGGAGCTTCTATCTCTTTAATCAATCTCAGCTACCTACTAGTCTTCCGCCAAGACTATTAGTTATCCTTGTTTTTGTCTAGTAGCTTGGGCTTATCACGTATGGTTTTAGATACTATTTGGTTAGTATGTATGGTAAACATGATTTGATGGTTATATTGGGGAACACTAAAACTCTAATGGAAATAAGAGAGAGAGATAAGCAATGGGGTTTTAAAGTTTGAAGGTGATAGGGAAATGGTATCTTAAGAAGTGAAGTGTAGAAATGAGATCTTTGGGTTGGGTCAGTGTATGTAGTTTTGACTATCATTTAGATAAGGTTGTGGGTTCAACTTCTAAGTTGTTTGCGGTGTGGATGTGGGTCTACTGTATATTGTTCTAGAGATTATAAGAGATTTTGCTCTATAAAGAACTAAGCTCCAGATTTCTATAGTTGAACTCCCAATTCTTTATGATAAAAAAGAAAAAATAAGAAAGAAATTTAAGATAAATGGTCAAGGTTTTGGAAGAAAGGAAACATTAGAAGGGCAAGCTCTAAAAGTATAACAGCTCATAAACATTTAGGAATTTGAACATACCTCCCCATTGAGAAACATTTGAGTTTCGACAAACACATGGGAAACAGAGAGGGGATGATAACAATGTTTGCTGGTTTGTGGATGATCATTGATAACCCATTACAAATAAGTACGTGGATGGTTATTTTTAACTGTATATGTTATATGGAAAGGCCATAAATAGGAAACCATTAGAGGTTCCTATACAATGCGTTTTATATTCATCATTTTTACCGGTTTTGAATCTGGGGCCTGTACAACCGTCTTGTCAATAATTTTGCTGTAATTATATCAAGTCTCTTTCCAGCTACTCTGCATGTGGACGATTGTATTGGTGTTTCCTAGAAGTTCTTAAAAATATGTTTGTATTTGAATGAAATGTCTTTTCGTTTGGTCTGCCAAGATGGACTGTAACGAGCACAACAAATTGGCCATATTATTTCAATCCTACTATTAGGGCTATCATCATCAACTAGGGAAAAGTAATTATTGTTTTATGGAGCTTGTTTGGTGCAAAAATATAAGATTCTTTGTTTGTTAATGATATTTATCCATGTTGTCTTGCTTTGTTTTCTATATGAATTGAGCGGGCTCTTTATTTGAACTAAGCGGACTAACTTCGACCAATGACAATTGACATTGCCCGAGTATAGTGCAGGACAATAGAAATGTTGGCTGTTGTTGGATCTCTCACTATTATTATTTTATGTTCACATTTTTTGTTCACTAATAGTAGGAGAGACCCTGAAGTCAAGTTTCTAGAAATAATAATAATAATGTTGTGTACAAAACTTAGAAAAGAGTATTAAAGGCACTATCAAAAGGAGAGGACCCAACTTTCCACTTCCCATAATATTTAGTTTTTGTGCCCCTCTGCATCCAAGTCTTGGACACTTTGTACGATTTGAGATGTTGGATGGCACCTTGGATGACTTCTTAGAGGCATATCTTTCTACTCAAAACTTTGTTGAGAAAATTTCTCCATCAAAACCTTCTTCTTCCTAAGTTGGGAAGTTTGTGAATGTAATCATAGTCTGGACACCACCCCTCAAAGTCCTAAGAGACCGGTCATTTTTTTGACTTCGGTTAGCCATTCTCCTAAGAGGATTCATTCTATTCGTGAGGTTCCTCTTATCGAGTGGTAGCCCATACTTATAATACTAGGAGGAATCAACAAAATGTTAATCAACCTTCTTCTTTACCACCTCTTCAACCAATCCTTCCTCAAGCACCTAGACTTGCAACTAAGGGTGATCCTAGAATAGTGGTTTACAATTTTTGGTCAAACTGGACACTTATTTTTTTTTTAAAACTAAATCTTCACATTCGGGCACCTATAGCAGTTAAACTATGAGGAATTTGAAGATGATGCAAACTAGAGTCTTGTCACATTTTGTCTGTAGATTCTAAAAATATTTTTTTCAAAATTTTGGAGATAGTTACTCTTTTCCATCTCCCACAAAAATTAAGTATTTTTCAAAAACAACATTTTTAGAAACGCAAGCGCTTACCATATAACTTACATAACTTTTTTTCCTTGAAGATAAAATTTATTCTTTCAAGATTTGAATTTAGCAACTAGATATCTAGATTGGCACCTTGGTTTAGATAGTTTTTTATTGAATATTTTTCTTTTAATCAAGTTTCAAAAGTAAAATCAATTACAATTCCGGACATGCTGCGATCATTATAGCATAACTTTTACTGAATGTATCAAAATTCTTTTCTTTTTTTTTTTGGATCAAGGACTCCAATATTTGGTGCACTCATATTTTAATTTTATTTTTTTGATAATCTTCTATTTTTCCACATGTGCAGAACATAGAGTTTTGTTTTCGGTGAAAAACCTATATTTAATAAAACTTAAAAAATAAATTTATAATATAATCAAAACATATTAAACTTATATTTGTTGGATAGCTTGATTTGAGGGGAACCTGATACCAGTTGGGTTTCTGAGATCTCCATTTTCATTCTCAAATCGAGCTTCGAAGTGCAAAATTCTAAGCAATTTTGGTGCCTTAGGGGATGTGGGTGAAAATAAGTGGGTTCGGTCGAACTCAAAAAATATGTTTAGTCGAATATGGGTTCGATTGAACCAATGTTCGACCGAACCCATTTAACATACAATAAAAAAATAGATTGAAATTGGGTTCAGTCAAACATTCTAAAGATGTTCGGTCGAACCCACTCTATTAAAAATTAATTTTTAATATTAATATAAATATAAATTATATTCTTTTTAAATTATGACTTGAGAGAGAGATATGGATGGAGTGGGAGAGAAAGGGAGAGTGGGGGTAGGAGGCAACGCTTAAATTTGATGGCCGTATGACCGTATTTAGAGATTTTTTCCGTAGAATACAATCAAAATTTTAAGAAGATTGTATCAGATGAAAGGAGATATTTTGGATAGATTGTCAAAATTTATATAGAATTATAATGATATATATACAATTTTACTTACACTAAGGTATATCATAATGTTTTAAGGGCACCCTTGAATAGATAACTGTCATTAAAAAATTTGTTGATAGGCAAAGTTGACAATCAAATTTAAGCCCTAGTAGGAGGGAGATACTTGAGAGAGAGAAGGGGGGGAGTGGGAAAGAGATACAAGGTAGGGGGTCCTAGGGTTTAAGGGTTAAGGGTAGAGGAGCTCGAGAGGGAGAGTGGGTAGGAGGGAGAGACTTTCAAGAGAGAGAGGGGGGAGTGGGAGAGAAATAGAGGGTAGGGAGTAGAAGGGTTTTGGGAGTTACAGGAGTTAAGGAGTAGAGAGAGGGTAGGAGGAGAGACTTGAGAGAGAGATAGGAGGTAGGGTTTAAGGTTTAAGGGTAGAGGAGAAAGGAGAGAGGGGTAGGAGGAGAGAGTGGGAGAGATAAAGGGTAGGGGTGTACAAGGGTTTAGGAACACAGGAGTTAAAGAAGGAGAGGGGTAGGAGAGGGGAGAGACTTGAGAGAGAGGGGAGTTGGAGAGAGAGATAAGGAGTAGGGTTTAAGGGTTAAGGAGTAGAGAGAGAGTTGGAGAGGTATTAAAGGAGTAGAGTTTAAAAAGGGTTAAGTGTAGAGAATTTCAGAGAGGGAAGTGGAGTAGGAGGGAGAGACTTTCAAAGAGAGAGAATTAGGAGAGATAAAAGGGTAGGGATACAAAGGAGGTTAGGGTTTAAGGGTTAAGGGTAGAGGGTAGGAGGGAGAGACTTAAGAGAGAGGAGAATTGGGAGAGAGATAAAGGGTAGGGGATGTACAAAGGGTTTAGGGTTTAAGGGTTAAGGAGTAGAGGGAGAGAGGGAGAGGGGTAGGAGGAGAGACTTGAGAGAGAGAGAGGGGAGTAGAGGAGAGATAAATGGTAGGGTTTAAGTGTTTAGGGTAGATGGGAGAGAGGGGAGAGGGTGGGAGGGAGAGAGGGAGAGGGGGTGTGAGGGAGTGGGAGAGAGATAAAGGGTAGGGGGTGTACAAGGGTTTAGGGTTTAAGGGTTAAGGGTAGAGGGGAGAGAGGGAGAGGGGGTAGGAGGGGAGATTGTGTTACCTAGGTTGCATTTCTACCACAATCCAACGAACATTCATACCAATAAATCCATTTAAGAAGACATTTATGCTGCTTTCAAAGCACGCCGTACATTACTAGCTTCCAAATTCAAATAAATTTATTCACGTTTAAATTCATTAACCATAAAACTTGATTAATTTGTTGTATATAATGTTTTCAGATTTTAACATATTTTAAATGCTAATGTTTTTTTTTTGTTATTTATTTTATTGCAATTTAATATGGTTTAATATAAAATTTAAAAAATTGAAGTTAGATAAATATATTTTTTGGGTATAATATAAGGATTTTTTAGTTGTAAAAGTTTTCTTTATTAATAAAATTTATTTATAAGTATAAATGATTTTTTTTATATTTTTAGTTAAGAAAAAAATATATTATTAGAAAAAACCAAGACCACAACTAATTTATTTTAAAGAATTTTTAATTTTAAACATGCATCACATTCTATGCTTTGCATACTATAGGATTAAAAAAATGAATTTCATGAAGTTTTGACCAGGTTAAGGTGGTCAGACATATGTTTTTTAATATTTTTTAAAATTTGTAATAAAAAATTCATAATTAATTATTTACTTGTAAAAATTATAAGTAAAAATTATAAGAAAATATGCATCACATCGGGGACATGAGTCCTCTACTTGTTCTAAAATCTTATAAAAAAATATTATCATTTTATTGTAGTTAAGGTGGTCAAACAAAACCCCATCTTATTTTTCCTTGAAATTTAAGTACTCATTGAAATTTCAAATTTTCACCAAATAGATTTTTAAAAATAAAAATAAAACTAGTAGTTTAGAAACTAAATTCAATTTTCTACAGATTCTATTCTTACATATTTTTGAAATAATATAGATAACTTGTTCAAATTTTTACGTCAAGTTGCCTAACTCTGATTTTTTTGAATTTTTTGCCACTTAAGGGCCTATTTTTTCCATGATCCCGCACATACCTAGGTGGTTTTCAATAAAATACAAAACCTTTGAAAGGTTACCCATTCAAGAAAATGTTGAGCATCTTTCCCAAGAGACCCAAACAATTCACAACTCATTTAATACAAGAAGTTAGTAATTCTTAACACTTGAACCAAGAAAAAAAATTCTTAGCATTATCTAGTTCATAACTTGCCTAATGCTCCTTGCCACTTATTACTTTCAGCTTTGCATGCATAGTCCTACAAGCATTATGATATAGTCCAGTTCAACTTTTAGGTATAACAAAATAATCAAGCAAATATTTAATATCTTCAAAGAATCTCAAATCTTAACTAAATCAGTGTGGTTGATTAAAGACGCATCAAAATACTTGCATGACAAGAATATAACCATGGCTACAATATAGTTGGTGCTATTATCTGCATGGGACCTTTCATAGACTTTAAACATGAATGCATTATAATTTGATTTAATAAACCACACACACTCTTTCATATAATGTAGACATCATAGTTGGCTTTAGGTAAACCATTTGAAATCTTAAAAATTTAGAAAAGAAGTCCTACAACAAACTAAAGAAAAGTGCATGTCTGTACTCAAGTTTGAAATGATATATCAAAATTTTCTTGCTCCTTTACTATCGTTTAATGCACTAGTTCCCTCTACTGGAATGTTACCGATTTCCTCTAAACTCTAACACTAGTTTTTATGTAAAGCAAGTGAATGATACACCTTATTCCTTATAGACTAAGACTATTTGCTTTAGCTAACTACCAATTCTTTCTTTAAATATGAAGTTCTTTACTTAGATTAACTTTGTTTTAGCTTTCCCCAACCCCTTTACATTGCAAAATTAGCATATTTATCTTCTAAAAATAGGGCGAATTGAATTAGTTACCCCTATGACCAATCTTGGCTAGGTAGTTACCAAATGGTTTTCCAAATTTTTAACTAAATCCTCTCTAAGATTCATGTAATGGTTACAAAAAGGATCAATTTAAGGAAGTAGTTACTTCACTACCTATCCACAACTCCCAATACAAGCAAATAATTTTAAGAAAAAAAATTTGAGATCCCCCACACAAGATTCAGAACTTCCTACTAAGACTATCAATCCAACCATACAGGATATGGTTGGAGAAATTAGTTATAAAAATGGCTTACATTTCCAACTTCATACCATGGTAACTGTGATTCAAACATGATGGATTTGAATTACAAAAATTTAATTCTAGTGTTGCCTATGTGGCGTAAAGTCTGCAGTCATACATGGCTTTCATGGGTATCTCAAATAATAAGACTTCAACCACCTATATATCATTATGTTGTGGCCTTTCAAAGATTAATTATACTTTATAAATAATAGTTATACAACTATATAATTATTCTCCACTTCAAAAAGTTGACCCAAACATGATGCGCGCTCTTCTTTAAAAGAAGAGTTGAGCCAAAAAAAATTCCATGATTGTGTTATCCGATTCAATTATCATAGTGTATATAAATAATAACACTCAAACATAATAATAACTTCATGTGCATGGCATATTCGCCACACCATAATGAACTCAATGATAATCAAAATCAACAACATCCCCTTGCAATGCAATATTGATAATCATAAAGTATTAGCATTTATAGTACAATGCTTATTATATATAAATATACATATGGATGTGGAATTTTCTATCACAATAAATTTATATATGGATATATTTATCTATACGTACATGAACATATATGCACATACGTCGATGCATATCTTCACCTACATATGTACATATGCATCCATATACACATATATACATATATGCATACATATTCTTACCATTCTCTCTCTCTCTCTCACACACACACACACACACATATTCACTTATATATAAAAAATAAGAGAGTTATTAAACCCCAAAATAGCCACACTAAACACAATGGAAGAAAATGAAGCAATGGCCTTAGGTTGACTTACCTCCAAGCATGCTAATAAAATCTCTAGAATCTTTTAGGTTTAAAAAATCAATACTTGATCAACGCTAAGCTCAGATGGCATTGATAGGGGATTCATAACTTTACCCTTCTTCTAGGTGATACTCCCCCCTCTTTCTTTGGAGGTGATTGTTTTTGCAATTTCACTCAAGAAAAAAAATAGGTTGTTAGCCTAGAAACCATTACATAATGTTCATATCATTCCATTTTCATTAACATTTGTTTTAGAGAAAAATAGAATCATTTCATGGGTATGTGTAGGATCATGGTGCGCCAAAAAGTGGCAATATTTGTAGGGTATGTGGCTTACGACTTTTTTTCACCAAAAATTAATGAAACGAAAAGGGTTTTTAGAGGAGATTCTCAGCTTTCCAAAAATATAAATTATGATTTAATTTAAATTTAATAAATAATTATTATTCATTTTCTATTAGAATTACGACTAAATTCTGATCGATAGGTGATTGAAAAACATCTATAACTTTCAAAATTATCATATTTTTGAATCCAAACATGCGTCACATTCTATGCTTCACATAATATAGGATTAAAAAATAAAAATTAAATTTCATGAAGTTTTGATCAAGTTAGGTGGCATTCCAGTGAAGTTTTATATTTTCTAAAAGTTGTAATAAAAAATCATAATTAATTATTTACTTGGAAAAAATTAAAAAATATGCATCACATCCAGACATGAGTCCTCTACTTATATATAAAATATTACAAAAAATATTATCATTTTATTATGGTTAGGGTGGTTGACAGATACACCTACTTCTTATTTTTCCCTGAAATTTAAGTACTATTGCATTGAAATTTCAAATTTTCACCAAATAGATTTTATTTATTTTTAAATAAACCTAGTATTTTAGAAACTACATTTAATTTTCTACAAATTATATTCTTACATATTTTTGAAATAATATAGATAACTTATTCAAATATTTACGTCAAGTTGCCTAACACTGATTTTTCTAAATTTTTTGCCACTTAAGGGCTTGTTTTTTGCATGATGATCCTGCACATACCCTCATAGTATTTCATCACATTCATAGTATCAACTAACCAGATCACCATTTCATTTAGAACAATAAACTATCATTGCATAATTCCATCATTATAAAACTTTCAAGATCTCATTATTCATAACAATAATAACCATAAAGTGAAAAGTAGTTTTAGAAATCTAGGGTGGGATGTAACATATCTGCCCCTTTGAGAATCATCATCCCTAATGATGTAAAGTTTTATAACATATAACAAGAAAATAAAAAGTCTTAATTTCAATTTCGAAATTCACATAGGATGAGGACACCTTTGATTTATCTCCTGGTAATCCTCCTAGATGGAACTTTCCTTAGTATACTAGTCCCATTGAACCTTGCATTGAATCACTTCTCTATTGTGTAGGCGAAGCCTATGAATTTCAATAACTTTGAGTGGCTTGATCATGACCACTCCTAGATGAAAAACCTATAGTGCATTCCAATCAATTACATGGTTATTTCTATGTATATACTTTTTAAGATAAGAAACATGATTTATAGATTATGCATTCTCACAAGTCAAAAGGTATAACATATCAAGGAGCCAACCTGGGGGACTTTCAAAACTTAATGGCACTCTTTTGAGGCTTGACTTTCAATAAGACATTTTGTCCTATTAGGAGAGGTCTAGGCACACACTTGGTATCAACATAGCTTTTCTACCTATCATTGGCTTCTGCTAGCCTTTTTCGGATCCATATGATTTGTTCCTCAATTCTTGAGAGCATTTTCTAACCAAGGCTAATCCTTTCTTCTAGCTTATTTCAACTTATAGGAGTTTGATACTTTCTTCCATATAATTCTTCAAACAAAGCCATTTTTATTGTGGAGCGATATGAATTATTGAATGAAAATTCCACAAGTAGAAGGTAATCCTCCCCCTTGTATTGTTGATCCATGTAGTATACCCTTAGAAGATCCTCCAATACATGATTCACCCTTTCCGTTTAACCATCTATTTATGGTTGATATGCTGAAATTATGTTCAGTTGAGTTCCTAGGGAGGTGAAAAATGTTTATCAAAATCTTGAAGTCATCCTTACATCTCTATTTGAGATAATCTTCTTTGTAACACCATGTAGTCTAAATACTTCTTGTACAAATTTATGAGCTATGAATAGTGCCCCATCTATCAAATTCCCAGGGATAAAATGGGATACTTTTGTGAGCCTATCCACCACTACCAAAAGTTTTTTGTGTATGTTCCTAGACATGGAAACACCTTGTACAAACTTCATGTTGATAACCTACCACTTCCACCGAAGAATATCATGAGCATATAATAATCCTATGAGGTGTTGATGCTCTACTTTCACCCTTTGGAATTCAAGAAATTCTACCATGTACCTTGCATCATCCCCTTTCATTCTCTTACAAAAATTCTACCATGTACCTTGCAGCACCCCCCTTCAATACAAAAGGCTTCAAATCTAACCCACATGCTCCTCATACCATTTCTCCAAAATTTCTACACCTTCTCTCTCAAACTCCATGTTGCCCTCTTCTTCTTTTTCTTACAGAGAGCTTCCAAAACCTGTCATATTTTGTCTGCCAATTCTCCTTCATTTTTCTTAATCTCCTCAAATTGTTTTTGGATTTGGTGCACCACATTCTTAGCTTTCCGAATCATTTTGAAATTCTCGATTTCATTGCCATATAATAAATTTATGGCCATTTTACTAAGACTTGGTTCATAGTCACTACTCCAACAATCTTTCTCTCCCCAAAATGCTAGTCAAACCTCTTCCTCCTCCATTTTAGGCGTGGGATTCATGCATTTAGTCCATTAATTATTCTTTCTTGACAATTTTCCCCAATATTTTCTTAAATTGACAACCATTATCTCATTCTTACACGTCCACTACCTCTAGCACTCGCACCCAGAAGATTCCAACACTAATGGCAAACAAATTCAAATTCTTGTGAGTTAGAAATGAATAAAAATCCATTTATATTGGCATGGGACTTTGGATCCCAAGCATAATATTTAATTTACAACATTTTCAATATCATTATAATTTAAATTCAAAGCTCATATTATTGATTTATGAGAAAGGGTCCCATATGAAAGAGCTAAAAATGAGAGACCTGGAGAAAGTAACATTCCTGCAAAACCAACATGCCAAAAATCAAGAAAATTAAAAAAAAATATTTTTTGCTATGCAAGATTGCTTGCTACCCCTGGATGCTCTTGCATCAGGTCTAGTACAAACCATAGCATACATCAAACTTCCAATTGCACTCTTGTAAGGCACTCTACTCATTTCTTCTCTTTGATGGAGATGTCAAACAATATGAAAGAGATAACCTTATTCCAACTGAAATGGGAACACACAATGATCTACAATTTTGCATATCAAACCTCTATTAAATTGAGTTGACATACTTACTTTTTCCAAGCCATAGGTTTCTATACATTCTATCTCTTTTAATTTCCATCCCAAGAATGTGTTTAGCTGGACCAAGATCTTTCATATTTAATTTAGTAGCAAGTTGAGATTTTAGTTCTGAAATCATACCTTTTCCTCTACCAATACTTAACATATCATCAACATATAATGCAAAAAATAAGAAATTATCACCATAAGTTTTATAATAAAGACAATGATTTGATTTAGAATGCTCAAATCCAAAACTAAACACATAGGTATCAATTTTTTGGTATCACATCCTAGGACATTTTTTTAAGCCATACAAAGATTTCTTCAATTTGTGAACCAACTTACTTTTACCTTTATTTAATCTAAAATAATAAGACTTCAACCACATCTTTATAATTATACAGCCACAACAATATAATTATGCTTTGCTTCAAAGAGTTGAGCCAAAAAAAGTTCCACGATTGTGTTAGCTGATTCAATTATCATACTGTATATAAATCATAACAATCAAACATAATGATAACTTCAAGTGCATGGCGTATTTTCAACACTATAATGAACTCAATGATGATATCAAAATGAACATCCTCTTTTAA
Organism: Sequoia sempervirens; assembly: GCA_007258455.2. Lineage (NCBI taxonomy): Eukaryota > Viridiplantae > Streptophyta > Pinopsida > Cupressales > Cupressaceae > Sequoia > Sequoia sempervirens. Next base: position 180,004,358 of record VDFB02000017.1, read on the forward strand.
TACAATACTTATAATCATCATGTAATAGAATTTATATTACAATGCTTAATATCTATGAATATACATATGGATGCACATACATCAATTCATATTTTCACCAACATATGTACATATGTGTCCATATACACATATATACATATATGTATACATATTCTTACCATTCTCACTCATATACATACATACATATATATATATATATATAAGAGTTATTAAACCCCAAAATAGCCACACCAAACACAACGGAAGAAAATGTAGCAACAAACTTAGGTTGACTTACCTCCAAGCATGCTAATGATATCCCTAAACTCTTTTAGGTTTAAAAGATCAATGTAGGATCGACACTAAGGTCAAATGACATTGATAGAAGAATCATAACTTTACCCATCTCCTAGGTGATACTCCCCCCTCTTTCTTTGGAGGTGATTGCTTCAACAATTTCACTCAAGAAAACAAATTGGTAGTTAGCCTAGAAACCATTACATCATGTTCATATCATTGCATTTTCATTAACATTTGGTTTAAAGAAAAATATAATCATTTCATCGTATTTCAATACATTTATAGTATCAAGTAACCATCACCATTTTATTTATATACAATAGCATATCATTGCATAATTCCATCATTATAAAACTGTCAAGATCTCATGTTTCATAACCATAATTACCATAAAGTGAAAAGTTGTTTTAGAAATCTAGGGTGGGATGTAAAATATCTGCCCCCTTGAGGATCATCGTCCCTGATGATGTAAAGTTTTATAACATATAACAAGAAAATAAAAAAGTTTTAATTTCAATTTCCAAATTCACGTAGGATGAGGACATCTTTATTTTATCCCCTGGTAATCTTCCTAGGTGGAACTGTCCTTAGCATACTGGTCCCACTGAGCCTTGCACTAAATCACTTCTCTATTGTGTAGATGAAGCCTATGCATTTCGAGCACTCTTAGTGGCTCGATCATGACCACTCCTAGATCCAAAACCTATAGTGCATTCCAATCAATTACATGGTTATTTCTAGGTATATAATTTTTAAGATAAGAAACATGAAATACATTATGCATTCTTACAAGAGCTGGTGGTAGAGCAATTTTGAAGGTGAAAGGGTTGATTTCCTTTAGAACCTCAAAAGGTACAACATATCAAGGGGCCAACTTGGAGGACTTTCCAAATTTAATGGCACTCTTTTGAGGCTTGACTTTCAATAAGACATTTTCTCCTATTGAGAGAGGTCTAGGCACACACTCGGTATCAACATATCTTTTCTGCCTATCATTGGCTTCCGTTAGCCTTTTCCCAATCAATTTGATTTGTTCCTCAATTTTTTAGAGCATTCTTGGACCAAGTCTATTCTTTTCTTCTTGCTTATTCCAACTTATAGGAGTTCAACACTTTCTTCCATATAATTCTTCAAATGGAGCCATTTTTATTGTGGAGTGATGAATTATTGTATACAAATTTTACAAGTAGAAGGTAATCCTCCCGCTTGTATTGCTAATCCATGCAGTATACCCTTAGAAGATCCTCCAATGTCTAATTCACCCTTTCCGTCTGACCATATATTTATGGGTGATATGTTGAACTTATGTTAAATTGAGTTCCTAAGGAGGTGAAAAGAGTTTTCCAAAATCTTGAAGTCATCCTCATGTCTCTATTTGAGATAATCTTCTTAGGAACACCATGCAGTCTAAATACTTCTTGTACAAATTTACAAGCTTCGACTAGGGCCCCATCTATCAAATTCCAAGGGATAAGATGGGCTAATTTTTGGAGCCTATCTACCACTACCAAAATTGGGATGTTTTTGTTCCTAGACATGGGAAGACCTCACAAAAAAATCATGTTGATAACCTAACACTTCCATTCAAGAATCTCTTGAGGGTATAATAATCCTATCAGGTGTTGATGCTCTGATTTCACCCTTTGGAATTCAAGAAATTCTACCATATACCTTGCAGCACCCCCCTTTATTCTCTTCTAGAAATATAATGGATTAACATCAACCAAAATATTTGTTACACCAAGATATATCCTAAGTAAGGTGCAAGGTATGTGTTGGATCATCATGGAAAAAACATGCCCTTAAGTGGCAAAAAAATCTGAAAAATTAGAGTTAGGCAAATTGACGTAGAAATTTGAATAAGTTATCTAAATTGTTTCAAAAATATGTAAGAATAAAATCTATAGAAAATTGAATGTAGTTTCTAAACTACTAGGTTTATTTTAAAAAGAAATCTATTTGGTGAAAATTTGAAATTTTAATGCAGTAGTATTTAAATTTCACAGAAAAAATAAGTAGGTCTTTGTCTGACCACCCTAACCACAATAAAATGATAATATTTTTTTATAATATTTTAGATATAAGTAGAGGACTCATGTCCCGATGTGATGCATATTTTCTTATAATTTTTTACAAGTAAATAATTAATTATGAATTTTTTATTACAACTTTTAAAAAATATAAAAAATCATATGTCTGACCACCTTAACCTGGTCAAAACTTCATGAAATTCATTTTTTTAATCCTATAGTATGCAAAGCATAGAATGTGATGCATGTTTTAGATTCAAAAAATGTGATATCGTTTGAAAGCTATAGATGTTTTTCAATAATTCTATCAATTAGGACTTTAGTTATAATTCAAATAGAAAATGAATAATAATTATTTGTTAAATTCAAAGTAAAGCATAATTTATATTGGTGGAAAGTTGAGAATCTACTTAAAAACCCTTTTCATTTCATCAATTTTGGGTAAAAAAAGTTGTCAGCCACATACCCTACACATACCCATCATATCGCCACTTTTTGGCCCACCATGATCCTGTACATACCGTGTAGTACATGAACCTCTTTCCATACTATGTTCCTTTCCTCTCTTGAGCTTGAAATGTACATTCTTTCCCTAAACCTCAACAACCCATCTGACTCAAAGTGAAATCCATCATACCTTGGATCTCAGGGGTTGTCCATTAGGGCTTGCTTAACCTATTCATAATATTTGTACCCACTAGACTATTGCAATACTTGGTTTCTAAAATTAGTTTACACCAAAATCATTGAGGAGATATGTCTCCTTATACTTAGGGCATCCATAACTTGGTTTTCCTTTCCCTTGATGTAGTTGATCTCAAAGTCATAGTCTGATATCAATTCTAGCCATCTTCTCCCTTGAGCATTTAAGTGAGTTTTATTAAAAAAGTATCTAAGACACTGGTGGTCAGACCTCAACTCAAAAGGTTTCCCCAATAAATAATGACACCACATATGTAGCACATGGACACTCATGACAAGCTCAAGGTCATGCAGTGCATAATTATGTTCATAGTTTTTCAAAATTTAAGACTCATAAGCTATCACCTAATCTTCCTACATTAGTACACCACCTAATCCCTCTCGTGACACATTAGTGATGAATAAAAATTCCCCCTCTAGATCTAGCACTTTTAAGATTAGTGCAAAAGTCAATTTCTCTTTTAATAGGTCAAATGCCTCTTGACATTTCCTTGACCATTCAAACTGCTTACATTTTCTCTGAAGGGAGGTAATGGGACATATAATTCTCAAGAATTTGGCTACAAAATTCTTGTAGTAACCTACTAGGTCCATTAAACTATGAAATTTTTGCATGTTCTTTAATGCTGGCCATTCCAAGTCAACCTTTATCTTTGTAGGATCCACTACAATTCCTTTTGCTAAGATTATATGCCCTAGATACTACACTTGCTTTTGGGAGAATGGGCACTTTGATATAACTTGTGCTTCCTTAATTGTTGAAGGACAAACTGTAAATGTTGATAATTTTTTTCCTCATTTTTTGCAATATATCGGTATGCCATCAAGGACAATGAGCACAAATTTGTCTAGACAATATTTGAACACAATATTTATCAAGTTCATTATGCAATAGGTGAATTTGTTAGTCCAAAGAGTAAGACTATGAAATTGTAATTCCTATACCTAGTATGAAAAACTATTTTTTAGATGTCCTCATCCTTGAGCCTTAGTTGGTGGTACCATGATCACAAATTGATCTTGGAGAAAATAGTTGCCCCTTGCATTTGATAAAAAAATTCATCTATGTGTGGAAATGGGTACTTTTTCTTGATCATGGATTTATTGACCATACGATAATCAATGCATAATCACCAGTGCTCCTCATGGTGAGACACTAGGTCTTATCAACCACTTTTCTAACAATTCCTACAATTGCACCTTCAACTCCATCAATTTTGTGGTAGACATCTGATAAGGAGCTTTAGATATTGGCTTCAACCTCACTATGATATTGATCAATGGAGAAATTGAAATCTCTCTTTAGGGGAAACCTAGACAATTCATCTTGGAATACATCCTCAAAATTTTGAGTGAATGGATATTTGTCCAAATTTGAACCTTTCTTACCCATATATTCCCCATCTCCTTCTTCCTAAGGTTTTTGAGATTCATAGAATATAAAATCATCTTGAAAGATGAACTCTTTATATCTCTGAGTTCTTCTATCTCCTCCATTTCCTCCATTTTATCTATAAAGAGTTGGAATCCTCTTTGCTTAGCCCTTTTCAATTGCATGGAAGATATCTACATCAGCTTGACCACTCTGAAAGTTCCTTGTAGGAATACTTTATTTATTGGGTCATATAAGCAATCTACTATTTTGGTAAAGCAATCCACCTTTTCCCTATTCCTCCACAACCAATTGATTCCAAGTATGACATCGTAGGAACCTAAGGGGGCCACATAAATATTGACTTCTATTAAAAACTCAATAATTCTACCCTAGCGTCAAATAGACACTGCTCTGCTTGAGCTCTTGACTAAATGGCATACTCTACTAACCAAGAATTCTTCATGAAACCAACCTTTCTAGTTTTTTACTTAACACTTTAGGAGATACAAAACACTTTGTTTCTCTAGTATCAATCAAAATTGAAATAGATACTCCAAATAAAATACCTATAGTTTCTATTAGCGTAATCTGATGTTTCACCTGCTATTTGTCCAATACCACATGTATTCTCTATTGAAACATAGCTTGTTGTGTTGGTAGAGAACTCTCTCGAGGTTTATGTATTGATGCCTTGTTGGGACACTATTTTACGTAGATATTGGTGCCACACAAAAAGCACCCTCCTAGTGGTCCCCACCTTTTAGTAGGCCTTCCTGCATTTTCACATTCTTCTTCCCATTATTGCTATTAATTCCTCCATTTTTCTTGTCTCTTCAGTCCTCATTCTGATTCCCATCATTACCCCTATCACCTTTACTATGAGATTCCTTCTTATCACCTCTTCTTTTGAAAGGTTGTGAGGATTGAGTTTAGTTGTACTTTTTTTTATTCCTTTCTCTATAGGCCGACATAGACTTGAGCCTCTGCTCTTGTTTTATAGCCTTTTTGTACACTTGGTCCATTATGGTCAAACCATGAACATCTACTTCAATGCTAATTTAGGCATTCAAACCCATTATAAACTTTCAAATTTGAAACTACTCATCCTTCTGATATTGTGGGACATATTTGAGGAGGTAGGTGATTTTTTCCTAATATTCATTAACAAATGAATCACCTTGTTTTAAATTTTGGAAATCCATAACTTTTGATCAAAATGTAGTTGAGGTAGGCACCTTTGTTTGAATATGGCCACAAATTCCTCCCAAGTTAACTTTAGAGAGCTCAAACCTAGCTCCACATTTTTATGAACATCCACCATGTGGATGTGTCTCCTGCTAGTTGGTATGCCACATAGACGACTTTGGTTACCTTAATATAGTTGCATTTTTCAAAATACTTTTCATCCCTGTTAACCAAGCCTCAATAACATCTTTGCTTACTCTGCCATCAAACTTGGGAGGAGTTACTTTCTTCATATCCTTGGATAGTTCTCTAGCTAAATGGCCCCTCTTCTCTTTGTCTGACTTAGATTCTGAGTGGATCTCCCCTTGCTCGCTTTGGTTAGTGTGGACATGGCGGCTTCCAGTTTCACCTTAAAAGGTGGTTTCCTTACCAGGTTTGGCTCTGACCTCACCCTCTAGGGTATTAACCCTTGCCCTTGTGTCTTGCAACAAGGCTAGAATATAATCAAACTTCTCCTTTACATTCCTAGAGGGTTGACCAACATCTTGACTCTTTTCCTGGATATTTATGGTTCTCACCATTCTAAAATTAGGCTTTTACCTAAAGTTTCTAGTTTAAGGTTTTTAATAGTTTTTCCATTTAATACATTTGTTCATGCAATTCCCAAATAACTTTACAACACGTTCCATTATAAATTGATGAGAGAGATTTGAGTACATGTTTTGTAAACTTTTTATTTATTAAATAACAATTGGATACAATACATCATTATTTAGAGTATTAATTTATCATTAAATTCCTACTTGACGCACGAGGATCAAGGGGGCTATACCCCTTGTATTTATCAAAACTGATTTTTATGATTTCAGGTGGATGACGCACTTGTAGGTGCTCTCCCAACCCATCTGGTTCATTTGGAGGATTATTCATGCTACATTTACTAGGCACAGGTTTGCAAGGAGATGGTTTGTTAGCTACATCTGCCAGTATGCTTGTAGTGACCTTAGCAGCCTCTTTCAGTTCTTCCTTTTCATCCTTAACATGTTTTACTACATTGGTGAAGGTTTCTATGTCACCCAACCATACCTATCTGTCGATGTTGGTTCCTTCAATGGTTTTCATAAGAGCCTACTATTCCTTCTTTGATTTTAAGTATCTTTCATTTCTAGAAAAGGGTTTTCTAGCCATTTTTGACACAAGGTTTCCAAACAGTAGTCACTTAATGTTGGATGCAAACTTATGCAGTGAGCTTATAAGTTCGAGTGCTTATCCCAATAGCTCTAATAACATGTGTAATAACCATATCCTTCATACAAAAATAATTACAAAGAATTATTTACCAAATAGTTAATAACTAACATCATAGGTAAAATGAGATATTAATTTTTTCTTACAAATTGAACTATGGATCTGCATAATTGATTTCACAAGAATGCAACAAATCATCTAATCATTCTTTTCAACTGAAGAGAGTATACATATTTTAATTTTTGCATTTCAAATTCATTGATTTAATTTAAATAAGATGAAACAATAGCATAGAGAAACAAAGTCATAGATCTCATATTTGGATACTTCTTCTAGGACTCGTCATGTCATCTAAAAGAGGGATAGCACCATCTAGGTGCTTTACCTCCAACCATAGATCAATGGTCCCCTACACACCTTCCTAACTAGAAGTGGACCTACCCTTCAATGAAGGGTTTAGTCAACAACCATCTTAGTTTTGTCATCTAAGCTCTAGTGTTGTTCCCTACTTAACTAATATTGTCATACAACTATGGATGCCTTCCAATTATGTACGAAAATTTTGATTAGCTAAGCAATCTGGGTCATAGTGAATAGACAAGTGCATGTAGAAACAACTACAATCACTTTGGCCAAAGTATTTGTATTCTAAATACAAGTGCTTCTAAAGTGTGAAGTTGTTTGATCACCCAACCCACTCGAATTAGAATAACTTTTTTGACCTAGGGTTAACTTGAACTGACTGTTCAACCCATTGAATAATGACATAGAACCATTACACGACACACCCTGACTTTCTAGTCATAACTCTACTGTGTTGGTAAAGTGTTAAACTTCCCTCAAACCTTTGTGTTACTTGACATAACTATCGGGTCTTGGCAACTGCCACTAGTTCAAGATATAAAATTATAAGAGAGTTTTACTCTCATGGTTAGTCTTCTTGGCATTCTCTTGCTAACACTAGTATTTAACCGATCCCAATTGATCACAAAGTAAAATAGAAACTTCTAACACATAATTTCTCCTTTTGGGTGGTTTTCAATAAATTACAAAACCCTTGAAGGATTACCCATTCAAGACAAGGTTGAGCATCTTTCCCAAAAGACCCAAACAATTCACATTTCATCCAATAGAGGAAAGTAGTAAGTCTAACTCTTGAACCAATAATAAAAATATTCTTAGCATTATCTACTTCCTAACTAGCTTAATGCTCCTTACCATTTCTTACTTTCAGCTTTTCAAGCATAGTTCTATAAGCTTTACTATATATGTTGAATATAATTGCAAAATAAAAGTGGAAAAATAAATTGCAGAAATAAAGATTAAACAATCACAAAATAATAACACCAGATTTATCGTGGTTCACCATCAATTTGATGGCTACGTCCACACTCAGGGATTATCTCGTTTTATTCTCCAGTTCAGAAATTATTACATTCAGCCAGCAGCTACCAAATATAAAACAGCCTTCAACGAATTAAAGGAAAGAAGCATTCGAAAATGCAACTTCTAAATTGGCCACACACGCCAATAGAAGTTACTACAAAAAATAGAAAGCCTTTCGAAATGAGAAAGGAACTTGCTAATTTGGGCTTCAGTTAACCCAACAATCTCCCACTTGAAGACCAAATTGCTGCTCAGAGATATCCCACCGCTGCAGTGTTAAAATCAGAGCTGCACAAGTCTAAGAGAAGCTCTGCAAAATTCAAACTTCTCCCTTGGAACTACCTTCGTCAACATGTCAGCTGGATTGATCTTTGTGTCAATTTTCTGTACCTGCAGCTTCCCCTCTTCGATACAATGGCGAATGAAGTGATAATGCAGCTCTATGTGCTTCGTCCAATTATGAAAAGCTGAATTCTTTGACAAGTGAATAGCACTATTTTTGTCACAAAAAAGAGTAAAGACAGATTGTTGAAACCCCAAATCACCTATCAAACGCTGCAACCAAATTAGTTCTTTTGCCCCTTCTGAAAGAGCAATATATTCGGCCTCTGTAGAAGAAAGTGCAACCACCTGTTGCAACTTTGAAACCCAACTGATCGCTGCCCCAGCAAAAGTGAAAGTATAACCGGTGGTAGAACGTCTTTTATCCAGATCTCCAGCCATATCTTAATCAACATAACCTCGTAGATGATTATTAACAACGCCCACTTGAGAAAATATGGGCTGCGCGTGGGTGTTGACAGGCAGCGATGTAAATGTTTTTAGTGGCTGCAAATGTAAGTCTAAAGGCCGCGTATGAGGAGTGAAGGACGACGCAGACCTTTGAATTGGGTGGGTCGTCACTGTAAAAGGCTGCGAATTAATGAAGTGGGGCCATGCATTCGGCAGCGAAGGAGTTTGGAAAGGATGCGAATGAATGGGTGGAGGCTGCGCCAAGTTTGGGGGAGGGTGCGAATAAAACAAAGAAGGCGCTGGCAAAGGATGCGATGGAGTTTGGAGAGGCAGCGAATTACCTAAAGAAAATTGCGCTGAGTTCATAGGTGGCTGCGGAGAAACTTGCAAAGGAAATGGTGCATCATTTAAAGAGTGTGATTTGCTTAACAAAGGCAGCGATGAAAGTATAGAAGGCGCCTCATTTGCAAGAGGCTGGGAGTCATTTAATGACTGTTGTGTATGACTTTGTGAAGATTCCAAAGTAATGAGAGGAGGCGTATTGGTAAAAAGTGGGTGCGTTTGATTTATATGAGGCTGTGTTAAGCTTTGAGTAGGCAGCAAAATAGCATTGGTTGTCTGTGATGAGGGCAACGTATTTACCAGAGACTGCGAAATAGATAAAGGAGGCATAGAGACAGAGGTGCTAGAAATGATTAAAGGCTGGGAGAATCTAACAGAGGTTTGCTTGACTCGTCCATTATCAAATAAATCGACATCAAAAAATTCATCTGAAGATTTGTCCAGAGGCTGCAAACCTGAGAATTTTTTCTCATTGAAAACAACATCCCGACTACGCACAATTTTTCTTGCAACGGGATCCCACAGCCGAAAACCAAACTGATCTTCTCCATAGCCCAGAAAAATGCACCTTTTTGATTTGAAATCAAGCTTCGTTCGTTGTTCTTTCGGAATGTGCACGAACGCATCACAGCCAAACACTCGCAAATGCTGATATGAGATTCTCTTCCCAAGCCACCTCTCCTCAGGAATGTCAAAATCCAAACGAGATGATGGGGCCCGATTGATTAAATAAACTGCAGTGTTGCACGCCTCTGCCCAAAACTGTTTTCCCAACCCAGCATTGGAGAGCATACAACGAGCTCTCTCTAAAATTGTCCGATTCAACTGCTCAGCTGCTCCGTTTTCTTGAGGGGTGAATGGGACCACCTTTATTCTACGAATGCCATTGTCTGCACAGAAATTATCAAACTCCGAGGAACAATACTCTCCTCCATTGTCAGTTTGCAGACATTTAATCTTATGCCCTATTTGATTTTCAACAAGAGCCTTGAAAATTTTAAACTTTGAAAAGACTTCTAATTTTTTATTCAACATGTAGATCCAAACTTTTCTAGTGCAATCATCCAAAAAAGTGACAAAATAATTTGCACCACCAAATGAAGTTACCTCAGTAGGACCAAACACGTCTGAATGCACAAGTGCTAAAGGAGTTGATTTCTGATCATGGCTTGTCCTCAAGAAGCTGGCCCGACTTTGTTTGCCGTAAAGACAATGTTCACAAAACTGCAAATCCACCGATTGCAAGCCAGGAAGCTGATCTCGTTGAAGCATTACTTCAAGCCCTCTCTTGCTCATGTGACCGAGCCTCTTGTGCCAAATTTCTGAGTTGCTGTCCATGACTGTCATGGCAGCTCCCACTTCACCGTGGCATTTTAAAATATATAGATTACCCAACTTTTTGCCTCTTGCAATCACTAAAACCCCTTTTGTTACTTGCCAATTTTCTAAAGAAAATTTAACATCACATCCATAAGTAATTAATTGACTCACAGAAATTAAATTTCTCTTTAATAAAGGAACATATCTAACATCCTTTAAAATCCATTTACTGCCATTCTTTAAATTTAAAATTATATCACCTTTACCAACAATTTCACACTCCTTATTGTCACCAAGAAAAACCTTACCGAAAACACCTTCTTGGAAATTTGTAAACGCTTGCCTGCATGAAGTAGCGTGGAAAGAAGCTCCGGAATCAAGTACCCAAGAGTCTGCAGTCATGTCACCGGCAGCCAAAATTAAAACTCCATCATCTTTTCCGGCTGCAACGTTTGCTTCATTGTTACTGACTTTGTCCTGTGCCTTCTTATAATTCTAGCAGTTTTTCTTTGTGTGGCCTGGCTTGCCACAAAACCAACAGGCACCCGTTCTACCTCTTGACTGTGATCTGGATTTTGATCTCCTCCGATTATTAAATTTGCCTCTTTCTTTACTTCTACCTCTATTCCCGATACTTACAGCCATTAATGCCTCACCAGATGAGGGTTCCTGGTTTTTTCTTCGCATATCTTCACTCAATAAAGTGGCTACAACATCATCGAATTTCAGCTTGCTTTTGGCAGCCACCGAAGTGCTCACTGCCATCACAACACCTTCCCAGCTATGTGGTAAAGAACACAGTAATAAAATAGCCTTGATCTCATCATCCAAATTAATGCCTACAGAAATCAGCTGGGTAACAGATGTATTAAATTCATTCAAATGATTGGACATAACCCCTCCTTCTCGCATTTTTAAATTATACAATTTCTTCATAATAAATACCTTGTTGGAAGCAGATGCCATTTCATACATTGAAGACAATTTTTCCCACAACTCCTGTGTAGTCTTCTCTGCAGAGACATTAAATAAAACATTGCTGGAGAGCGACAGAAAGATTGTAGCTCTTGCTTTTTGGTCCAGCTTATCCCATTCTTCATCCGATAGAGATCCTTTCCCTTTGGCTTTGCCAACCAATGCATTCGACAGATCTTGCTTGATGAGAAGAGATTCCATCTGCACTTTCCAAAGGCTGAAATTTTGTCCTGCAAATCTTTCGATTTTCCACTTGTCTGCATCTTCCATGGCTGCAGAAGTTCTTCACAATTTCCTGCACCAAATTTCTCCAACCTGCTCTGATACCAATTGTTGAATATAATTGCAGAATAAAAGTGGAAAAATAAATTGCAGAAATAAAGATTAAACAATCACAAAATAATAACACCAGATTTATCGTGGTTCACCATCAATTTGATGGCTACGTCCACACTCAGGGATTATCTCGTTTTATTCTCCAGTTCAGAAATTATTACATTCAGCCAGCAGCTACCAAATATAAAACAGCCTTCAACGAATTAAAGGAAAGAAGCATTCGAAAATGCAACTTCTAAATTGGCCACACACGCCAATAGAAGTTACTACAAAAAACAGAAAGCCTTTCGAAATGAGAAAGGAACTTGCTAATTTGGGCTTCAGTTAACCCAACAATATAGTGGTTCAAACTTTTAGGTATAACAAAAGAATCAAGAAAATACTTAATATCTTCAAATAATATTGAATCTTAACTAAATCAATGTGGTTGATTAAAGAAGCATCAAAAGACTTGCATGAAAAGAATATAGCCATGGCTGCAACGCATCTGGTGCTATTATCTGCATGGGACCTTTCATAGGGAATAAACATGAATGCATTATAACTGGATTTGATAAAACACACACTCTTCCATAAAATGTAGACATCATAGCTGGTTTTAGGTAAACCATTTGAAATCTTAAAACAAAATAGAAAAGAGTATAACAAACTAAAGAAAAGTACATGCTTGTACTCAAAGTTGGCACGATAAAGCGAACTGCTCTTGCTCCTTTACTATCGGTTACTGAACTGGTTCCCTCTACTGGAACGTTACCGATTTCCTCTAATCGCTAGTTTTTACATAAAGTAGGTGAACTATACACCTTATTCCTCATGGATTGAGACTATCTGCTTCAGTCGACTACCAATGCTCTCTTTAAATATGAAGTTCTCTACTCAGATTAATTTGTTCGATCTTTTGCCAACCCCTTTACCTTGCAAACTTAGCATATTTATCTTCTCAAAATATGGCGAATTGAATTAGTTACCCCCACAACCACTCTTGGCCAGGTAGTTACCAAATAGTTCAGCAAATTTTTCAGCAAATCCTCTCTAAGATTCACGTGATGGTTACAACACGGATCGGTTTTAAGAAACCAGTTACCTCACTACCTATCCGCGGCTCCCACTACAAGAAAACGGTTCCAAGAATTAGTTTTTGAGATCCCCCGCACAATATTCATAACTTCCCAATAGTACTATCAATCCCACTATGCAAGATTGGTTAGAGAAATCAGTTATCAAAACGGTTTACATTTCCAGCTTCACGCCATGATAACCACGGTTCAACTGTGGTGGATTTAAATTACAAAAAGTTAATGCTAACGCCACTTATGTGGCATAAAGTTCACGACCATACAATGCTTTCAAGGGTATTTAAAATAATAGGACTTAACCTCCTATATATCATTATGCAATGGCCTTTCAAAGCAATAGTTATACCGCTATAAAAATACAATCATACTCCACTTCAAAGAGTTGAGCCAAACAAAACACGTACTCCTCTCTAAAAGAAAGGTCGATTGAAAACAAAAGTCCACGATTGTGTTAGCCAATTCAATTATCATAATATATATAAATAATAACATTCAAACATTATAATATCATGTGCATTACGTCGTTGTACTAACGTATTCACCACATCATTACAAACTCAATGATGATAAAAATGATCAACATCCCTTTGCAATGTAATATTGATGATCATCAAGTAATAGAGTTTATATTACAATGCTTAATACATATATGAATATACATATGCATGTGTCATTTTCTATCGCAATAAACCTATTCATTCATGCATTTATCTATACGTATGTGAACGTATATGTACATATGTCGACACGTATCTTCACCTACATATGTACATATGCATCGATATACACATATATATGTATATGTATAATATGCTTACCATTCTCACACATATATATATTTATTCATATATATTCATATACATATTCATTTATATATTAAAAAAGCAAGAGAGTTATTGAAACCCAAAATAGCCACACCAAATGCAACGGAAGAACATGACTCAACTGCCTTAGGTTGACTTACCTCTAAGCACACTAATGACATCCCTGGACTCTTTAAGGTTTACAGAATCAATACTTGATTGACGCTAAGCCCAGATGACATTGCTAAAGGAATCATAACTTTACCAAATCTCCCAGGCGATACTCCCCCTCTCTTTCCTTGGAGTTGATCGTTCATAAAATTTCACTCAAGAAAATGAATAGGTAGTTAGCCTGGAAACCATTACATCTTGTTCATATCATTGCATTTTCAATTACATTTTCTTTAAAGAAAATAAGAATCAATTCATAGTATTTCATCACATTCATAGTATCAATTAACCATTACCATTCCATTTAGATACATAGCATATCATTGTATAATTCCATCATTATAAAACTTTTAAGATCTCATGATTTGCAACAATAATTACCACAAAGTGAAAAGTAGTTTTAGAAATCTAGGGTGGGATGTAACATTATTTTTGGATTTTAAGATTATTTTTTTAGATAGGTGAATAAGTGTGGTAAGTGGTGCCCTTCCTCTTCTATTTTCTTCCAAACTAATATAGATGAATCTTCTCAAGGTAACTTGAGTGTTTCCACAATTAGAAAAATTGGTTGTGCTAGTGATCATGAAGTTCCTTTTATTTTTCCTTATAGGTGATGCTTCTAGTTTAATCTAATGGAATCCTAGACTAGTTTTGTGGATCTTGAGAAGGCTTGTGAGTTGGGTTGGAGAAATATATATTTTTAATCTGATTCATTGATTTTGGTTTCCATTCTAAAGAAGAAGGTCTCTCAAGCATCCTCCTAGAGGATTGGTTCTTTAATCAACTAGATTCTTTATCTTTCTTTGAATTTTAAAATTATTTCCTTTCCTCACATTCCTAGGCAATGGAATGGTGCAGCACATTACCTTTTTAAGTAGGCTTAACAGAAAAAATGTCATTCATATATTTTTGAGTTAAGATCACTACCTTCTAATAAACCCTCTTAGATTTTTCAGCTTCTTCAAAATGATGAGATTTCATAAGAATAAGAGGTTTTAATCTTTCAATGATCATGGTGATTTCAAATTTTTAGGTTTTTATATGTTTCAGTGTAGAGTCAAATCTTCTTTGAATTTCCCTCTTCTTTGTTTAATAATGTCTCTTGCCTTTTGCAAATCTCAAAACTGTAAAATATTATCTGACACTATTTATTGAATATATTTTTCACCCTTTTTAAATAAAAAACAAAAAATAATAGTAATACTCAATTTTATTTATTAATTAATGACTAATTTCACAAAAGTATATAGTATCTTACAACACAAAAAAGCTGCAATAGTTACCATCTTTAAAAAATATATATCTTGAAAACAACTTGATATAAAAACATATATAGTAAATGAAATAAGAAACTAACTAAATAAAGGCTTACAAATTTTAGAAAAGCTAATAAATGAGTATGGATCGACAATTCCTTCATTATTTAAAACTCATAATACTTGGCATATCCTGAATAAATATAAATGAAATCTCAATCTTGAGATGATGTGAACAAGCATATGCATGGTCTATCAGGGAAGCATGTATTTTCAATCAACTATAGAAGGAAGATACATGTACCTTTGTCACTTGCAAACTTGTTTCAGTTTCTCTTCTTGTTCTAGTTGCAACATGATAAACTAGATAAAAACAAAGCAAATTTTGCACAGAGAAAAAAAAGACACAAAAAATATTATATTTGTACATAGAGAAAAAGAAGAGTATTTATTTATTATGCAGCAGCATACAACTATTTTCTTACATTGCAAACTAGATGGGAGGATGTTAAATTTATAGATCTCTTAGAGATCTCTAGAAGACTGGAGAAACATGTCGTAGCTGGAGAATGATGGAGAAAGATCTAGACACTGGAAGTTTCTAGAGAAGCTTGGAGATATTGCTTATTATTGTTACCTACTTCACCTACTTCATCACTATTCCAAATAGACATTAATTCCAACACCCCCCATAATGTTTATTTGGAGAGAATAGGAATTTCCTTGAGCTATAACAAGCCTCTAAGTTTTACAAATTTTACAATAGACAATTCTTTTTTAAATATATCAGCGATTTGATCTTCTTCCATAGAATTGTAGCTTTATTACTTGACTTTCAATCAAGTCACAAACAAAATGATGATGCACTTCTATATGTTTAGATCTGGCATGATATACAAGATTTGTTGCTAGCTTAATAGTACTTTGATTATCACAAAATATGATAGTAGGAGATTCTTGTGGATGGTATGTGTCTTCAAGTAATCTTCTAAGCCACAATGCTTTTTGAGATGCCTTTGATGAACCAATATATTCAGCCTTTGTAGATGATAGTGACATTGTTGATTGCTTCTTGCTGCTCTAAGAAATTGGTCTCGGTCCAAGATGAAAGATGTATCCTAAGGTTGATTTTCTATCATCAATATCACCTACACAAGCAAAATTTGTACACCCAACTAGAGTAGGCTCTCCTTCATATTTGTATTCAAGGCCAAGCTAATAAGTACCCTTAATGTATTTTAATATTCTTTTGGCTGCTTTCCAATGTTCAATGTGAGGATCTTCCATGTACCTAGATACAATACCAACTGAATATGCAATATCTGGTCTAGTTATAGTAAGATACAAAAGACTCCCAACTAATTGTCTATACAATTTTCCATCCACCTTCTTTTGAGTAGAGTTAGCACTCAATTTTAATCCTAATTCACATGGTGTATTAGATGGTTTACAATCACTTATATTAAATATTTTCAATACATCAAGAGTATATTTAGTTTGAGAAAGCATGATCCTTCCTTCTTCTTGTCATACTTGCATGCCCAAAAAATAGTGCATTAATCCTAGATCAATTATTTCAAAAGATTGTTTAAGTTGTTCCTTGGTACTTTCAATACACTTTGTGTGATCTCCTGCAATGATCATATCATCTACATATAGCACGATAATAACAATTTGACCATCAATATGCTTTACATACACATCTGGATCAACTTTACTTCTTTTAAATCTTGCATCTATAAAGTATTCGTTTATTTTGGAGTACCATGCCCTTGGAGCTTGTTTAAGACCATATAGTGATTTCTTTAATCTACATACTAAATTTTCTTCACCAACTTTAACAAATCCTGGTGGTTGTTGCATGTAAATTTCTTCCTTTAGATCACCTTGTAGAAATGCACTTTTTACATCCATTTGAAAAAATTTCCAACTAAATTTTGCAACCAAAGCAACTATTGTACGAATTGAACTCATTTTAGCAACTGGAGCGTAGGTTTTAGTATAATCAATACCTTTTGTTTGTGAGAAGCCTCTAGCCACTAGCCTTGCTTTGTGTTTTTCAATTGCTCCATCTGATGTGAACTTTGTTCTGTAGGTCCACTTGCAACTAACCACACTTTTACCTTTTGGAAGAGTTGTCAATTCCCACTTGTTTCATTTTTCATCAAAAAATTGTATTCATCTTGCATAGTTTCCTCCCATTCTTCTTTTCCTTTTGCTTCCTCATATGTACTTGGAGTGTCAACCTACATTACCCTAGTCATAAGAGCATAGTTAGCAAACATATTTCTAGGGCCTTCTTAGTAGATTTCTTGGATGCTTCTAGTCTTCTGTTTATCTTCATCATCATTTTCACTTGATGCTTCAACTTGTGTTCCTTCTCCTCCTACAGAAGATTACACACCTTGATTTGGATCATTAGTAGACTTATCTTCATCAATCAAGATTGGAAAGTAAGATAATGTAGGAGAATGTTCACTCTCGATATCTTCATGAAACCATACATTCCTTTTGATATGAATTTCATTTGTTTTAGGATTATATAACCTATATCCTTTTGAATCCTCACTATACCCAACCATTATGCACTTCTCACTTTTCCTTTCGAGTTTGTTCCTTCTTTCATCAAGAATGTGGGCATATGCATTACAACCAAAGAATCTAAAATGAGATATTGTAGGCTTTCTACCACTCCATGCCTCTTCTAGTGTTATGTTCAAAATTGCCTTTGCAGGCATTCTATTCAAAATATAAACTGCAGTACAAATTGCTTCAGCCCAAAATTTAACTTCTATATTTCTAGAGTGAAGCATGCATCTAGCCATTTCTATTATAGTTCTATTTTTTCTTTCTGCAATTATGTTTTGTTGGGGTGAGTAGGAGATAGTTGATTCCTTCTTTATACCATGTTGTTTACAAAAATCTAAGAAAGTTTTTTTCATATATTTCATACCTCTATTTGTTCTTATTATCTTTAAAGATCTTCCACGTTGATTTTTAATCAATGTCTTAAACTCTTTAAACATATCAAACACTTCATCTTTCCTTTATAGGAAATATATCCAAATTCTTCTAGTGTAATCATCAATAAAGGTGAGGGCATACATTGATCCTGCAAGTGATGGTGTTCTAAAAGGAACTATTATATCACTAGGAACCAAATGTAAATGATTTTTTGCTCTCCATGATTTACCTCAATGTGGGAAACTTTCCACATGTTTTTTTTCCATATCACATCCTTCACACACCTTGTGACCTGATGAGATTTTTGGAAGCCCATGCACCATATATAGTTTCTCCATAAGTTTGAGACTTTGATAGTTGATGTGTCCCATATGCTCATGCCATAACCTACTCATATCATCATATTTGGCAATAGCACACATACTCTCATTTCCACATTTAGAAGTGAATTCTTGGAATTTATATAACCCATTCTCCATTTTACTAATTGTAGTCACTCTATAATTATCATTCACATCTTTTATTAAAAATTTGCGATTGTATAACTCTATTTTATACCTTTGATTTACAATTTGAGATATAGAAAGAAGATTTGTTTTTAATTCAAGAACTAGCTTCACATTTTTAAATACACCATTATCAACTTTAAAATTTCCAGTCCATTTAACTAATAAAGCACTATTGTTTCCCAAATATATCTTCTCTGTACTATTTTCATTTATTAATTCAAATCATTCCTTGTTGTGAGACATGTGTTGTGTAGCACCAGAGTCAATAACCCAATCATCTTTAAAAGAATTATTTGCTTTAAATGTGCAAAACAAAATGCATTACTTTTAGAGTCAAAAAATTTTGATAACTTATTTAGCTTCCTTTCTACATCTCTATTCCTTTTATAGCATTCATTTGCTTTGTGACCTAGCTTACCACAATAATTACATTTCCACTTGCTTTTATTATAATCCTTGGATGAACCATTTTTATTTTCATGCTTCCAATTCCTTTATTTAGCTTGATTATCTTGTGACTTTTTGTAATATTGTTTTTCTTTCATTATGAATGCTTGCGACTCCCATTAAATGATTCTCTTTCTTTAATTTGACGTTTTTCTTCTTGCACTAGCTTAGCGCATAACTCTTCAAATTTAATACTTTGTAACTTATCTGCAGTATCTAATCCCCTTGCGAATGATTGATAGGATCTTGGAAGACTTTGTAATATGATTTGCACAAAATCTTTATCATCTACATTCTTTCCAAGAGAAGCAAGCTCATTTTTCTTTTCCTTTAATTTACTTAGATGAGGAACTAACTCTTGTGAACTTGATAATTTCATATTATATAACTCTGTGGTGAGAGATAGAATCCATACATCACCTGAATTTTGATATATATTTTTCAAAATATCCCATACTTTCACTCCACTTCTTTCATTGCGAACTTCTGGACATCTGAAAGAGTAAGTTTGATCAATGTTGCTGCTTGTTTATCCCTTTTATCCCAATCTTCTTGCTCTTTTCCAGCACTTGTTGGTATTTGTTCACTACCATTAACAATTTCATAGCAATTTTGAAGTGCTAGAAAAATCTCCAAACGAGACACCCAATCATAGTAATTCTTTCCATTTAGTTTAATTGTAGATAAAGGAATACCAATCAAATCCATTATATTAAATTCCCTCTTTTTCAGAAGAGAATTGAAATAAGTTTCAAACAAAACTTAATACATAAATGAAAATCTCTCACCAAATTTCCATAATTGATATTCTTTCTTCTTCAACCAAATTTCAACCTGCAAGATTCAAAAAATCCACTCATCACAGATGCTGCCCAAGATTTGAATAAGCTCTAATACCATGATAAACTAGATAAAAACAGAGCAAATTTTGCAAAGAGGAAAAAAAGACACATAATATATTATATTTGCACACAGAGAAAAAACAGAGTATTTATTTACTATGCAGCAGCATACAGCTATTTTCTTACATTGCAAACTGGACGGGAGGAAATTAAATTTATAGATCTCTTAAGAGATCTCTAGAACGATGGAGAAACATCTAGATACTGGAAGTTTCTAGAGAAGCCTGGAGATATTGGTTATTATTGTTACCTACTTCACCTACTTCATTGCTGTTCCAAATAGACATTAATTCCAACATGCTTTATTCAGGTCCAAACAAACACATCATCGTAGGCAAGGCTCGACCTCCTCTTTTACCTCTGTATGTTATCAAAACGTCATAATGGCTGATGTTACCCTTCTTTTAATCACATTTTAGCATCTTACCCATGCCACCTTTACTTCCCAAACTACTTTTGCTAACTAATAGTGCATTAACTTATAGCAGAATCCCATACGATCGCTTAGCTAATATAGGGGATATATTTCTATCTAAAAAAATTGAAAAGCCAACAACTTAACAACTATTTACCTCTACAGGAATGGATGACTCACATTTTGCTCAGAATGATACACATAATCAATATTGGGATTATTATGTTACTGGTAGGTTGTGGAGATCCATCTCACCATACACATTTGCATTACAGATTAGAATAAATTACGTCAAACACAATCACATGAAATAAGATTAGATTATGTCAATATAAATACTTAATAATTAAATACTACTATAATTAAACTATGCTATGACACTAAGGTTATAATGTCATGGTTTCAAATATTCTGTTTAACGTTACACGCGTCAAAATTAGAACAT
This sequence comes from Sequoia sempervirens, assembly GCA_007258455.2. NCBI lineage: Eukaryota > Viridiplantae > Streptophyta > Pinopsida > Cupressales > Cupressaceae > Sequoia > Sequoia sempervirens. Next base: position 180,025,256 of record VDFB02000017.1, read on the forward strand.
AATAATAATTCAGTTTCATAATTTTCTACCCCAGTCCAAATTACAATGGGACTGTGAGGACTGTATACGATTGAGGTTTTGTACGGATGTGACACAAACATGGTTGTTCTTACCTAAGATTTATGCACGGAATTATATTTGTGCCTTTGCAAATACTTCCCAACAATCTTCACATAAATCCCAGTCACAATCTTCACATGTGTATCTCCTCTTTTGGACGGGGGAAGGAACCTTTATCATGTGACACACATCACAAATAAATGATTTATTTTTGTTGCTTACAAATAAATGATGTTGGGGATGGTGTCGATGATTTGATAGTTCATCCCCGAAAAATGCCTTTGCTGTTTGATTACATTTTCCACAGCTTAAGCTTTCTATCAATCCATCCATCATGATGTCCACCTTGGATGCCGTTTTATCATTTGACTTATGTATCATATATTCCACCACATTGATCCCACTGAGGGTGACTATTCCATCAGTATCAAACAATACTAACCATCCTTCTCCTGAACATAAATGCTTTACAAGCTTTTGCAATGTCATGTGGGAATTGAGTTGCTCACCATTATCCAACAAATATTTGCAACGATACCAAAACTTTACCATGTCCCAAAATGAGAGTGTATTCCACTGCATTTCTTGGGTTGCCTTCTCACATTTTTTTATAGCAGCATCTTGATCCTTCTCTTTCATGTTGAAGAAATTTCCAACATATAAAATTTCAATTTCTCCGTAGAGTGTTATTAATTGTTTGAGCTGACAATTCATCTCAAGCTTTCCATTTGGAGGTTCAGCATATAAAAAAGTTACTTTATTATTGATTGACTCTTTCACCTGTAATACCTGCAATCATCAAAAAAAAGTAAGACACAAAATTGATATTAGTGTTGAGTTTGATTGAAAGTGTAATCATTTCAGATTCAGCAAAACTCACCTCAATGTTTCCAGGATCTTTAAACTCCAGTCCCTGTAAAAGGAATTGCAAGCTACATTTGCTGTGCATATTGGATGTGATTTCACTTATTTTATCATAGACTGTGAATGGATAGGCATGTGCACCCCATGCTATCATTGTTGCTAATGCATTCTGATTGAAAAAATTTCCTTCTTTGTCAAATAAAACGACTCTGAAGTTTGCATACTTCCAGAAGAATTTAGGAAGACTAAACCAAGGCATATGTTGAATAACCCTCTTATTAGTGCCATAACCATAGCTTTTATCCATTGATAATAAAGGAATCCAAACTGCTGCAAAATCAACATGCATGCCTTGAATATTTCGATATATTTGTTGTAAATTCATGCACTCACAGCTCTTGAAGTCACACATAATGAGAGCAACTATTTTGCCAATTTCTCCACTTGTACCTGTAACACGTTATAGAAATGTTCCAAAAAAAAAAACGATAAATGTTAATTTACGAACTATATATTTTAATTCTTCATTATATCATTAAAAAGACCCTGTGACACATATAGGCAAATGGATATATCAATTTGTAGTTATTGCATACCGGACCGTTGCTGCTGTCCAAGTCATGTTCTATATTATGTTTTGTTCCGTGTCTTCAATGCTTGCGAGAACATTTGCCATGTACATTGTAGCTCGTTTGGTGAAGAAATATATTTTGTTAGATCATCCACATTTTCAATTTCTTGAGTATTTGCGAAAGAATTTTTTGCGGCCTAAAATTTTGTCGTCCCCAATATCCATACTGTTCTCAAAGATTTGACGGCCTTGATCATCTAACTTCACATCTGCAATGAAACAAACATCTTTACCTGATACATCAAACAAAAGATGTTGAATAAGCAAAAGCCGTCTAGTCTCAGAAGAAGGAATGGCACACGATCCTTCTGGCAGCTTCTCGAGAACCTCCATTATGTTCTTTTCTTCCTCTGTATCTGTTCTTCTTTGGCCATCCAATTCAACTTTTCTCAAGTAAATAACTCTTAACCGCTCTGTACAAGCTGACAATTTTCTTTCCCTGGCCTTTTCCACAAGTCCTTGTAAATTTGGAGACTGATTGATCACTGCTACACTGGTGTTTTTAGAAACACTCATTGAAGGATGGTTTATCAATTTCTCTTTACTGCTGTCTACCTGTATGCACCGCCCACGGAACAAACCTAAATTTGCTGCTCTGTGCCACTCATACTGATCCTGTCCAAAAATAGATAAGCCAAGAGTATCAGCATGGAATACTAAACACGTCTTCTAACAATACAAAACGATAGACTGAAAATAGCATACCAGTTCACTCGAAGTGAGAGGATAGTTTTCTTCTTTTTGCTGCATTTCTTTCCACCGCTCAACTAATTTTGGACTTCTACTTATGTCAACGAAATAGCATTGCTGTAATTTCACTATTTTCTCTATTGCTGCCCCTTCCAGCATTTCACAGCGTCTGAGAATTACTTTTCCAAATAAACCATTTTTTCTACAACGTCTGGGAATGTTTGCAATTTAGGACAGCTGCCTATGATTAACACCTTTAGCTTTCTAAACTTTCCCAAATCATTCGGTAGAGTCGACCACAACTGGCCTATCAATGTCAATCGTTCCAAACATGCGAGCCCTTCGAAGCACTAGGAAAAACTCACTAGGTTGATGCATCTTCCCAAATGAAATTCTTTCAAGGCCGTAAGCGCATTAATTCCAGGAGGCAATTCCTTCAGACTAGGGCAATAGTTCACAAACAAAAACTGTAAGGAAGTTAACTTCCCCAAGTTTCTCGGTAGAACACCAAGTTTTATGCAATTATCAATGCAGAAAGTCTCTAACATTTTCAGCTGCACAATGCTGTCGGGGAGACTGGTTAATGAGTTGTAGGATATTATTTTTAGGTTCTTCGGATATGGTAAGTTTCCTATGCTTTGTGGAAGCTCTTCTAAACAATGGAGGTATTCCAGAATAAGCGTCTGCAGAGGAAGCTTTCCAAAAATTTCTGGCAATCGCTACAGTTTGATGCAACCATTAAAATCTAACACTTGCAGAGAAAATAAGCTGTCCATGTTTTTAGGCAGTCCTGTTAAATTCTCAAATCCTTCCATCCTCAGCGTCTGCAGTGCACTCAACCTTCCAAAACACAGCCATTAAAATTTAACACTTGCAGAGAAACTCAGCCGTCCATGGTTTCAGGAAGTGTTGTTAAATTCTCACATCTTTCAACCTCAAATCCTTCAGTGTACTCAACCTTCCAAAGTTTTCTGGCAATTGCTGCAGCTTGATGCAACCATCAAAATATAACTATTGCAAAGAAGATAAGCCGTCCATGCTTTCAGGCAGTCCTGTTAAATTCTCACATCCTTGCATCCTCAGCTTCTGCAATGCACTCAACCTTCCAAAACTTTCTGGCAATTGCTGCAGCTTGATGCAACCATCAAAATATAACAATTGCAAAGAAGATAAGCCGTCCATGCTTTCAGGCAGTCCTGTTAAATTCTCACATCGTTCCATCCACAGCTCCTGCAGTGCACTCAACCTTCCAAAACTTTCTGGCAATCGCTGCAGCTTGATGCAACCATTAAAATTTAACACTTCCAGAGAAACTAAGCCGTCAATGGTTTCAGGAAGTGTTGTTAAATTCTCACATCCTGTCATCCTCAAATCCTTCAGTGCGCTCAACCTTCCAAAGTTTTCTGGCAATTGCTGCAGCTTGATGCAACCATTAAAATTTAACACTTCCAGAGAAACTAAGCCGTCCATGGTTTCAGGAAGTGTTGTTAAATTCTCACATCCTGTCAACCTCAAATCCTTCAGTGCGCTCAACCTTCCAAAGTTTTCTGGCAATTGCTGCAGCTTGATGCAACCATCAAAATATAACAATTGCAAAGAAGATAAGCCGTCCATGCTTTCAGGCAGTCCTGTTAAATTCTCACATCGTTCCATCCACAGCTCCTGCAGTGCACTCAACCTTCCAAAACTTTCTGGCAATCGCTGCAGCTTGATGCAACCATTAAAATTTAACACTTCCAGAGAAACTAAGCCGTCAATGGTTTCAGGAAGTGTTGTTAAATTCTCACATCCTGTCAACCTCAAATCCTTCAGTGCGCTCAACCTTCCAAAGTTTTCTGGCAATTGCTGCAGCTTGATGCAACCATCAAAATATAACAATTGCAAAGAAGATAAGCCGTCCATGCTTTCAGGCAGTCCTGTTAAATTCTCACATCGTTCCATCCACAGCTCCTGCAGTGCACTCAACCTTCCAAAACTTTCTGGCAATCGCTGCAGCTTGATGCAACCATTAAAATTTAACACTTCCAGAGAAACTAAGCCGTCAATGGTTTCAGGAAGTGTTGTTAAATTCTCACATCCTGTCAACCTCAAATCCTTCAGTGCGCTCAACCTTCCAAAGTTTTCTGGCAATTGCTGCAGCTTGATGCAACCATCAAAATATAACAATTGCAAAGAAGATAAGCCGTCCATGCTTTCAGGCAGTCCTGTTAAATTCTCACATCGTTCCATCCACAGCTCCTGCAGTGCACTCAACCTTCCAAAACTTTCTGGCAATCGCTGCAGCTTGATGCAACCATTAAAATTTAACACTTCCAGAGAAACTAAGCCGTCAATGGTTTCAGGAAGTGTTGTTAAATTCTCACATCCTGTCAACGTCAAATCCTTCAGTGCGCTCAACCTTCCAAAGTTTTCTGGCAATTGCTGCAGCTTGATGCAACCATCAAAATATAACAATTGCAAAGAAGATAAACCGTCCATGCTTTCAGGCAGTCCTGTTAAATTCTTACATCGTTTTATTGACAAAAATTTTAGTGCGCTCAACCTTCCAAAGTCAGCAGGCAACTCTTGCAGACGCGTGCAACTAAGTAGATGTACATGCTTCAATGAAGAGATGAAACCGATTCCTGAAGGGAGGGAGGTCAGATTTGTGCACCTCTCCAAGCATAGCTTCTCCAGATTAGTAAATGTTTCGAATCCGCCGGGCATAGTTTTCATATCACATTTGACCAAATCTAGCGATTGAAGTCTATGGAGGCGGCCAAACGTTTGCGGTACTTCTTTGCAGTTATTCAGTTTCAGCATTGAAAGAGACGCTGGGAATTTCAACCCTTCTGGAAGATTCTTCAATTTAAAGTTACACAACTCCAGATATCGGAGAGAAGCTGGAAATTCCAATCTTTCCGGAAGTTTTGTAATCGCATCTACACCTTCCAGTTGACTTCCATTAAGAACAATCGCTTTGAGAGTGCTAGGAAGCTGTGAGGAGACAAAGAGAAGATTATGCTTCGAATATAAATCAATTTTTAGTAAAAGTAGAAAGGACAACTCAAAGAATGGCTTGCTTACTTGACTTAAATCGAATCCTGGTTTTGATTGAATCTGTAAAAATCTGAGATTTTTCAGATTAGAAAAATCTTCAAATGGAAAATCATTTATATCTCCCACATGATAGAGAAATCTGAGATTCTCAAACTCTTTTTCGCAAGGAGTTCCATCAAATTTTACCCAATTTCCTACCATTAGAACCCTCAAGGAACTGTGAACGGCATCTAACTCACTAGATGTAAGTCTCATTAACGATGCGTTGTCGAGCAGGGAGATGCCTTTTACATTTTGGACTTTTGATGGATCTTTCAAGACTTTGAAAGAATCCCCAGAATTCAAGAACCGTGTCTTCTTGGCCTCTTTCCTTCCCATCAACAGAAGGATATCATGAACAATTACTTGATCTGGCTCCCTTCTATTAATTATCATTCTATTACGTAGAGTTTCAAGTTGTTTCTTACCCACAATATCACTGACAGTTTCCCAATGCCAACCCTGAAAATAACAGCAAATATCGAGGAACGCCTCCTGAGCTTCTTCATCAAAATCTTTCAATTTATGATAAACAAACAAAAGCTTTTGCTCGAGCTGCTGCTCTACAAGACTATTGAGATCTCCTTTCATAAGAGCGTCACGAGCTTCCTCGTACTTTTCCTTCTCTCTATTAACCCTTAAATGATTTCCATAAACAGACAGGAGTAGGGGGATACCTTTGCATGCCAGTGCCACATCATTTATCAAACCCTCTTCATCAAAGTCCTTGGAGGCTACAAGTTCATTTCCATCTTGTAGAACGATTCGTCGGAGGATTTCAATAGCTGCCTGATCATAGAGTTCATTTAAACTGTACTCTTCACACTTTTTGATTTTAAGCAGTGCTCGCAAGTTACCTGCCCGGGATGTTATAACTATCCTCAGCTTCTGGGAATGCGTCTTTCCATCGGCCATTTTTGGTGGTAAAAGCTTTTCAATATAGTCGCCTTCGACCACATTGTCAATAAAAAGGAAGCAGCATTGTTTTCCTAGTATCTCCTTTATTTTTGTTTTCCATTCATCTGGATCTCGTAATTTGACGTTTTCATCTGCAAGGTCTCGTATGATTTGTTGTTGGAGTTCCATTATGTGAGATGTCTTTTCTTTATTCTCATTGATGGTCACTTTACAGTATTTGAAGTTTGTTGAAGGCAAGTTCAGTTCATAAATGACTTGAGAAGCCAAAGTAGTCTTACCAACGCCCCCAAAACCACACAAAGTAACCGCTACAGCTGGTTCACTGCCTTCCATGTCTAACAACTTCTTCACATCTTGTACCTGCTTCTCAATGCCAACTGTATGTTTTATAAAAGAGAACAATATCAGAAAAGATATACAAAGCAGTTAATTTCCAAACAAAACAAATAGATCAAGGGATAGACAAAGGCATCACCTGGTTCGAACTCAAAACGCTGCGGGTTCAACGGTAAGAAATCAGAGAATTGCTTTCTGACGTTGATAAGACCGGCGAATGTGAGAGAATTCCTAGTTTCTTGTATCTGGCCATTCACCTTCTTAAGAGATTCTTCCACTGTAGCAGCCAACAAATACCTACGGGAATCTTCCAATAATTAAAGACAGCCATCTTCCCCCTTTATCAAAAATTTTCAGCAACAAAAACGGGACGTACTAAAAACTTTCGAAGAGCATGGCATTGAGGAATAAAATATTTATCACAATAAATTATTAATTTATAGATTGTTATTTTTGTTCCAAATGATTGATAGAGATTAAGAAAACTTAAGATCATATATTTAAATAATAATCAATAATATACAAAATCTATTATGTAACACTTAGATAAGTAAATGAATAACATGCATCCACAAAATAATAAAGACAATTTTTTGTGGAAATTTTTTGGGATAAAATTTACTCTCAAAGACATTTGTAGTTATATTATTCAAAATCAATAAATATTCAATATAATAAGGACTTTGAACCTTTTGCATGGTCTCAATCTACAACATATTTTGATTTGTAATCACATTAAAGTTGCACACCAACAACATTCAATCCAGCCATTGTTTATGTGACCAACTATTGCAACTTTACATGAGATCATACTTAAAGACACATACATGGGAATGCCAACTTTCTAACTATCTAACCAACTCGAGAATTACTAGGAGCATGTAATCATAATCCAACTATAAATTGAAGTTGGTATACTATGTAAATCACCAAGTATGTTGTCTCCATTTGGATAGTCACCTTGTATATTTTGTAGTTTTTACACACTATGAATCAATAGTTACAACCTTAATATTATCATTACTCATGCAAGTTTCTAGTATAGCCACCACTACCAACTCATTCATGATAACATGTACAAACATAACATCATTCTTGACTTCTTTTCATATCTAATTCCATCCTCTAGACCATTATCCTAGTCTGTGATTGTGTTACATGTATGAACCTTCTCTCTCCTGCAAGTGCTCCTACATCATTGTTCATGCTTCTAGTAAACACTAATATATTGTGAAAGTGTGATTTCTTCTTGTAAATGAATTGTAGTTGCTATCATAGCACAACCATTTCTAGACAAAACATGTATGTTATACCACAACTTACTACCATAGAAAAATCGCATGTAAGTCAACCCATATAATTTATTTGAATACCCAAAACTCCTACATTTTTTTTCATGTGAATAAACACCTAAATCTAAAAATTCCCCCACTTGTTATTTATTATAGGAGAGAGTGTTATATTCAACCCAAGAAGTTAATTTCATGCTTTGGAATGGGCTAAGCCCATATTGTTTCTATACCATAAGACTTGATAGTACTTATAGCATTTTTTCAAAGAATAACCAACATTTACTTGAGTGTTCATTTTTTCAATCTTTACCTTTTGTTCAACCATATCTCTAAAAAAAGAGATATTGAAGATCAAAATATTTACTCCTAGCATGGTAAAAATAATTCGTAGCTAGATCTCTATGTACCAAATTTCACTAATTTATAATTCTTAAAACCAATATTGTTATTTAACCTCTTCAACCACATTGCCTCCTTACAAGCATGTAGTCCAACCATATATTTTACTTTAGTAGTGGATGGGGAAACTATCTTCTACCATTTACTCATTGAATTCACTACTCCAAATAAAATCAAAGTATAATTACTTGTTGATCTCTAGTTATCAAGATCTCCAACCCAACTAGGATGTATAAATCTATGTACACTTAATACCTATTTTTTGATCATTCATTATCAAGATCTCCAACCCAACTAGGATGTATAAATCTATGTACACTTAATACCTATTTTTTGATCATTCATAACATGATAAATTAAGAAATAATATAGAGCGCCTTGTAAGTCCTTCAACACTCTCTTTGCATATCACCTATATTTTTTACCTAGCTTCCCTAGTTTTGAATAACCACTAATTTGAGAATGTTTAGTCTTGTTTACAACATCACATACATGACACTTTCCATGACACTAGTATAAAAAAATTTCCATGTAAATACTCCATATATTTAGGAGATTGTTCCATACTTAGTTTTGTGCCAACTTCTAAAGGCAGATTTAGCAAATTATTATCATACATTACAAAGTTTTGTAAAATAGTTTCATGAAACTTATTTTTATTTAGCCACAATATAATATTGGTCATATCCCTATGTATCTCCATACTAAGTATATTTCTTGTACCTCCTAAGTCTTTGATATCAAATTTACTAGATAACCAAGTTTCAATTATTTGAATGAAATTTTTATCAGCTCTAGTAATAAGCATATTATCAACATATAGAAGTCATCAAAATATGACCATTTACCTAATTGAAATACACATAATATACATCACTTCTTCCAAAATCCAATTTGTACACAAATGTGTCAATTTTTTTATCCCACATCCACATAAACTAAATCAATCTGTATAGAGACCTCTCTATATTTTAAACCAATTTCTTTTTACCTCTCAACTTAAATTATATAGGTTGTTCCATATATATTTCCTCCAAGTCTCCATCCAAGAATGTTATTTTGACATCCATTAGCTTAATTTATAAATCAAGTGTGATAAAAATATATAACATCCTAATAAAACTCAACTTATCCATGTGAAAAAAGACCCCATTGAAATCAATTTATTGAAATTAAAAATACCCATTTTCCACCAATAATGTCTTGTACTACTCTAGTGATCCATGTAGTTTAAACTTCATATTGAATACACACTGGTACCTATTAGATTTCTTATCAGCAAGTAGATTCACCAAGCCCTAAGCCTTGCACTAATTCATTGCCAACATATCCTCATTTATTGCATTCTTCCAAGTTTTCTTCTCTTTAATGATAGACCCCCTTCCCCATAACTTGGTTCACTATTAGTACATGAGTGAAAAGTAATAGTATTTTTTTCACTATATTTACTATCTTATAAAGCTTTTCATAGGCATCAATTATTTTTACCAGATCTTCATCTTATTCTTCTTTATAGTTTGCACTAGACATGCTTGCCTCTTCTCCTAAACTATTTTGGTCACTTTCCTTTCTATTTTTTTTTATTCAAGGGGTAAACACTTTTGAACCAGAGCTATGAACTTGAATACAACCATTCAACAATACCACCCCAATGGGGTTTGAACCTTGGTGGCAAGAACAATAATGCCACCTTTAAACCATCACACAATGCCAATATCGGCTCTTTCCTTTCTAGTTTCAAATGTTTATGTTTCTCAGATTTTATTTTAAAATGTATCTCCCCTCTCATTCTCCTTTGATAATACTCTAAGTTATTCAACTATCAAATCCATTAAGCTGATAAATTTCAAATTTTATAGATTTGAGAGCTTGTATCCCTTAACATTTTCACCATAATTAACAACAATACACTTTTGGCCTTGAAATCTAACATATACCATATAGATGCGTTAAAACTAGTTTTATATAATGAACACATTGCATATCATATCTCATTCTATAGCACAAAGTAAGGAGAACTATAATTCTAAAAGTATCATGCAGTTCTAACATCCCCATCTCAAAGTTCCTATCCTAGAATCATACTACTCAAAATACTTCTATCATAATCCATAAAAACTCTATTCATCTTTTCATCCTCCCCTTATTGTCATGTGTATGTAGTAATTATTTGCTTCACATTTCTGACATGTTTATAGAATATTCCTAAATCCTTAGGGTATAATTCATTACCATTATCTATCCTTAGTACCATGATCTTCTTATTAGTCTAATTCTTAACAAGTTCTCTAAAATCTTTATACTAGAGAATAATTAGCTCAAAATTTCTTTGGAGAAAATACACCTAAGAATACCAAGCATAATATTTAAGGAATAAAAGATAGCATAGATACTTATTGATGGATGAGATATCCATTAGGACTAAACACTTCTTTGTGTATCACATCCAAAATATCCTATACTCTAGTGCATCAAAATTTGAAATACACCCTTTCAATTTTCTTAGCACATAATTCTTGCAAAAGTTAATATCAATTAAAAAATTACAATATCTTTTCTCACCAAGGTTTTATACCTTTTTCACTTGGGTGACCTAACCCACGATTTTACAACAACCTTGATTTAGTTGTGGTAACAATAGAACATGTAGGTAAAAACCCTATACAGGGTACCATGCTACACTCCCTTAGGAAGAACAAAATCATATCTTTCAAATGTTAAAACTTACCATCAAATATGAATTGTATTCCTAATTCAACTATTTTAGATGCACACATAAGGTTGCTACTGAAACATATAATATGATAGGAAATGATGTGTTGTCCACCTTGAATAATATTATACTATAATATTTTTATTATGTGGTGCTCCTAAGAGGTCTAGGGATGCATGCATCACATGGGTCTAGCATTCTTAGGACAACTTAATGTGTTGTATATAACATTGGAATTAAATATTAATGTGGGATTTGCACATTTAGATAATATTTAATGTTGGAAAAACTAAATAGCAATATTAAATGAGGGGTTAATAGTTTTGTAAGCTCATGGTATTAGTCATATGGTTTTATGTAATACCACTTGGTGGTTTTGTGTGACCTTATTTCTATAAAAGAAAACACATGGGTAGTTGTCTAAGGTTGGCTAGTTGGCTTATCAACTTGGCTATTTTGGCCAAGGGTTGAGAGAATGTCGTGTTATCATTGTGATGGTTGAAGCATGGCATGAGATGTGTGGTTACATGCTTGTTCACATAGATTTCTTCTAGAGGGTTTGATTTTTCAAAGGTGTTCATGGAGGACTCCAAAGATGTATTACAATGTTTATTGTTGAATAATACATGAGTGATGGGTTCTTTTGGAGGTTGGATTTTTCTCTTTTGAGGGATTTTCCAAGGTATATCTTGTGGACCATCTTTGATGGTATATTGTCTATTCTTTTTCATATGGATAATGAATACTTGTTTGCATAGATTTCTCTACTTAGGTTATGTGGAAATTATCTTGGGTGGATGCATATTTCCTTTCATTTGGTATTAGAACCATGGTTGTGGTTTGTATAACCCTTGTTTTAGTAGATCTAGTATATAGTTGAATCCAGGGCTTGTAAGGAAAGAATGAAGACATTGCAAGATATGAGGGTTTTATGCAAGTTGTTTTTGCAGATATGGGATTTTGGGGTTGCAAATTTGTGGTTATTTTTTGCAAATCTGGGTCTATAAATCCTTATTGGAAAAGTTTTTTTTATGGATGTTTATTATGAGGGTTTTGTAGAGGAAATTTTACAGATGACCCCTTAGGAAAAGATAGACATCACCATTGGATCCAAGAGGATCAAGAGATGAATATTAACATAAATTTAACATATTTTGACTACTATTTTTTCCCACCTAGCCCCTCAATCATATGGTCATCTAATTTATAGAAAATAAAAGAAAAAAGATCTTGCAATTAATTTTTTAAACCTCGAATAAATTAAACACAATTTTTTTTTTTTTTAAAGAAAAAATTATATGGAGAGAGGTGGTTCTTGCAAACCCCCATGTTGTACCCTATCAAGTCAACTGATAGGGCGAAAGGTGTTATCAATGCCACCGACACTATCAGTCGGCTAGCACCACTCATCATTAACACTAAAAGAAGAGATAAATGAAACACTCATCGTTAACACCACAAAGAAAACAATTCAAAGGACTTTAAAATTCTCTTGTTCTTATATTATCACATATAAGACATTTATTTTGAAAAGGCGGCAACAAAAAGAGAAATTATAATTAGGCCAACAAAATTATAATAACCCCAATGGATAGTTTGGATATATTATTTTTAGATTCAATTTTTTAAAATTTTTGTATTAATAATAATGACCCTAATTTATAATTACAACTAGTACATGAAAGAGAGACACTAGAATATCTTTTTGATATATAATAAAATATCAAATACTTTTTTTCCTGATTTATGTCAAAATTGTGATAAATTCTATAAAGTTTTTTGAGTAGATTGATGAGGGAGTTTAAAGATTTTTTTTGTAAAGTATTAAGGTAGATTTGTGAAGCATATTGCAACAGCAATATTGAAGAAGGAAAACATAATATTTATTGGAGGTTGGTGCCTCCTAATTGAAGAGATTGGGAGGTTGGTGCCTCTCATTAGAAGAGATTGGTGTCTCTTGCTAGGTTGGTGCTTAGTTGTGGGGATTGGTATTTCCAGTGGGTTGGTGACTAAAAATTTTGTAAGAGAATTTTTAAATATAAGCTATATTTTTCATAGTTTTATTCCATAAGGGTTTCAAATAAATCATGTGTTCTTCTTGTGTTACATAATTATTATATCTTGTGTGACTATTGAATTATATTGATTCACCCTGCCCCTCTCAGTATAAGTGTGTGCTCATCACAATGTGGAGTGTTGTTGAATTTACTTAAATGTACAAGTTTAGATTTGAACGTAAGAGGGAAATTTTGTGGTCATAAAGTATTATTTTATTTCATTTTTATATAAAATAAATCACCATAGTAATAATATATGAGTGAAGCCCATTTTTGAATGTTTAAAGATTATTTTGGAAGTATACAGAGGCTTGAAAAGTGCCTTGGAAGATAGGTGATGAGTTTTTTGGGAGGAAAAAACACAATTTTAAAAATAATGTCAAAATGTAATCCTAGTTTTATTTATTTAACTTAGTATCCTTTGGAAGCTTGTTTTGGATTTGGATTTTCCATTGTTAATTTTTTTTATTTTAAGAAACAAGGGTTTTGGAAGAGGGAAGGTTCTGGGAAAAACTTAATAGTTTGGAGCAAAGGGAAATTAGAAGAATTTGAATCAAGGGTCCACCTAACTTGGTTGAAGCATAGAGGTAAGTTTTTGAGACATTTTTAGATTGTGATAGTATTGTTTATGTTTATTATGAAAAAATATGATTGTTTACTTTTTGTGAACCTAATTATTTTTATGTGTTGAAAATATTTTTGTGTGTTTTCTTCAGCTCATAAAGGGATTTCCTCAACTTGTATATATATATATTTTTCTTTCCTTATAACTTCATATTTAGGTGCTTACTCAATCTACACTTCTTGTTTCAACTCCAAATTTAAGAAGGTTAACTTCATGTGCATTTGATACTCTGCCCACTTGTGATAGTTTTATATTGCCAAGACTGCTTGAGTCATTTCTTCTCATTATTTATTCTAGAGCATATGTCTCATCATAATCTCAAGATATAGTTTGTATGTATCCCTTAACAACTAGCCTTTCTTTATTCCTTTCTAATCTTCCTTTGACATTGCAGTTGGTCTTAGATTATAAACCCACTTCACTCGAATCACTTTCTTATGAAGAGGAAAATCAATTAACTTCCACATTCCATTTCTTTCTTTTACATCCACTTCCTCATCCCTGGACTCATATGATTTCTCTTCTTTCATCATTTCTTCAAAATAAATTGGATCACTATGATAAAATAATGCAAAATTTAAATTTTCATTTAGTTCTTCATCATACCTTTTATTTTTATAAATCCCCCTTAAATATTTTTTCTTTCTTAGAATTAGGGAGGAAAGAGTTGGGTCTGAACTCTCACTTCTACTAATGGTTGACTGTGAAATTTTTTTTTTGGAGTTGTATCTTGTGAATATCTCTAGAGCTATTCAAAGGACTATGGAGCTACTATATACGAAATTTGTCTAGCTATCTATCTAGATCCTTATCTATTGTAGGTGATCTCTATAGCTAACTGCTAGGATCCAAACCTATTGTAGATGCACCTTTTTGATTTTTATGGCATTCTTCTTCATCATCTATGTGTATCATAATTGTAATAACCAAAGATGTATCCAACATTCCATCACACATCAAGACTCATTTATAATGGGCTTGAAATTTTTGATAATCATGACCTGCTTAGTGATAGAGTTACACAAAATTTATTCTTTGGAATTTTCATTGTAGCCCACAAAAATACACTTTCACCTTTTTCATCCAATTTTTGTTTCTTTTATTTTGACACAAATGTATATGCCATGCATCCAAACATTGTAAGGTTATTCATAATCCATTTACAATTTTTACATGCTTCTTCTCAAATATTATCATGTACAACCTTTATGAGACTATTATTTATCAAATAAGCTAAATTTGTAATAACTTTTCCAATATATTCATTTGGGATTCCCTTCGCTGTCAACATATTTCTTATTATCTCTATGATGGTTCTATTATTCCTCTCTTCTAGCCCATTTTGTTGAAAGTTATGGTTGATTTTCAACTAATTCTTCATTCCTTCATTCCTACAAAAAATTATAAATTATTTGGAGGTATACTCTCCCCTTCTATATAACCATAGAATGACCTTGATAAAGTGTCCACTTTCCTTCTCAGTGTAGGCCTTAAGCATTTTAAACTTCTCAAAACCTTAAGACTTATACTTCAAGAAGTAGACATATGTCTTCTGGCTATAATCATCTAAGAAGGTCAGAAAATATTTACTTTTACTTATTGTCAAATATTGCATAGGGCCACATAAATCTATATGCACTAGCTCCAATGATGCTCTTTCCTTTATATATGTCCTTGATTGAAAGGGCTATGCATGTTTCTTTCCTAAGATGTAAGTTTCACATCTACCATTTGGTTATAATATGTTTGGTAAACCCCTAACCATATCCTTCTTAAACAAAAGACTTCATCTAGAATAACTTAAATATCCATCCCTTAGATGCTAGATCTTGGAGAGGTCTTGAATGATCTTCTTGAATAATGATTTTTATTTTATTGTTGCACACTTTCCATTCCTCAGAGGAGAAACTATTGTTAGTGTTTGGTAGCTTCAGGAGATATTTAATCCTTAATTAAAGGCTGGTCGACCTACATATTGCAATTAATATTTTTATATTTTTCATCTCTAAGGAAGCTGACCTAGTTGAGAAGTCACTTAGTTTTGTATATAACAAGATGGTGATCTTTGATTTCATCATCAAGTCATTCTCATTTTGCATTCTTTCAAGAAGGAGCAAAGGAGCAACAGTTCATCTTTTAGCAGCAAACAAAATTACTGAAGAAGTGTATTCAATTGTGATTCGCACCAAGGAGAGGTGTTACTATTCTTTGCATGAGAATCGACCATGCTTGGGGCTTGATTATTTTGTATACATAAATATACTCTTATTCATTTGTTTATATATAAGAGAGATTATTTCTTGTTGGGTTTTTCTCCCTCGAGTAGGAGGGTTTTCCTAGGGTATCTTGTTGTTTTCATTGTTCTCTTGTGTTGTATTTCTACTTATTTCATTTCTGATCCTAAAACTAACAACTATAAACTAGGTTGATAAAATAGTTTTTATTCATAGAGGAAACTTTCCATTATTTGTCATTAGGATTCCTATTGCTTCCATGTTTTTACTCCCATTCTTGTCAAAGATGATGCATTCACCTTTCTCCATCAACACTTTGTAATGCCTTTGTACTAGTTGTCCAACACTCAAGAGGTCATGATTTATACCTAGTTAAAAATTATCATTCTCCATCTCCTTCTTATCACTATGCTTAGTGCAAATAGTGAAAGACCCTCTTCCCAAGACTAGAATGATTTTACTATTCCCTATTTTAATATTAGATTTGATATTCTTATCAATAAATGAAAATAAATCATTACCACTCATGTGGTTGGTACATCCACTATCCAATTACAATACGTCATCATTTCCTTTCTCACCAATGTTGCACATGATGAAGTATTTTGATTGATTATCTTCAACTACCATTTCATCAAACACATTTGCATTTTTAATTGACTAGTCTCATTACTTTTTATAAGATTCACTTACATAATGACCATATTTTTGGAAATAGTAACTCTTCACATTAATATTATCAGGCCTTTGGTTTGATCTACTTCTATTTTTCTTGGCTCCAAAGGTGGATTGAGATTTTATTGATCCCTTTTGGTTGTTCATTTATCTGAATTTGTCTACTCCATAGTCACCCTTCCAAAATTTCTTCTACATCTATCTTTGGAGTTTTTTCTAGAGTTTTTACTTCCTCACTTAGTACCTCTTGCATTGGCTTGATTTTTGAAGGTCATCTCTTAGCAAGAAGGTGTATAATTTTTCATGTGTTACTCATTGGTCTAAATTGAAACCATCAACTCATCAACTATTGACTATCAACTATGAGAGGTCCTTGGTATCTTCAACGGAAATGACTATTACATCAAATTTTGAGGGATTTTTTTTGAGTAATTTATTAAAATCCTCTACTTTTCCATGAATTCACCTTTTTTTCTCAACTAGTTTATCAAACTAGAAACTCTTGTGTCAAAGTCTAAAATAGACTCATTTTACTTCATTTAGAGAGTTTCAAAATCTTGTCAAAGCATATAGAACTTAACCAATCTCACTTTATCACTCCCTTTGTACTTGGTTTGGACAATTTTGTAAGATTTATTTTTATAATTAGATGCTACTACCTTAGGGAATATTTCTTTTGTCAAGGTTGTCTCTATCAAAATTGGGGCTTTTGCATCTTTCCTTCTTGCCTCCTTCATTTAGTTCTTCTAATTATTTGTGAGGGCTACATACATGCTACTTGGTTAGTCACATATGCGAATCCAATGATTAAAATCTCCAATAAATCATTTTCTACCATTATTATTCTCATCTTCTTTGCCCACACATATCATAGTTCTAACAATTAAAAGATGTTGGATACTGCCAACTCTTGTTATCTTATGTTTTAAATTGTAACAAATATCTAAACCCATAAGAATATTTCCAAATGCACTCTAAATATTAGGAATCTCATACCATATTGTTGGAATAAAATCCAAATAATATATAGAGATTAATGTTATATTACTAGTTTGTTGGGATAAAACCCAAATAAATCAATGCAAATAGAGGTTGTTACTTAGGTAAAATAAGAAACAGAAACCATAGAGCCAAATGGAAGAAAAAAACACTCAAAAAATACTTAATTTATATTTTCTATTTATCCCAAAATGATATTATAAATTTTTTCATAATCATATTATAAAATGTTGATAGATAGTTATACTACTGTTGTATATGATTGATTTTCCTATAGCTATCTAGAGTAGTTGTGTATGACTAGTTTTCCTATAGTTTTTTGGAGTTGTTGTGTAATACTACTCTCTTTGGAGCTATAAACTATTCTTTCTTTTTCTAGAGATGCTTTTTGTTGCACAATACTCCTTTCAATTCCTTTTCTCTCTTCACAAAATATGCTACTACAACTCACACCTTCTTCTCTCTCAACTTCTATTGCATTTATCATTTTTTCTTTTTTACCTTTCACATTTCAAACTTACCTATCGGCATTAAATTTTCCCCAAAAAATAACTTTCTAAACAAAAATACCTAGTATGGGTGTTAGAAATAGATCCCCCAAAATTTATTGTTAGTTGGTGGCTACAAAGGATAGTGATGGGAAAGATCCAAGAGATCACATGGTCAAGGGAAAAATTATGGAAAACAAGTTGAAACAAAGCTGCAATATTAACTTATGTATGTAAATTCAAATCTAAAAAATAAGATTACCAAATCAGACTATATGTATATCATTACACATTCATCACAATAGAAAACTCAATAAGCAAAATATAACATTAAATTTACATGGAGAAACCATTTTAGTTAAAAATCCTTGTGAGAAAAGAGGGCAAGTATATTATTAATATTCACAAGAGAGATGCACCATAATACACTTTGATTATGATCTCTAACAACTTGAATGCTTCCATACACCTGCAAATAACTCAATATGAAACTATCATCCCAGAGCTCCAATATATAGAACTTGTGGGAGGTAAAATACAATGATGAACTAGAACAAGAGGTGCCAAAACCACTTGAAAAAACCCACACCATTTTCGTAGAATACCAAGGGTCATGATAAAATATTAAGTAAAATTCACAAGGCTCCAAGATAGGAACCTAACCCATAGCCTCTTTAACTTCTACCTTTCAAAATGCTCCAGTGACTTCTTAGCTTCCATATGGAACACCAACTTATACCTCTTTCCCTCCAAACCTGGGTGCCCCACTCAAGACCTTTCACATTCCCAATATGGACACCTATGAGGGAGAATTTTTCTATAAGGATGTGTAACCTCTACCAATATTAGATTCCCTCTTTAAAATAAAATTACAGTATGCCAATATTTAATGAATTTCTCTAATGTCCCCTAGAACACTTTTTAAGAAACATGGAGACATATAAATGGCATAGCTTTCCAAGGTTCATGTCACCTAGCCAAATAACAATACCTATCAGGTTTAATTATTTGACTTGCAATTAATGCATTTCAAACACAATCTCCCAAGATTAAGCTCAAGCTAATGTGTCCCCTAAAGGAAGATCTAGACATGTCCTTGTTAAAACTAGAACTAGCTTAGAATTGTTAGAGTAATAAGTTATTATGCTTAATTAATTACATCACATTGATTAATTAATTAAGTCACTTATTCCTCTTTATTACTTAAGCTAAACTTAGGCACATTTATTAATTAATTATTAATTATTAAGTGCACAATTAGGGTTTCATTTTCTTAGGTTTTCTTTGATCTCCTTCTTGGCAAGGATTGATCACATTGTAATAATTGATTCTCTTTAATGCATTTTAACTTTTAGGTTTACAAAACATCTTCTTTGGTTCTGTATGTCTTTTCCATGTGACAAGTGATTGCATGCATGTGATCTTGGATTCTAACATTGTATTAGAGCTCCAGACCTGCAACTGCCTGTTCGTAATTTGAAGATATGGCCTTTCAGTGAGTTTCTGTGTGCAAGGGTTTCTGCTGCATTTTTCCGCAAGATCTCGTAGCTCTATTTTTGCTCACAATGGCTCGCTAAATCCGGACGCCATCGCTTCAGCCCTTAAACTCCTTGCAGTAGGAAACACCCGGCTAAATCGCCGGGATTTTGGAGCAGCTTGGTCCGAGTAAAAATTTGTCTCAGTTTACGGCCTCCCCAGCACGCAGATCGAGGCGTGGATTTCAAAAAAAAATTCAAAAAAATTAAAAAAATTTTGATTTTTCGCAGAAAATCTGTGCGGCCAGTTTACAAAGGGTCCGCCTAGCCGCCACCGCCGCCGCTGGGCCACTGCCATTCGCCGCTTCTCAGCTTAAACCCTCATGGCTCTCCGCTAAACCTCGACAATATAAGGAGGACCAGGGCTCTTCGTTACCGCCGGGCCGGTGAATATTCTTCGAATCAAGCATCAGCCAACCGGAATATTCCTATTAATTCAAAGATATATCGCAACCGGATTTCTTGTGGGATGCCACACGCTCCCGCCGCCAAATTTAAGCTCGCGGAACTCCGCCGACGCCGGGCCAGTATCTACCGCCTTCTTTGCCCCTCCTAACTTAGGTTTGCCCTAGCAGCTTTTGGCCATAATCCCAAAATATGATCAAATCGGCAAACGCAGATATCGCTTTAAAGCTAGTTCCGAAGCACTTTCCAAGAGTGCTGCTTTATTTTTCAAGATTTTTATTGTTTTCATTCATTTATTGTCAGTTGAAGTCGATGTAATTTTTATGCCTCGAAGCCATAACTTTGCTACGATCTCCGCTTCAAGGAAGGCCGAAAAGGGTGGCTGAGGTTTCCTAGTTGTCATTCATGTACTTTTGTATCCGTCTGTGTTTATCGGGGCTATCCTAAAAGATTTGGTCCGGACATGATGTTTTGGCTGCATTACTTGGGTATTTTGGCATGAGAGCATTTGCATCTTTGCACTGCCAAGAATGCATCATTCAATAATTGCTTGCTACTTCATAGATTCCAGAGTTGTTCCAGTTTGGAGTTTTCGAGTGTTCCGTGGCATCGGGTCTTCTGTTGCTTTATCATGATTCCTTGAGTCAATCAGTGACTCTCATCCAGTTTCAGTAGTATACAGAAGAATATTTCCTTGTTTGCCTATATCAAGTTCCAGTGTTACTCTACAGAGTTCTTCCAATGCTTCTTTGCAGCATGTAATCACATTGTAGGGGGGTTTTGTCCCACTGGGTTTTTCCTTCACTAATTCTTGCATTGTAAATGGGTACCGATCAAAGCTCTAGCCACGGACCCATCTTTGCTTCACCATCTTATTCTAGTGTTTTAGCTCTTCCCAAGTCTGACCTGGCAGTTAGGAGTATTGTTGACAGTTTACCACCACATCACATTGATTAATTAATGTCACTTATTCCTCTTTATTACTTAAGCTAAACTTAGGCACATTTATTAATTAATTATTAATTATTAAGTGTGCACACTAGGGTTTCATTTTAGGGTTTCTTGATCTCCTTCATAAGGATTGATCACATTGTAATAATTGATTCTCTTAATGCATTTTTACTAAGAGGTTTTACACAGAACAGCTTTTTCGGTTCTTCGTATCTTTTGCATGTGACAGGTATCCATTTTGCATGCAGGTGATCTTGGATTCTAACAAGAATGTGTCTTATTTATTTAAGATTCTCATATTTATAAAATTTAAGGAGACCTAAATTCATTCACATTTCAAATGTATATGAATAAATAGGGTTGGGATCATACACTACCTTCATCCATGGAATTCAATAAAACTTATTTTAGACACCCATGAAGTCAATGGATAAGGAACCAAACTAACTATTGCAAACCATGTGTTAGTTGTGGGTTTGAATGGTAGAAATAAATCGTATTGGTTAATTCTAAACTATTTTATTCTTGAATTTTGATCTTTGCTTCTAAAACCCAGATCATAGATACTTGTTTGAGCTTGACATGCTAGGTTAAAAATAATTCAACAAAATAATTCTAAGGAAATGCTCTTTTTATAATATTTAATGATCTAGATTCGTATTCATGCTTTGGTTTGTGTTATGCTTAGTAAACTAGAATAATATGTAGCAATATAAGGCTTAGAAAAAATAATTTGATTTTTGGCTATATATTTGGTGTGTTTCAAAAATTTCAAAAATACCACAATTATATATATAAGATTACTTAGAAATAAAAACAAGAAGTCTATGATGATGTATGAAATGTCTACCATTCTATCACAATTAAATTTTAAGAAAGAAAAATATGAGTAAGAAACAAGATACCTAAATGCTAAACATGTTGGCCATGTGTTTGTAGCTAGCAAGAAGGAATACAAAAGAAGAAATAGGTGTAATATAAAATAAAGTATGAAAAAAATGAGAATGAATCCATGAAGAAAAATTATATTTTTTGTGATCATGATAATTAGATAAATATAATGATGATATTTTGGAGGAAAGGTTGATCCTACTATGTTTTTTTGTTGATACATGGACCATATACATATAAAGACATACATACATGTACATATACATATATACATATATAAATGCATGCATGTACACATGCACCTACACATACACATACACATACACATACATACTATAGTGTAGAAAAATGTGACCCTTTATATTTTCTCACTTGTTTGGGCCCTCCTTTTTAAATTGGACTTAATAATGCTTTAATTTAGTGTTGTTAAATGTACCCCTTTAAATTTACACACTTATTTGGGCCTCCTTAATTAATTGAGCCTAATTATGACTTAATTTTCTCTTTCATTCATTTACAAGCCTAATAAATTACATTTTCCGAAGAGGAAACCTGACAATAATTAATGCCTAAACATAACACTTTACATTGAGCAATGTGTGTTCCAGGTATAGGGACCTGGGACCCATTCACCCATGGGTGAATGGGTCCCCTAGTCCTTTGCACTTAAATACCTATAAATTAAGGAAATTAAGGATAAATACCTATAAATTATACAAGGTTATTTCATCATTTCAACATCTAAGAATGTAGAATTTTCAAGTGAGAAAAAGTATAGAAAATTTGATGATCAAGAGAATTCAAGAGCAGATATATGAGAGATTTATTATAGCATTCAAGATCTATTCATCATTTCAAAGTCTTCTTGCATCAGGCATGTTTTTGGAGCTAACATTGTGATGTAGGTTTCATGATCAAGTCAAGCATTCAAAGTATCATTTCAAGCAAGATTCAAATGTTAAGATTCACATCTAATTCAACCATCTCGTGCAAGTTACAAACCTCCTAAGATCTCCACTATCAAAGTTCCATTCAAGGGTTTGTTGAGTGGTAACCTAGCTTTGTTTATTATTCATTCCCTCTTTCATTTCATTATTTCAATTTAAGGTTTGATTACCAAAATGGGGTTTGACTAAGGCAAACCCCTATTCACCCAAAACAAACATTTTTCTCTCTTGTATGTGTGATTGTAGATTTAGGTTGAAGAAGGATTGAAGAACATTTGAAGTGAAAGATTTACAAAGTTGTCAAAGTTGTCATCAAATCACATAATTTAACCTACAGCTGACTTTCTAGCACTAAAACCTAAATAAACTAGAAGCTTCGGATTTGCACCAAAGGCTCTCAAAAGATTGTTGCAACCTCTGTACTTGGACCCATTCGCCAATGGGTGAATGAGTCTCAGATCAGCTTCCATAAGGCTCTTTTGGTGGCTGGTACACATGTTTCTTGTCTTCTCAGATCTGCAATCTATTTTTTGGTTCTGCAAATATTGAGCTTAATCTTCAAGTTTCAAGTGGTATATTGCATTTTGGAGTTGATTTGTTATTTTTAGTTTTTCTCCCCAGAGTGTTGCTTGACCTTGACCCCTATCCTTCAGTCATAAAGAAATTTGAAGATTTCCCACACAGGGTTGATTCACCTAAGGGTTGTTAGTCAATTCTTTATGGGGATCACATTTTCCAATGAAATAAAGGAAAATAGGTTCCTAATATGGTTCATAAATCAATTTTGGTGAACCTACTTATTTTTCTTCATTTCACATACATATATACATACATACATACATACATGCATAAATACTTAAATATATCTTAGAATTTTATTATTATATACTTTCTTATTATTTTCACATTTTATCCTTTTTATTATGCCTCGTTGAGTGGTGTTTGCATGGTTAATCCAACTTATCATGCTTTCCTTACACCATTCTTATGGAATTTAATTCTTTCATTTCCCTATTGGTATTCTTGCTTCTATACTTGTTTCCATCTCCTTTATTCCTATTTTTTTTATATTTCACCTTTCCCTCCATGTCACATGATCATTTAACTTCTATCTTTTGTGTATTGCCACACTTATGGAATTTATACCTCACCATTTGTATTTTCTCATGTTACCTTCTAACTTTTCATTAAAGAATTTTTATCCATCTTCTTGTTTGTTATGATATTGTGATTAGGATGCTCATGGTTTTCCGTATATGATATCATACCTAGACTTATGAACTTTACCATATTATGACACATAGGCCTTACCATTTTAGTATTAATTGCTTTCATTGATCCTCTAGTGTGAGGCTATGTTTCTATAGCTTACACATCAAGCATATGTTGTTATTTGACACACTTAAAGTTACCCACTAAGATTATATTTCCCAATCATACATTTAAAGTTATTGCACTAGATTGGAGGCATTGTGCCTCCCCACTTTATATTTTATGTTTATGTTGCTATATCTTTACATTGGGGAAATCATGTCTTACCTCATATCATGTAATATTTCCTTGCTAAATCTATCCATCAAATTTATCATGCCTTTCTTGATACAATTTGGGGTTCCCATGGCACATCTTTAAATTGATGACATTTTCCCTTTTTACCAAATTTGTAGAGCCATACCTTTCAATTGGGAGCATATTTTCTAAGCTATCTTTTCATGTGATGATAAATTTATCATTTTTATAATGGGGCATCATGCATTCCCCCCTCATCATGATCTTGAGATTAAATTCAAGAATTGTATTATCTTGATGGATCAATTATCTTCATTCTACCATTATATGTTCATTATGTTGGCTTCCATATTGAGAACCTATGCCCACCCTAGTACCTTATGTATCTACATGAGTTCTATTTGTCATTGAAGTCCACAAATCCATTCTTCACTTGTCAATGTTGGGGGCAAGCTTATATCATGAGATTCATCTTTTTCCACATGATATAAATACCCTATCATTCTAGATGTGTTTCTTGGTAATTATATGATATAATTATAAGGCTGTTACTTCACAATATTTATACTCTTTAATTCTTATTCTTATATTGAATTTATTTTAATATACTATTTCCCTCTCCTCCAATTCATTGCATCCTATAGATGCAATCAATTGTATAAGGGCACATATTGTTGCTATAATTATTTTGATCTAGCTTTCAATTAGGGATAATTGAAATAGAGTTTCATTCCCATGCCCAAAGAAAGCCTTACCTTAAATAAGATGACCTTATAAGATATCTCATGTTAACAAGTTGTATCACTTTTTGTAAAAGCAATATTTCTTAACCATACTTATTTCTGATTTTTCCATATCCTTGATAGTTAATTAAGGTTATGTTTTGTTCCTAGTATTCACTTGTAAGACGAAAGATACTCATTGTATTTTTTCATTTTTTGATTCTAATGAAAAATACAGACACCAAAGCATAAATGTGTTAGTGTGAATAATTAATATATTCACTACACTTAAGTATACTTAGGTTGATGGGGTTAGACAACTTCTTGTCTAACCGAATGTGCAACCTTTAAGCCTCTAGTGTCTACCAAATTATTTGTTTAACTTCAATCACACACCTTTTGAAGTTGGAAGACTTTTCATCTAACCACAAAGGTCACTCAACACTTGGAACACAAGGTTGATGACTTGGTAATAGAGGCTGTTTGTTTGCACACTCCAAGCGTTTCTAACATTGACACCTATAGGACACTTGTCTACTCTTTTTTGCCACTTTATGGGGCACTTGTCAATCCACCTCATAGATGGATTGCCTCATCCTTGCCTATATATGCAAGATTTTGTACTCATTACATTTGGGTCAACTCAAGTCAATATTACATATTGTTCATTTGTCCTTGTTATCTTATCTCCTAGATTTTCATAGTTTCTATTATAGTATCAGAGCTAGATGGAGATATTTTTAGGCCAAAATTGTTCAATAAATTGTATTTAATTTTAAATTGACCCCACCCCAAGCCGATTCCCTTCATTGTAGATCGATTATCTATTTGGAAGCACCCATATCTGAGCAATCACAACAAAGAGGCACTTATTTCTTTGTTGACGAGAACTCATATCAACGGCCTCACGCCCCATTTCATTTGGCACTACTCTAGTGGAGGCTGTTGCGTACACTAATTGAGTTCTGTGCAGGGTTGGAGGCCCCTATGAGACCGAATATCATCTGCAGGCATAAATTCTCTTTTTGCAAGCATAATTTGATCTTGTTTGTTTCATGACTAAGCCTCTCTTGATCACATTGGAGATCTGATTGCACTCCCAATTCCTGCGATTTGAAAATTTTAGCAATTACACTCCCCATTTCCACGATTGTAACCCCCTGTCTTGCGTTGTAATTGTGGCTACTCACCATTTTTTAATTTCCCCTGTTCAAGATGGGATTCTCTAATGTTTTTTGTTGAAGCAAGCCTAGAATTCTCTAAGTATTTCTTTTGAAGCAAGCCTGCGGGAGAATTTTTGTGAAAAGCAGGCCGAAAGAAATCACATAGGCAGGTCGTGAAGAAAGAAATCATGCAAGCCATGAAGGATTTAACCACGCAGGGAGGCGAAGGATCATGCAGAAGTGGTGCTTTGTAAAAGGCACAGATGCAAATAGAAATTTGTTGTCCAAATCAGCCACACAAAGTCTCCACGTGACTTGCAACTATTGTTGCTGAGGCATAGTTTCTGTTCCGGCACTATATCCTTGAGAGTCTCCAACGACTTCCTACAAACCTCCCAATGTGCCATGCGATCCCTCCTCCAAGTCCTTGACTAGACGTTGTAGTTAATGTTTACTTCATTTGCAACTATCAATTTTAAATTACTAAGTACATTTATTGTAATTTTGACACTAACATTGTAAAGTCTCAATTCACATCCAAATTTGTAAAGGAGGGGTCATTTTTTTTTATTTTTTTTATGTCATAATTGGCTAAAGGGGTAGTTTTTTTTTTCTATTTTGTCATAATTGACAAAAAAGGGCAGGCAAATTTTTTTTCATGGTTAAAATTTTTTAAAAGAGGAAGTCAATTCTTTTTGCAATGAATTTGGCAAAGAGAAAGCATATGGGGGAGGTGTAATTTTTTTCCATAGTTAAAAATTTGCAAAAGAGGAAGTCAATTATTTTTGCAATGATTTGGAAAAGGGAAATTGTATGGGGGGAGATGTAATTTTTTCCCATAGTTAAAAATTTGCAAAAGAGGAAGTCAATTTGTTTTGCAATGCATTTGGCAAAGGGAAACTATATGGGGGGAGGGGGGGGTGGAATTTTTTGACATAGTTAAAAATTTGCAAAAGAGGAAGTCAATTCTTTTTGCAATGAATTTGGCAAAGGGAGTCATTCCTTTAATAATGAGGTTTTAATTTTTATTTTTTTTACTTTTTTGAGGTTTGCAAGACATAGCGTAATCTTATCTTCTTAATCAATCTCTTGACAATAAACTTGTAGAACTCAAATAGCAAATAAGTTTATAAACACACTCATATAAAGTGCCACCAAAACTGAATTCTTGTTCCTTAGGGATGAAATTTAAGAAATTATTGTACATACACTAAATTATATAGTGTAATGAGGGTCTATTCCATCACAACATAGATTCTTTTGATTCTCACCTCATGTGAGTGTGCCTTGGAGAACACCTTGTACATCTCTACATTCCTTGCACACTCTTGATTTTAGTTGGTTATACTTTTATTTATCTTAGCATTAAGGGGGGGAGTATAATGTGTTATGCTTCTTTCAATGAAGAAATGGAGGAATCTTCTCTTTGGAAGGCCTCATGAACCTTACATCTTGATCTCTTGAATGGGAGATCATTTCAGTGGATCATAGTTTGAGATTCTAGTACTCCTTATCACAATACTATTTGTATTATCAAATTCATAGAGTTTGATAAATTTTGTATACATTGGTTTAGTAGTTTTCATATGTTTACTCATGCAGTGTTTTGTATCTCACATCTTGATCTACATTACTTGGAGATGCGTTGATTGCAACAAACACTAGTTCATCATCAACAAAGTTTACAACTTCAACATGTTTCAACAGTTCTTCATCATCATGTTCCTATCATCAAGGGACATATTTTTAGAAGGTCAAGTAAATCCTTCTATTTCTCTTTTGGAGAGGATTTTTGTTCCCACTGGGTTTTCTCCTTTACTCCATTTTACAAGAAACTTTATACATGGGTTCCTAACATGGCCTCTAGCTGGGACCCATTTCTATCTAATTGGACTTATGCAATCTCCCCAAGTATCACTTAAGGAGAGGTGTTAGTGTGAATAATTAATCTATTCACTATACTTAAGTGTACTTAGGTTGATGAGGTTAGACAACTTCTTATATAATCAAATGTGCAACCTTTAAGCCTCTAGAGGTTAAGAAGTTATTTGGTTAACATCATGCACACATCTTTTGAGGTTGGAATACTTTTTGTATCACCTCAAAGTTCACTCAACACTTGGAACACAAGGTTGATGACTTGGTCATAAAGGTTGTTGGTTTGCACAATCCAAGTGTTCCTAAGTTTGACACCTATAGGACACTTGTCTACTCTTTTGTGTCACTTCATGGGGCACTTTTCAATCCACCTCATAGGTGGATTTCCTCATCCTTGCCTATATATGCAAAGCTTTTTACTCATTACATTTGGGTCGACTAAATACAATAGTTGCATATTGTTCACTTGTAGTGCTTGTCTTTTATCTCCTAGATTCTCCTAATTCCAATAAAAT
Source organism: Sequoia sempervirens (assembly GCA_007258455.2). NCBI lineage: Eukaryota > Viridiplantae > Streptophyta > Pinopsida > Cupressales > Cupressaceae > Sequoia > Sequoia sempervirens. The sequence goes on from VDFB02000017.1 coordinate 180,053,831, forward strand.
GTACACAATGACATCCAAGGATGTCATTAATTTATATGTGCTTGGTATCCAGTTATGCTTAGATATTTACTTGTATCCATGCCAACTCCTACTTAGTTTTATTGCCATTTTGACTAAATATCTTAATATACTTGCATATTCATAAATGACACTATCTCGTCTAATGTTGGGCTCATTCCCCTAGCCTTAACTAAACCTAATATACATGAATTCCCACATATTCTATTGTATCTTATCCACATCTAATTTTTTTATTCAATCCACATTTTTTTCATCCCTATTGATCCTTTATATTGGGCCATTCATGTAGCTAAAAAATCAATCCCATTGTCATGAATTTGATCTACAAAATTAAATATTCAAATTCAAATTTTGTCAAATTCTACCTATTGTACTTGCTATGAGTCATATTGAAACATGTGTTTACATCATCTATTGCTATCTCATTGTATTTAAAGGCATTCAATTGCATTCACTTATCATCCACAAGCTTGTTTTCAATATCATTTCTACTCAAGGAACATCCTAGGAACATTTTAGTTTGGTGCAATAAAAAGATAAAACTTTATTTTATTATTATTAACTAAGACATTCACACAATTGCATGTTGTCTGTCAATCATTTGCATGAATGTAAAGACGATATTTTCTAGTGCTTGACCTAGGAGAACTTATAACCTGACAATCTAATACCCATTTAAAGTTATTCTTAAATATTATTAGTGTTGGAATTTTTCAAAAAATAAATTAAAGTTCAATTGGAATTTTTTGAAAAATTCATTGAGGACAGAATTTTCTTTTTCAAAAACACATTTGTATTGGAGTTTTAAAAAAAAAAAAAAAATCAAAATCAAAAACTATAGTCCACGAACTGTATTCTGCAGACTGTACTGGTACCCTGAACCGTGAGAAAGCCACGTGGCTTCTGTGCATTGGCCGCGGCGGGCCCCGTCTCCCACGAGGACTGGCGACATCAAAAAAATGGGCAAGCGGCCGGGCTTCTTAATCGGCCGGCAACATATATCTACCAGCGGGCTTGTCCAATTCAATCGGCGGCCTCAAAATTTAAATTGGCAGCGACTTTCTAAAATCCGGCTGGTTAAATTCTCATCAGCGGCATCAATTATAAAGTCCCTCCCTTAGAATTCCGATGGTGGAAGAAATATATTTTGGTGGCCATTTCAAATACAAATCCGGTGAACACAAACCGGCGTAGTGTGAGGAATATTCCATCAATATAGTGAATATTCTGGTCGTTCCTCTCTTCAAGTTGTGACGGGTTGAAGGTCATCAATTTTATGCAAGGAGTTAGGCGAATATTCCATTGTTCCAACCCCATGGCGACGACCCGTAAGTCGTCAATTTGAAGCTCATGCAGATGCCCGACGATCAGATGCCCGACGACCAAATGACTGTCAAATTTATGCAAGTGGGTTGCTGACATCAACATTATGTCAATGCTTTCTAAAAAATTTTGCCCCCATCACCAATGGAGTTTTTGATTTCGTAGTCCAACTTTGAAGACTCATATCTTGCTCATTTTAGCTCCTTTTTCTAAGTAATATTTTTCGATTTAGGCTAATTTTTCGTGTACTTTGTAGCCATGTCATTGTTTTCTAATTTTGGTGGACAAATTTTTCAAAATTTGCAGTTTTTCAACACTGTACTTGTCTAATCCTCATTTTTGCAACTTTCGGAGCTCCGTACAGGCACATACAAACTCCTTTTCAGGTGCCATTTTTTTTGAAAGTACATGGTTTTTTGTCTACTTCTTGAATCTGCAATCAACTTGAAGCAATCTTGAGTGGATTTTGTACTTTTAGCTTATGGTCTTTTTTGGCCTATTTGGCACTTGTATTGCATAGATTTGAATTTAGGTATTTGCTTCATTGTTTTAGTCTATTCTCAGCCTATTTGTGGCAAGTATTAAATCAGAAATCATAAGTCCACTTAGCCAAGTTGCAAGTGGTCTATTGTACACACACTAAATTATAAAGTGCCAAATCATCTATTTGGGGGGTGTCTCTTGTGTGATTATTCCTATTTTCTCTTTTGTGCTCTTGTATTCCATCATGGGTTCATCCAAAGTTCCACTCTTAACTACACATAATTATGCTACATGGAAAGTACGTGCATGGAGTAAACTAATGGAAAAATGTTTAATTTACTATATTGATGGAACCATAACTGCACCTACGGATCCTAAGGTAGATCCAACTACATATATAGATTGGCTCACTAAAACTTCTATGGCATTGGGTATACTAAGAAAATTCATTTCAGATAATCTCATTTTCCATGTTGATAAATGTACTACAGCTAAGGAAGCTTGAGATAAGCTTGCTAATTTGTATCATGGCAAGGTTGATAAGGTTAAGTGATACAAGCTTGAACATGATCTCCTAAGCCTTGATCCCAAGGATTTTGACACCATTTAGGAATATGTCACTAAGGAAAATGAGCTAAGAGCACAACTAAAAGATTGTGGTATTGAAAAAGAGGATGATCAATTGATCTTCAACTTGTTGGACAAGCTTCTAGCTAAGTATGCAGCCTTTGTTTCAAGTTTTCAGACTCAACGATTAACAATAAGCAACTTCACATCACCATCTTTTGAGGCTCTCACAGATCTTTTGATTCTTGAGTAAAATAAGTTGATGAAAATGGGCATTCTCAAGTCTTCAACTTCAAAAGCATTGGTGGTCAATCATGGAAACAACAAGCAAGGCAAAGGGAAAGACCAAAAGCAATCTTCACCAAAGCCACAAGGAGAGAACAAACAATTCACTCCTCCACAACAAGGCTCATCATCATCTTCTGCAAAGAACAACTCAAGCAAGAAGGAGAAACCAACATGTGCATATTGCAAAAATTTTGGTCATGAGGAGCATCATTGTCATGCTAAGCAAATTGATGAGTTGACAAGCATCCTCAAGAAGAATAACATCAACTTGCTAAATGCATATCGGGAGAAGGACTCATCTCCTTCCACTTCTACTTCTAAGGGAAAAGGCACAACTCTCATGGCAACAACATCAAGCTCATCTCCTTCATCTACATCATCTCAACATGAGAAACATAAGGGGCAAGCATTTCTTGCAGTTGCAGATTCCAATTCAGATAGGTGGATCGTTGATTTAGGAGCTTCACATCATATGACTTCTTCGAAGGATATGTTCTCTTCATTTGATTCTTGTTCATCACCACCCATTTTGATGGCTAACAATACTTCTTTGGAAGTTTGTGGGTAGGGGTCTATTGACATTGAAGGTGGAGCATTTAATTATGTTCTATGAGTGCCTACTTCATTAAGGAATATACTTTCCATCTATCAGATTACACATAGTGGTATAGGAAAGAGTGTAGAGTTCACACCAGATTTTGTCATTGTTCAAGATTTGCATAATAGGGCTCTTGTTGCAGTTGGGGAGGTTGATCATCGTTTTCAGTTCTACACCTTCTCATATTTTTCTCCTATTGATGATTCAATTCACCCTAGTGTGGACACACTTGAGGAGAATGAGTATGGTTACTTGAATCTTGGAGTGCTCACTACTCCTGAGGTTCTTGAGCCTATTGTTGATATTCCATCTCCTACATTGATTGATGTACCTGATGATACTTGTGTTTTTCCAGTTTTAGTGCCTTGTGATTTAATGCAATAGTGCATACCTTGTCTTCCAGCAACAGTTTCATGGGATGACTACTTGATAGACATTGGCAGCTTGTTTGTGGAGTCTTACATTGCAAATTTGGGAGACACATTTGATTACTTACATCTTCTCTTTGATGAAGGTGATTCTTCTTCAGTTGTTGCGAGGAAACACTTTGACCCTCCTCTACATGATCAGTCTTTTGAGGTTGATGTGATTGTGGATACATATGTACAACAGCTGGAGGAGACCACTTTCTCTCTTGAGGAGAAACTTGCATCTTTGGAGTATGTTCTACCTTCATCCTCATCAGATTTTGAGTTGTCTTTTTCAGCAGATGAGAGTGTTGTTGCAAAGGGGTTCTCATAGGTTCCAGGAATTAACTACACTGTGACTTTTGCACTTGCAATTGTAGCTTCACATGGTTTGGGAAAGGCATCTTTCAGCATCAACACAGGGAAATTTGAGTAGATTTCAGAGGCTCCTTAACTTTTGAGGGTTCTTCCTTCTTCACTTGTGGATTGGGGAGACTTCATTCATGCACCTTTGGTATTGTTTCTTCCTAAGGGGAGGAATGTTGTTCGACGTTTTTTGAGCAACTTCTTCATTCCTTCTCAAGCATCTTCCATGGGTGAACATTGTACATTGAGGGGAGGTGACTTTGTCTCTCTTCTTCTCTTGTATGGGGGGGACTTTTTCATTACATGGGGTTTTGTCCTTCTCATGCTATGTTCATAGGCTTTTGTATTTCATCTCTCTTTTGGGGGGTAGTTTTTTTCCACTGGGTTTTTCTATCTTTACTCCGCTTGTGAGAGATTGCATTGCATTTGTACATGGGTACCTAACATGGCTCAGTTGTCGGGACCCATCTTGCATGCTTAGCTTGAGTCTCATTCCCTCAATTACACTTAAAGGGGGGTGTTCGTGTAAATAATTATTTTACTTATTACACTTTACTTAAGCTTACTTAGGGAATGCATATCATTATAGGTTGCACTTGTGACACCTAGTTATTTGCATCTTGCATCTAGGTTTGTGCATACATTGAGAGATATGAGTTGGATACTTATGGAAGTGTGTGTAGGAGAAATTCCACTCTTTGTGGTTTGATCTAGTTATCACCTTTTTATCTCCACTTTTCATGGCATGATAATTTCACATTAGGTGGGTGATCCACCTTTCATGGAATTATCTATTATTTATTTCTACCTACCCTACACATGATTGGGACACTTGTCTTATTCATGGCCCTTCATTGTGTCCTAGCTTGCCTTTATAAGCAAGCCTTGTACATGTAATTGTCTATCTTCATGCATATTGAGAATACAGTCATCATATTCTCTCTCTTTTTGTGCTATCTTTGATCTCTTGATCCTATTGTTGTTTTTCATAAGTTCTTACAATTAGTCATACAAAATTTTAAAAATAGTGGATTTTGCGAACCATAGAGTAGAGGTGCACAAATGGTATGATAAGGTCTATGACCTTAGACAAATTTGCACCTGTAAAACCATTCTAGGTTTGTGGACTTGACTCAAATAGAGATATTGATTTTGCATAAAATCTTAGGAAAAACATAGGCAAAGAAGATCAACTTCTAATCTCAAGATATATCATATTCATTATCAAAGTAATTTATTCCTCTTTATCAAACCTAAAACTAAACAGTTATTCAATTTGCATTCACTTTCCTATATTAATATTTAATTCTAAATTATGGTACCTACAATTATCAATTATTAATTTATAGTTAACATTATTTATATAAAGTAATTTCATTTAATTAGCCTAAATTAAATGTAGAAACAATTCCTTTGCAACATCATATTTGATTCTTGAAGTGGATACCATTCCACTCAAGTTTTTTAATAATAAGTTATAGATATGTATTTTTATTAATGTTAATTTACAACCTAATTTTATTTTTTTTAAACTTGATTGTATATCCAAAATTTTACAATCCCTTTATTTATATGTATCTTATTTAAATAATATATTTTTATGACTTTTTTATGAGTATTTTTACTAAACATTAGATTAATAATATAAAATGTATAATCTTAAAAAAAATGTTAGGGTGTTAGAAAGACACACCTACAAAGTTTAATAAGACAATGTCCAAAACAAAGATGAAAACAAAGATCAAGCCCAAAGAATACTAAGCAGCTAATGCAATGCCAACAAAAAGAGGATTATCCTAGATTTTTCGCACACATCTCTAAAGACAACATCATCAATTAATACCACCCGATGAGAACACTTCAACACTTCTTCAGGATTCTCCTTGAAGAGCTGAGTGTGAACTCATTCAAAGAAACTTGCCTAAATTAGACCAGTCAGCTCCTCCCTACCTAGGAGTAGAAGCAAAGGACTACCTAGAAGGTTGTGACCATCCTCCATAGACAAGAAAGCCCCTGGAATTCTGAGACAAGAGAACATAGGAGTGAAACCTCGATCACCATGGTCGCACTTGACATAATGACTAAGACCACATTGACGACCTTTGGGAGGGGTAGAGTTAGGAGACACCTTGATCACCAAGACCTTATCGGTCCTCAAACATCCACCAACTATGGCTATTCATGAAACGACAGAGGTACTAGGGGAGAGGGGGCCTTAATGGAGGGCAACGTCTATGCAGCATTCGGGATGCCTATTTAGCGGCATTTGACCGTATTTATTAATTAATAGAAATTCAGAATACTGTCAAATGTGCATCCAAAATGCTGGATAGACACAACAATAATGGAGCAAGGTCCAATAGTGGGGATAGAAGTAGTCCTCAATGGGCCCCATAGTGGAGCACTTTAATATCCAATTGCAAAACACTTTTTAGTCCATAAATTACGCAAAGTGACAAATCATGTAATGCCACATTAGCACACCAATAAAACATGACTTAGTGCACCAGTATTGATCTCACTTTTTTTTTGGGCCTTTTTGGATACCTCAACAAAAAACATGCTGATGTGGCATCATATTTGATGGTGTGGCCCTAAAATGAAATATAGAAGCACATAAATTGCCAAATAAACTGTTGTACAGATTTGGAAGTGATTTGAAATTTCCACATAGAATTTTGAGAAAGACAAAATTAGGATGCTCCACTATGGGCCCCTCTCCCCTAGATACCAACACAGGCAATAAATCACTAAGCAAAGAAACATAACCTTATCGATACAGATTGAAATAACCAAGAAGAAATCACATACGTCCAAGACATTTTTTTATAAATACATTGTTACTCATGTTCGGTAAAGTCATTCGAATGGGAAATGCGCGATATGGTACACTACAGAATTGGAAAGTATGTATCATAAAATTCCTACCATATTGCTACATATAAATATAATCCTAAAAATAAATAAACAGGTTCAATTTACCAACCTGGAAACTCCTCCATTCTTGATATAATCAAGGCACATTACTGCGCTTTCAATAATCACATTAACTGCTTTAGATAGTTTTTTATTTCCTCCAAGCCCTGCTTCCTTGAACTCACTCAGATCTTTTGCAAGCTCACCAAGATTTTCCAGTAATTCAATGCACCCGGACACATTGGATTTCACTCGAATATATGTGCGTAGCGCATATCCCACCACAGATAAACCTATGAACATCCAATGTGTTTCTCCTAGCGCACTCAGTGTATTACTGGCTATCTTTCCCATTTCCTTCACTAATTCCTGACAAGAAGAAAATAGTGTCACTATGTCATTTAGTGTTCTAGACACAAATCATTCCACTATGAAATTTAACATTTATTCATTACCTCCTCCTTCAATTTTTCCGCTTCCTTTGAAATTGTGTCTACCATTTGACCACCAAAGTCTATGCCGGATGACACAGCGTCCAGTGGAATCCCCTTTGAGGAGGACGATATTGATGCATCTGATTTTGCCTATAGCAGTCAAAACGCAGGTCATGAATGAAGCTGCTAATTTATGTTAATTAAGAGTTTTCAGGATTAAAAAGTGATTGTAGTAATTGGTAGAGCTTACCTTGATTGTTCGTAGGTGATCTTCAATGCAACGGATAAGCAGATCTATTTGATTGCTGTCGTTAATCCCACGCAATATCTCCTCAAGTGAGGGTTTGTATTCAAGTTCAACTGCTTCATGAGCAGGGTTTGGGAATTGCTTCCCAGGCGAAGGATCAACTGCTTCATGAGTAGGGCTTGGGACATTCTTCCCAGACGAAGGATAACATCCACAAAACTTACCCATGGCCTTCAATAGCTTGCAACCCGATTTAGGTTCGTCATGAGGAGGGTTTGTCACAGCAGAGTGAGATTCAACCGCGTCACGAGGAGGGCTCATCACAGCCTGCTTAGACGAATTACAGCATCCAAAAGATTTGCCCATCGCTTCCACTGGCCTGCAAACACTTTACACCATAAAATCCAGATAAATAATTGGAGCAAACTCAAACCACAATGCCAAGAAAGATTTTCAGTCCTCTCTATTTAAAACAAACATATGAAATACCAAGCGGAGATTACTATTTGATCCGCAGAGTAATCAATCTTTCATTATCAAGTGACTATTACTTACACCTACTCCTCCTTAAAAAAAATGACTAAATTAATTAAACAGATGAAGTAGTGATTATTAATTAATTTTTAAAGAGGTCACATTGTAATTAATTAAAGAGATGAAGTAAGTATGCTCATTCAACACGTAAATTGAGATATATATCATGATATTTCCGGTAGCGTCAGCAAATAAATTATTTGTGGAGAAGAGATACATTGGATGAAGTACCTAGTTGTTAGGGAAATTTATAATATGTTATTAATTAAGCCAGTGCGATAGTAAGCGATTTCTCCTATTAACAAATTTACAAGATTCCGACGCACGTTAAGCCAGTGAGATGGAGCGATTTCTCCCAGTAATTAAGCAAATAACGATGTAGAGTACAAAATTTAGTGTCAGATATTATTTTCCCATCAAATCAATGTTCTCGTTCTAAGATTTTAAAGGGTTAAATTCTGAACACATTAAATTCAAATTTCAGAATCTGTAAGTTGCACATTCATTCCGCAGAGCCTGAGTGCATCTACATCGTTGCGTACAATAGACTTGATAAGAAATTTAAGCCGCTTTAGCTGATTCTTTTAAAGATTTATTTTCCTAGCAGCCACGTGGGAAGTGTGGGAATGCGGGAAACTAGTTTCGAGCTGGAAGGATAGGATCATTGAAATAATGAATGGATAATGTGGGCATTAAAAAAATAAGTCCACGAAGACCCCCGAAAATAACGGGTGTCTTATTCTAAGATGCTCATAGAAACGTTTTTTTAATGAATATTCTTCTTTTATTTTATATTAAAATAAAAATAGTATACTATTTAAAAAAAGTTGGGTGGTCCAATGGTACATTCATGATGTATAACATTTTAAAGAAGTTGGGCGGTAGAATGATACACTCATGATGCATAATAGGACCAAGTCCAAAACATCGACGAAATACATAATAATTAATTAGTTAATGCAATGTTAACATTAGGTGAATCTTTATCATCAAGATTTTGACTTCAAACATCAATGGAGATATTGTCATCAATAAGATCTCGACTAGTGAGCAAACCTTCCTCCTCAGGGGTGTCTTTAATAGGTTGTTGGGTATGGACTAAAGAACTGACAAGTTGTAGATGAGGAAACTTGTCAAGACTAGGCCAACCAACCTCCCCAAGCCCTTCAGAAGAGGTAGAAGACTACTTGGAGGGCTATTTGGGAGGCTAGGACCAACCACAAGTAGCAAAGTCTTGAGAACGATGAGGGTGAACCCTAAAAGATTGAGATCTCTAGTCTCTCTTGGTAGATTGGTTGCAACCACGTTGACGACCTATCAAAGGAGAAGAAGAGTCCAAAGGCAGACTAGCAATAGTATAAGGGGCATTTCCTTAGTGGTCAAATAACTCTTGAAGATGAGCAACCTCAAGTGCAACTTTGTTAGCTTGCATTTGAATTTGCATGAAAACATTAGAGAAAATCATAGCCTTGGTGTAAAGAGAGAAATAACCATTTGCATTATAATTGGAAGACAAAGTGAGATTTGATCTTTACAAATACACAACAGGATCTCCACCCTAAAAGGATGCTAGAGCTAGGTGATATTGTGTGAGAAATGAGGTCAATACCCTAGGAAAACAATATTCTAGGAGAATGGGGAAGGAAAAAATGGCTTGTAAAGGTCATGGATCTAACTCGAAGCTTCTTGTGCCTAGGAGCAGAACCAAAAATGATGCTCATGGCTCTCTAGATGTCCACAGAAAGGATACTAAGGCCAAGGGATACCTATGTGCAAGAGTTGATTTCCCATTAGAAGACCTTGATAAAGAACGCACAACACAAAATCAACCAATTTAGGTTCCAACACAATAAATGAACATGCATTGAAACTGATGATGCTAAGATCCATGAGTAAGACTAAAGCAACCAACAATTGTTAAGATGTTTAACCATAGTAAAATGCAAATCTAGTGCCAAATAGCCTTTAGAAGCCTATAAAGCTAAAAAGGGATATCTAGGTACCATTTTGATTCTTTCTACCAACTTTTGTCAAATTAAACCCATGAGTGTGTTTGCCTCAAGCCCATAAATCAATCATGTTGCACTAATGAAGTCTCGATTGTTATCCACCCAAACAATACTAGCAAAATTGAGTAGAATCATAATAGACCAACTACTTATTGCAACAAAGGCAATTTACCCTTCCAATAATGTCCTCAGCCAAAAATAGGTTGTTAAAATGGTCAAATTTCAAATTGTTAATTATTGATTTCAACTGGTAAATAATAATTATTGTTACAATAATTTTTAGTACACGTTGCTTTTCACTAATCACACTACACCAGATACACTCCCTATGGAAAATGGTGCCATACCTAAGCATTTGGATATGGGGTCCTATGCAAATAACTCCAAACACGGTATCTTGATACGAGGATAGGCGTACCTGGGCAAGAGAAGAGAGATATATGGTAACTTTATTGGTTGTCTCTTAATTCATTTGTTTAATGACAAGTACTAGACCAGGTTGTAGGATTGACAATGTAGGTTGTTGGTCAAATATTGAAAATGCCAGAACATTTTCTACATGCTTGGTAATGCTTATTTTATAGTGATCCATATTCTTATTCGTTTTATTTTTTCACTACTATGCCTATACTAAAATCTACCTAAATCTCAACTTAGTAGTTGTTAGTGCCCTACTAGCTTCCATGGTGATGGGCACAAGTGTGAAGGTATTCATTCACTCCCTGTTTTACAGATATGCAAATCTCATTGTATGATTTTTCAGCCTCATTTACTTGGGTTCTTAGTAGTGATACTGAAGATCCTAGTTTAGTTTCATTGGTGAGAGATATTCATGATTTAGGCTTCTCTAAGAAAAAATGAATACTAGAGACAAGGAATTAGCCAATTCGATTTCATTAAAGGGAAACTTACCTATCGTAAATCCAAAGAGTTTCTTTATAATACATGTACCATGTGTTGCCTTTCAGGATTCCTTTATAATTCATTTACTCTATACAGGTTTCAATTTAAGGACAATTGTTTAATATATTTTTTTTTTTGTAATTCATCTTTTCTTTGTTTTAAGATATCAAATAAATCTCACTTTATTTAGTGATTTTTTTTTTTTTTGTGGTTGGTATAATATGCACATAAATGCTTCAAGATTTGGGTGGTTCTTGACAATTCTTGTTCTAGTTGGTTTAGCAAATATTATTGTTGTTGGTTATGTTTCTTACAAGTATAGACTTTAAGTAAGTTTTGTAAATTTAAAGATTACCATAAAGGCTTTCCCTTGTTTCCTTTGATTTTAGTTAGCTCTACATCTTAATCATGCCCTAGCTTAAAAATGCTACAATGTTAAAATATTTAAATGTTTTGTAGTCATACACATGGATTCTGAAATGATGGCTATAATGTCCCAATTTATGGCATTGGACAATCAAGGGTACAACCTATATTCCCATCATGGTGTAAGAACTTTGCATTATACTCACTACCTATTCTTTCTAATATTGGAAGATTTCACATTTCATGGATTTTCAAGTATCAAGATTGCCTATGTTATATATAACAAGTGATGTTTTCTTTTGGTTTCGACTTTAGGAGTTTTTACATTGAACTAATTCAAGGAAGATGTTTGCATGCATTTCAATACATATTTATATACCTTTACTATCTTTTCTCACACTATAGGTCTTTCTTGAACATGTAGGAAAGAGCACCTCATTCAATTTATGTAATAATTTTGCAAGCAACCATTACTTTGCTAATGTTAAGTTAAGTGTGTTTGTCATAATATGCTTAAACCCTAGTGTCCTTTCCCCACACTATACACATGCCCTGCCAATATAATGTAATTTAAAATATATGCTCTAATAATACATTTCTTTCACATTGTAATTGAAATTTTTATTTTAATTTGTTCTCTTAAATGGGTTATACAAGTTAATTAATTAAATGATATCAATAAATATATACTTAATTTAAACAATTAAGATAGATCATGTAACAATTTACTTGTTAGTTTATTCAATCATATGTTAATCATTTAAATTAGGCTATTTTTAAATCAAAGTCAAAGTGAATTTTTTTTATAAAAAAATATAAACTATTTTTAATATAATGAAATGTGAAATTATTATTAATTGTTACATCATTTAATATTTAAATAATAATAATTTTATTTTTTTAAGAAAGCAAAAAATATATATAATCATTCAACCTAAAACAAATTAATAATAGTTTTAAAAAATGTATTTAACCATCTATTTTGTAATATTTGAAAACTACATATTTTATAATTCTTTAAGGAGAAAAGGAACCATTACACCAAAAATTGCAAAAAATAAATCAAAATTTCGCCTCATTAACCATACACAAATCTTTGGCGTACCCATTGCACACCAAAGTGCAATTGCTAGTTTATGTTTTATATAATATAAGTGATCCTCAACCACTTTTTCATTGAGCAAAAATAAAAATATATGTTAAAAAATAATAATTAAATAAAAAATAAGATAAAAAACTAATTAATAAGCATGGATCAGCAATTCTTTCCTTATCTAGAACTCATGATACTTAACATTTTTTGAATTAAAAAAAACTGATTAATAAGCATGAATTAACAATTCTTTCATTATCTAGAACTCATGATACTTGACATTTTTTGAATAAATATAAATCAAATCTCAATCGTGACTAGTTGTGAATAATCATATTCATAGTCTACTAGGGAAGCATGTGTTCTCTCAATCAATCGTAGAAGTAAGATAAATGTACCTATGTCATTTACAAACTTGTTGCAGTTTATCTCCTTGTTCTAGCTACAACGTTCTTTGTTCCTCAAAACAAACACATCCTTTGTAGGCAAAGCTCAATCTCTTTAATTTTGTATTTTATCAAAACCTCATTATGGCTGATGATACCCTCTTTTTAATCATATTTTACCATCTTACCCACCTTTACTTCCTAAATTACTTAGGATAACTAATTTGATGGTCTATTTGACCGTTTTTTCAATTTTAGACCGTATATGACAGCTTTAAAAATTATATTAATATATGTGATTTATAATATTATTATAAAATATATATTAATTTAGAATCTTTTTAAAATAGAATATAATTATTTTTAACTTTTAGAATATATCTAACTAGATTTGTTTTTAATATGAACTTAGAAATTTTTGTTAATTGATAATTATAATAGTAGATTTTTATATTTATTACTAATAATTATCACTATTTTCTAATTTTTCAAGATATTGTATTTATAAAAGATTTTATATAAAAAAATTTAAATTAAACATTTTTTTGACAGACATTTAAATGATCAAACCGTCATAAATTTTTTATATGACAGGTAGGAGTGACCGTCAAATTCCAGGCCTAGTCGTATTGCACATTTTAATTGAAAATCAGAATAAAACTAACTTTTTAAGCAATTAATAAATACAGTTAAATCTGCTGTCTGGGTAGACGTTCCTGATAAGAATGACAGGATATATTAAGGTGTGGTCCCCTTTGATTGCTTCTTTTCATTATTTTATTTATTTTTAATTCTTTTTCCCCATCTGCACTGTCCAGAGTGGATGTCACTGGCGGGGATGTGACATGACCGTACGCATTCGCACCAGGATTAGAATAATCACAACCACAAGAAATGGGTACTTCATCATGAAATAATATTATAATAAAAGCATGATGTGACAATAAGTTATAATGTCACGGTTTGAAATATTCTCCTTCTAGACACATCAGAATCAAAATATTTCAGTTGCAAAATCCTTACATACTAAAAGCATTCGAAGAGCATAGGATTGAGGAATAAAATCTTTATTATAATAAATTATTGAATTATGAGTTTTTATTTTTATTCCAAATGATTGATAGATTGGGATTAAAAATATTTAAGATCATGTATTTAAATAATAGTCAATAATATAAAAATATATATGTTAAGAAATATTTACATAACTAAATGGAATAGTATGTATCCACCAAATTATAAAGATGGATAGGTTTATGTGGGAACTTTTTTTGAGAGAAATCTACGAGTGAAAGATGTTCATGGTTATATTATTCAAAATCATAAATACTCAATATATTAAAGTCTTTGAACTTTTTACATGGTCTTGATCTATGGCATACTTTGTTTTGCAATCACATTAAAGTTGCACGCCAACAATATACAAATGAACCACTATTTATGTGACCAACCATGACACCTTGGCATGAGATGATACATATAGACATACACATGAGGATACCAACTTTCAACTATCTAACCACCTTGAGGAATATGAAGAGCATGTAATCATAATCCAACTATTAAGTGAAGTTAATATATTGTATAAATCATCAAGTATTTTGTCTTCATTTGCATAGTCACCTTGTATATTTTGTAGTTGTTGCATACTATGACTCAATAGTTACAACCTGAATATTATCAATATTGATGCAAGTTTTTAGTATAGCCACCACTAACAACTCATTCATGATAACACTTACAAACATAACATCATTCTTGACTTTTTTTCATATCTTATGTCATCCTCTAGATAGTTATCCTATTTTATGATTGTGTTGCATGTATGAACCTTCTCTCTCCAACAAGTGCTCCTAAATCACTATTAATGATTCTAGTAAACACTAATTTCTTATGCAGGTGTGAGTTCATCTTGTAAGTGAATTGTAGATGCTGTGATAGCCCCGCCATTTGTAGAAAAAACATGTATGTTGTACCACAACTTACTACCTGAAAGGAAGAATTTTTTTGGGGGATCCTAGGGTTTGGGACCTAGAATAACAAAACTCAACACTCTCATTCAAGGATAACCCTAGAGATCTCAATCCTTAGATGTGCAAAGGAGAAAGAGATCTGGCAATAGGGGTGTCCTAGGGGCCGATTGTAAACTAATGAGGGGTTCGCCACCAAGTTAAGACTTGGGAAGACAAATGAAATGAAAGATGTAAGGCTTAATAGTAGTATGATGCAACCTTTCATTAAATGGTTTAAAAATACATATAAATTAGAACATAAAGGTGAGATATCAAAAGAGTGCACCTGAGAACTTGAAGAAGGCTAGAATAAGCTCTGAAACACTAAAAGTCCTAAAATTTTGGCCTATTGGGACTTATATGCTAGTCTGGGCATATCAATACTAGATTTGGATATTTGGGCATGAACAAGTTTTTGGAAAAAGAGTATCTGGAATTGCAAAAATCTAGAAAAACTACCTATAGTGGGACTCATACGCCACTTTTGGCGTACCAGTCCCATTTCACTTTTTTGAGAATTCAAAGTTCAAATCTGCTCTTCAACACCTATTCTTCTCTCCCAAATTAATTTTTGGATCTAAATCTACGAAAAGACCTGCAAAACAAAATATAGACTTGATTTGCTTATGTGGAGTTTACCTCAATCAAACCCCTAGTTTGGTAATTAAACCTTGATAGAAACAATAAAATATGCATGTAAATAGGAACGTAGACCCTAACCTTAAGTGTGTCTAAGATTAGGAAATCTAAAATGCAATGAAATCCATTTCTAAGATGCAAGAATGAGGTGCATGAATGAAACATGAAGATGAATGTATCACTTTCAGAGATCTCTAATCACCCAAATGAGCCCTAATAATGCTTATTCATTCCTTAGGCTAAATGTAGAATGATAGTGGAAGATGGAATCACTTAGGAAACAATTCATTAGGCTTGGATTGATGGCTAGTTGCATCTCCCCAACCTAGAATCCATCATGATTCACCATAGACAACCATGATCAACCCTTGACAATGCTAGATCTTGAATGAAAGTGAGCTTGAAGACCTACAAAAACACTTTAATGTTGCTCCAAGACTTCAACTTTATATGCGCTTGAAACTTGAATGCTCTTGTGAAAGAATGCTTGAAGATTCTTGAAAGCTTGGATCTTGAAATTGCTCTTGAAAATGCTTTCTTAGATGAAATAATAACTTAGAAGCTTGCTTTTATAGGCATTAACACCTAATTTATTGTTATTCAAATCTCAAAAGCTGACATCAACCAAAAATTTGAATTAAAAAGTTGATTTTCTTGCTTAATGCCTAAAAAATCCCTAATTGGGACTCATACGCTAGCCCTAGTGTATGGGTCCCACCTAGGGGGACTCATACGCCCAAGGTGGTGTATGAGTCCCACCCTAGATTTTTGGGGTGGGTTATTAAAAGTTTTGATGTTTTTGATAATTTTATTGGGTTTTTAGCTGAAATAGGCCTTAAGATCTAAAATAAAGGGTCTTAGAAGCCTATTAATGATGACTTAAAGGGATATTTAATGTAAGGGTGCTAAAATAGGTCCAAATTGAGTTTGGAATTGCACTTCTTTCAAGAGTGTACAATTTTCTACACTACATTTTTCCCTCACTTTAGTGCCCATATGACTTTACACGTGCATATGCAAGCTAAAGGACTCCTAGACAATAAACTATTTTTCATAAAAGGATACACATATAACTTCATTCATAACATGGGAGAATGAAGCCCCCATTGTAGCTATCTACAAAACCACAATGTTAGGAACCACATTCTGCAACATGAATTTGTTAGTTGTCTAAAAATCCTTTTATCTAACTTCTTATAGAAATCACATTCGAGGATAGATGTATGCCCCCCCTTGATTCTACTTTCTTTACAAAAGTGGAATCACAGTAGTAGTCTAACCACATCGAATAAGATAAGTCGTATCATAAGGTATTTCCAAGTACCATACAACATAATGATAGACATATGATGAGGATGGAGTGGAATCATGATTCCAATGCAACAAACAGTGCCAAAAATGGAGTTCTCTAGCCCCTGTTATGTTAATCTGAATGAAAGGCATTTTTCAACTCTAATATAGTAAAAACCGTAATTTTTAGCATATTTAAGAGTAAAAAGTGAAGTAATTTCTAAGTATTTTGTCATTTACCTTCTTGTAACTTGACTTTTGTAGAGAGCAATTGAAAATGCTGAGCCAATGAGAGTATGAGCCTCTGAGATTGGACGTCCTATGAGAGTAGGTAGCCCATGTCGAGCAACATTATTAGGTGAGTTGATTTTTCTGCCTTAGCTTTGTCCTTATGCATTTATTTTATGTTTTTCGTACGCATTTTTAGGTTGATTTAGGAACCTAGAGAAAAAGTTTGCAAAGCATCCTTTTTTTTGCAAAGTGTCCCTTTTTGTCACGAAGTGTCTCGTTTTGTCACGAAGTGTCCCACATTTTTGCAAAGTGTCTCGTTTCTTCGTGAAGTGTCGCAAAAGGGTCCAAAGTGTCTAAGACCCTTGGAAAATACACTAGAACAACTTTAGTATACTTTTTCTATTATTGATGTATAGATTTAAGATGTTAAAATGCTTATAGGACATATTTTTTCTTTTTTGTTAGATACTAGCCCGGTTGCAACAACGTCTTAGCGGTAGACAAATATGTCACCTCTGAGACATATCCATGAGTCTATCATAGAAGGAGACACATACATTATAGACTACTATATTATACTAGGCATACTTCATGCACCATGACGCTATGTTGATGGATTTGGAAAAGTAATGGGACATAGATACATGCACATTGAATCATCTCCCGACAAGCGAGATGACAATCACTTTAGAGGATGTACATTGCAAACTCTGAGTTTTGATTCTGGGCAAGAGGGTACGTTTTCTAAGGGATTGATCACTTCACGAGATGAAATACGATGTGCACTATTGTCTTGGAGGTTTGATTGATGATATCATGTGGTTGTGGATTGATCTAGCCATGCTACTATATTCGTGAGCTCCACTTTTTTCACAGATTATGATGTTTATTGTGGCACTAGTACTCATCCCTGATGGTCGAGGAGTGCATTTAGAGGGAGGATTAGTACATATGATTCGACGAATGGAAGAGCAAAGGACCGTGTATGCCTAGGGGCGCAATATCCTTGTGCACTTATATTATGATCTAGGGAAATTTTTATTTCATGAGGTCAACAGTATGGTACACTATACACTACTATAGGTTTGGTACCTGGAGCATATCATGTTCACTAGGCCAATAGGTTTTCCATGTACATCATCTCTAGGGCACCCTTGCATATTTAGTTATCCATTGAGGCAACTATGGCAGTACGAGTATTTTCATTTTTGGAGGGTCAAATTCAACTATCTGGATGAGGAGGAGATCATATGGAGACCTTACCAGCTTATACCATAGTGGTCGGATGAGACTCATCTATTGAGGAGATTACAAATGGGAAAATTTCTGATAGGTAGACATGATCACGTCTAATACAACCCTTCTACTATGATCATGTAATGTGACAGTTTGGATAGGTCTAGGTACCACCCATGGCACAACCCTTCTTCAGGAGATTAGTACAGAGTGCCCAGATGCTCGACGAAACTAGTAAATTCACTATTGATGATGTCATCTATAGTGACTCCAATGATGATGATGATCACAATACGCCTTCGTTCTCTGACTCTGATGATGTCGGTATCACAGATGCTTATGAGGAGTGGTTGGAAGCAACAAGGTCAACTTCTATATTCCCAATGTATGAGCCAATAAGTGATGTAGGGCCACTCCCAAATTAGGTAGACAAGGAGGAGGATAGAGTTGAGGAGATATGGATCAGGGATGCAAACATATTCACAGATGTGATAGATGAGGAGTATGATGAGGTTGCAACACACACCACCACCTATAGTCATGGCAAGGCTAGCACATCCTTCATGCCTCCTACACATGATGAGGATGTCTTTACATAACCAACCAGAGAGCTAGATGATGATATTTTATTTGTACTACTATGTGTTATGCTTATTTTCATGCTTTATGTTTAATGTTATGTTCATATATATATATATATATATATATAATGATTTGTATTGATTATTTTTATGATTTCTATCTTGGAAGAGCTTTGAGAGACCTCCATGATCTATATCGTCATGTGGATGTTGAGATAGTGCTACCATCATTCTATGAGGAGGTTGTTGATATAGACTATGTGCCCCCACTCATCATGGAGCGAGATCTAGAGTTGTTCGATCCATACATCAAAATACGGGCAACATACGAGAGTTTTAGGAGGCATTCCCACCAAGTTTAGGCTACCTAGGATGCTCAGTCATCTCGAGCCCCAATAGAGGTTGAGTGGCTTTAGTCAGAGGTAGCTATACTATAGGTGGAGAGAGATCATCTAGCAAAGGATCACCAAGAGGCCCTTGGATGAGTACGAGGTTTATAGTATGCTTTGGATGTACTCGCTGGCTCATAATCACAATCACATACCATTGTCTCTCGACGTACTGCCTCCAGACAAATGTCAGCACCAAATCCTAAGGGATCCAATAGTCACAGACCTTATGTTAGCATTGTATATATTGATGACATGTAAACATATATATATATATATATATATATATATATATATATATATATGATCATTTGATATTTGGTTACTTTTGTTTATGTGTTAAATGTTAAATGGCAATGTGATTGATCAAATAGTCTTTGTAAGACTATTTAATAAATGTCTCCATGATTTAACATTTTTTATGTGATCTAATTAAAACTTATTCTAGTTTCTCTTAGATGTGACATTGAGATTAAGTATGTTATGCTAAATTAAATGCACCTATGACCTAATTATAGAACAATAAATGCATATAAGGATCTGATCTAACATAACATACAAGATTATCTTGAATAGCATAAAATCTAAAGTAACCATCTAAAATTTAATTTAAATAATTACTTCAATATTCAAGGTACACAAATAATTATTTGTCAAGAATGAAGCAATGTGAGAGCACATAGAACGTCATCTACTAACTCTTGTTCGATCCATACATCAAAATACGGGCAACATACGAGAGTTTTAGGAGGCATTCCCACCAAGTTTAGGCTACCTAGGATGCTCAGTCATCTCGAGCCCCAATAGAGGTTTGAGTGGCTTTAGTCAGAGGTAGCTATACTATAGGTGGAGAGAGATCATCTAGCAAAGGATCACCAAGAGGCCCTTGGATGAGTACGAGGTTTATAGTATGCTTTGGATGTACTCGCTGGCTCATAATCACAATCACATACCATTGTCTCTCGACGTACTGCCTCCAGACAAATGTCAGCACCAAATCCTAAGGGATCCAATAGTCACAGACCTTATGTTAGCATTGTATATATTGATGACATGTAAACAATATATATATATATATATATATATATGATCATTTGATATTTGGTTACTTTTGTTTATGTGTTAAATGTTAAATGGCAATGTGATTGATCAAATAGTCTTTGTAAGACTATTTAATAAATGTCTCCATGATTTAACATTTTTTATGTGATCTAATTAAAACTTATTCTAGTTTCTCTTAGATGTGACATTGAGATTAAGTATGTTATGCTAAATTAAATGCACCTATGACCTAATTATAGAACAATAAATGCATATAAGGATCTGATCTAACATAACATACAAGATTATCTTGAATAGCATAAAATCTAAAGTAACCATCTAAAATTTAATTTAAATAATTACTTCAATATTCAAGGTACACAAATAATTATTTGTCAAGAATGAAGCAATGTGAGAGCACATAGAACGTCATCTACTAACTCTAACACCACTGCTTTATCATCCACACTATTCAAGAAGATTAGGGATAATACTGACACAACGCAACATTTATAGGCTCCTTAAGTGGTGTACCATCCATTTTTGTTAATGTATATGCTCCAGACCCATAACTTTCATTAATTATATAAGGTCCTAACCAATTAAGATTGAATTTTCCTTTTTCAGTCGGGTTGGCATTGATGTTACATTGATTTTCAAATAACACCAAATCACCTTTGTTAAATACACAAGGGATGACATGATCACTATAACTATGCTATAATTTTCTAGCATAAGCTTGGAGATGTTCAAGAGCGTTAATGTATTGTTCATCAAGCATCTCAAGCTGATGTAATCATTGTTCTTTATAAGTGTTGTCATCAATAAGTCCTTGAAGAGAAATCCTTAACATAGGGATTTCAACTCCAAGGGCATTATCACCTCGATACCACAGATAAGGTTATAAGGAGTTATCTCAGTGGATTTTCTAATACTAGTACGATAAGCCCATAATGCATACGTTAAGTATGTGTTCCAATCCTTATTTTTTTGTTTACTGAGATTCCTTAGGATTTGCTCTAGGGTCTTATTAGTTGATTTGGCTTGACCATTAGATTACGGGTAGTAAGGTGTTGAGAAATGATGTTAGATGTTAAATGTTTCTAGGAAATTCTTCACGTCAATTATTCTTAAATGGTGTCCCAATTTCTAAAATCAACATGGAAGGAAGTCCAAAGCAAACAATAATGTGTTCCAATATGAAATGACATATCACATCAACAATCATGGAAAGAAGGGTAATAACTTCTACCCATTTTGTGAAATAATCTGCCACGGTGATTATAAAAGTATGTTCGGCGGAGGAAGGTGATATTTTTCCAATTAGATCCAATCCCCACACTAAGAATGACCAAATAGGAATTTGGGCCCGAAGCTCAAAAGTGGGAGCATGAATCAAATTTCTAGATATTTTTGAAATTTGTGACATCTCTTAACATAATCAAAGCAATCCTCTTCCGTATGTCTCTAGTGGTATCCCATGCGAATGAGTTTTTGAACTAATGATCTTCCTCCAAAATGACCTCCATAGGCACCTACATGAGCTTCTTCAAGTGCTATGGGGAATTCAGATTCTCTAAGGCATCCAAGTAAAAGACCGTTAAAGGATCTTCGATACAACACGTTGACAAGAATTATATACTCAGTTGTGATTTTTCAAAGAAGATATTGAGTATTCTTAGTTGTTGGCTCAAGAAGGGTACCTTCTTTTAAATAATTAAATATCAGTGTATACCATTCGCTAGAGCTTTCCATAGTTGTTGATAATACTTCTTCAACTTTGGATTTGATTGATGGTTTCATAATTGTATGGACAATAAATATGAAATCCTTTGAAGGATCTTGAGGAGATATAAGAGAAGCTACACTTGCCATTCCATCTACATGTCGATTATCCTTTCATGGGATGTTGTCAATGGTAAATGATTCAAACTTCTTTAACAAATTCATTATGAGATCCTTGTATTTCGATAATTTGTCATCCTTTGCTTGATATGTCCCATTTATTTTTTTAATGATTAATTGTGAATCACCAAATATCTTATTATTTTGAACTCCCAAAGCTAAAACAACATGCAAACCAGCAATTAATGCTTCATATTTCATCGTGTTGTTGGTGCACATAAGAAGTTTAAGCGATAGGATAAGGGAATAGGCTTCCCTGCAGGAGGGAATAGGCTTCCCTGCGGGAGGGAATAGGCTTCCCTTCGGGTGGGACTATTATAACGTCAATGTCAGAGCCTATTCTACACTTAGATCAATCAAAGTATAATTCCTATGCATCTTCATCTTTTTGAATAGTCCACGCATTCTCATCAGGGAACATTCCTATATTAGATAATGTCAAGTGTGAGGAGCGTGTGCTAAGTGGTTTGTTAAGGCTTTTCCTTTAATTTCTTTTTGTGAAACAAACATAATGTCAAACTCTATTAACAACATAACCCATTTAGCTAAGTGTCCCAATAAATCTATTTTACTAAAAAGATGTTTTAGAAGATTGAATTTCATCATCACATGTATTTTAGCATTCAATAAGTAATGTCTCAATTTACTTGTAGTGAATACAAGAGCCAAACATCATTTTCTATCATTGTGTATCATTTCTCATAATCAATCAAAGTTTGGCTCATGCAATAAACAAATTCTTTTTACCATTTTTGTCGAAGGTTGAGCCAACAATGTTATGAGAGCATGGGTTGATGTTGTCGTGTAAAGGATGAATAGTTTGTTTTGCATAGTGGGTTGTAAAATAGGTGAAGTGGCAAGATAATCCTTCAAACTCTCAAAATCCTGTATACAATCCTCATTCCAATCAAAGTGCACATATTTCTTAAGGAGATGTGTAAATGGTAATGTTCGATCCTCTAAAGATGTTACAAAACAATGGATATCTTAAATTCTTCCTTGTAAGGTGCACAATTGAGAGATGCTTCTAGGAGGTGGCATGTTAACTATAGCATCAATTTTCTTTGTGTCCACCTTGATGCCTCTATGAGATACAATAAAACCTACAAAAATTCTACTATCTACACCAAAGACACAATTTTTCAAATTCAATCTAATGTTGTATTTCTACACTCAATCAAATATCTTCCGAAGGATATTTACATTGTCTTGTCTAGTTAAAGATTTGGCTAGAATATCATCAACATAATCTTTCAAAGTATTAGGTATGTAATCATGAAATATTAATTTCATAGTTAATTGATATGTTGCTCCTACATTCTTCAATCCAAAAGGCATCATGACCAAAAAAAAAGTTCCCCAAACAGTTGTAAATGCTATTTTGTATTGATCTTGAGGGTTGATAAAGATTTGATTGTACCCAGAAAATCCATCTATGAATGACAAAAAACCATGTTCCACAGTTGAATCTATTATAATGTCGATATTAGGAAGGGGAAAGTAATCTTTTAAAGATGCTTTATTCAAATCACAAAAATCTGTACACAATGTGATTGTCAAGTTTTGTAACTATGACAATGTTCAAGATCAAAGGAGAATAATCTCTAGGTCTTATGAAACCAGCTTGAAGGAGTTTTTCAATTTCTCCCTTAATTAGCAAGGCTATATTAGGATTCATCTTTCATATCTTTTTTCTAACCGATTTAGCATTTTCAACAACGACTATGTTTTGTATCACTATCTTAGCATTGATTCCTAGCATATCCAAGTAATTCCAAGAAAAAAGATTAGGAAAGTCATGGAGTAAAATTGTGTGTTCTTCTTATTCTTCATCATCAAGGAACTTTCCTATCTTAATTAATTTCTCCTTATCATTGATGTCCATTGGCATGTAAATTGTATCTCCTAGAGGAAGTGCACTTGGTTTTGGAAATTTAGGGTTGTATTATTCTTTACTCATGTCCATCTCACTACTTTCCTTTTCTCCATCATTTTGTTTGGTGCTAATTATAGCACATGTCACCCATTTCTTTCAAGGAGTAGATGGTGAAAATAGCTTTCCTTCATGGGGATTTGGAGGAAGAAATTTATATGACACAGCCAGAGCACTTTGTGGTGAAAGGTAAAAGTCATTTGGTCTGTAAGTTGAAGAAATCCTTGTATGGTTTAAAACAAAGTCCTAAGATGTGGTACCAAAAGTTTGATACATATGTTTTGAGTTTGGGATTTGTGTGATCTAAATCTGATCATTGTATATATTACGAGTCTGATAGTGATTATTTCCTGGTTATTGCCTTATATGTTGATGACATGTTGTTTATTGGCAAAGGAAAAGGTTTGATTGTAGAATTAAAATCTCAGCGCTCACCAAAGTTTGAAATGAAAGATCTTGGTGCATCAAGGCATATTCTGGGTATGGAGATTATAAGAGATAGGAAAAATAGAAAGCTTTGGCTAGGCTAGAGTAAGTATGTTGGTACTATTCTAAGAAGATTCAATATGCAGGATTCCAGACCATTGAGTGTTCTTGTTACTATGGGAACAAAGCTTTCTAGCTCACAGTGTCCTACATCCCCATTGGAGATGGAAGAGATGAGTCGAGTACCATACCAGAGTGTTGTAGGAAGTTTGATGTATGCTATGGTCTATACAAGACCAGACATTGCCCAAGCAGTGGGAGTACTTTCCCGTTACATGTCTAATCCAGGATGAGCACATTGGGATGCAATTAAAAGAGTTTTCAGATACTTGCGGGGTACCTCAGAGTACTCTATATGTTTCCATGGAACAGGAAATGAGCATTCCTTGGATATTCAAGGCTACGTGGATTCAAACTGGGCTGGTGATGTTGATAGAAGATCCACCAGTGCATATGTGTTTACATTATTCGGTGGTGCAATCAGTTGGATGAGCAAGCGACAAGTTGTGCTTGCTTTGTCCACTATAGAGGCAGAGTATATGGCAGCTACTCATGCCTGCAAGGAAGCCATTTGGCTAAAGAGATTGTGTTCAAATATAGAGTTCAAACAAGGTGCGGTGACAATTTATAATGACAGTTAGAGTTCAATCTGCCTAGCGAAGAACCCGACATTTCATGCCAGGACCAAGCACATTGATGTACAATATCATTTTGTGAGAGATATGGTTGAGGATGGCAAGGTGAAGTTGGAGAAGGTGGAGACTTTGGTGAATATTGTTGATGCATTAACTAAGCCCATGAGCACAGAGAAATTCAGATGGTGTTCAGAGTCTTTGGGGCTCTCGGCCCTTGGCAATTAAGTCCATGACACTTTGGATCCCCTAACTCTTGCAAGGTGTTCGACAAGTGGGAGAATGTTGAGAATTGTGTCTCAACCTTGCAAGCTCTTTCCGAAAAATTCTAGAATTTGTTTGTGGTAGTTCTCCACATGTTTATGTGTTGGAAAAAGGTGTATGAGTTGTTAAAAATGTGTCTTGTCCCTAGTAGAATATAGGAGGGCTATTTTTAGAGTATAAACAACTCATTGTATGACTTTTATGGGGGTCTAAACTAGAGGACAAAATTATGGACGAAAATGCTATTTTAACTTGGTTGTTTTCCCATCTTGGAATTACAAATGACAAGTGGGTAACATGTGGCATGGTTTTGGCCCATGGTTTTGTAAAACCACAAATGTTTCCAAGTTGTAAATCACTATAAAAGGAGGGCTTGGTGAGTCGTTTATATCATTGAGTTTAGATTGCAAGACTGGGTGCTAGAAGGAGTCTCTCTGAGTCCGAGTTCAAGTTGTGGTGATGCGCTCCTGTAAGAACTTGTATTGCAAGTATATTGTAATCTTCTTGATTTGATAATACATTGTGCGGGTTTTGGAGGGTGGGGTTTTTCTCCTGCAAGGATTTCCCCATGGTAATTACTATGTTATGTGTTTATTGTGATATTTCATTAATGCATGTTTATTTGTCCATTGAAATCTTTGTAATAGTTAGTTGAATTTGCATAATCGTCCTCTCAAGAGTAACGTGGGAAGCGATTCCGCGAACCTTTGCTTCCTTACAAATACACTATACTATAGTATGAGGAGTTGCTCGCGACACCGACAGACTGATAAATCAATGCATCTAGCAAAAAGTAACACCTAAATTTTCCAAACTAGACAACTTTCAAGATTTCGATGCTATTCTAAATAAATAAATGCAAGATAATCCAGTGAGATGGAATTTGTCCCATTGCTTACACAAATAACACCGCAAAATTTAGCATCATATTCTTTTCCCATCTAGTCATTGGTTTTGTTCTAATATTTTTAGAGGTAAAACTTTGAACGCGTTAAATTCAATTATCAAAATGTAAAAGGAATAGATTCATTCCACTGAGTGCATGTGTTGATAATGACAAAATAATAGAAATAGAGCAAAACTTTATCTTTGAGAAAGGTAAAACAATGAAAACAAAAACAAAGTAATAAATTAAAGATGGTTTTATCTAAGTTTGAGAGAGATTGTTTAACTTGAAATATTATATATATCTTGATATTTTGAACGCAAAATCATAGTAATGAATCATAATTGAATAACAACAGTTGTGTGAAGATTGTAATTAGTTACCGATACTTTTCTTCATTGATGTTTCCTTGACATATAGTCAATGATTTACCACATAAATCTGTGTCTTGTCTATTATTCTATTATTCCATTTCATTTTCTTTGTTATTTCTTTGCAACTAACTTGTGTTGCAATATTATTTCATTTGTGGGTTTTATATTTATGTTTCCACAAAAACTAGTATCAGAGTAGCAACTCTGTATTAGAATTTGGTGTTTATTTTGCAACATCAAATGACAAAGGTTTTGAATGCAAGGTTTTGAGGTGGAGAAATTTAATGAAAATAATAATTTTGAGCTATGAAAGCTCAAGATGCATGATATGTTCGTACAACAAAGATTGTGCAAAGCGTTGGTAGGAAAGAACAAACAATCCTCTTGAATTGTAAGAAAGATGAAGAATGCACAAAAAATAGAGAATTGAAGAGGATATGTCATCCCACAATAATAAGTTACACTTTTTGGCAAAGCATGACATTGAAATCAACATTTTGAGCAAAATCTTCACGTTCCGACACATATAGTAGGTAAATTATTAAGAATTTGAAGATAATGCAAACTAGTGATTTATGAGATGTAGATTTTAAATGCTTTTTTTTAAAATTGATATTAAATTGTAATTTTTGTGTCTCCTTTGATAACTAGTTTTTAATAGTAAACAACATTTTAAAAAAGTGATGTGTACTTTGGCCCACATAAATTTTTTTCTACAAAAGATAAAATTCTGATTCTTTTGAATTTCAGTTGGTAACACAAGTATTTAGTGATTGCATTTCATTTTATAACTTTTTTTTAATTTATTTTTTTAATTAAGTTTTAGAGTCAAACCAATTATAATTCAGACATAGGTACATTTCATTTCGGCTCGCATAACTTTTTTTGTATTTATTGAAATTCATTTTTTCTTGTTGGAATGAGGACATCAATACCTAGTGCATAGGTATTATTAAAAAAAATCCACTAATTTACTATTTTTCCACATGTGTAAACATAGAGAACTTGAGGTTCAGTGAAAAACCTATGTTTAGGAAAACTAAAAATTAAAAAAAAAACAAAATATATTAAATTTAAAGTCGTTGGAAAGCACATTTCAAGGGCTACTATCCTCCAACTTGGTTTATCAAGTTAACTCCATTTACACCTCCAAACCAGACTTTGAAAGTAAAAAATATGCATAAATTTTCAAGTGGAGGGGGCAAAGTGAAAAAAGGGGGTCTTCATTTGAAGACCCCTTCGAATGAAGGGGGAGGGGGGGAGGACTTCATTCAAAGGGGTCAAGGTAAGACATTAAATTTCATTTAAAAATGTGTGCATATCATTTAATAAGGTTCATTCAAAGGGGGTGTTCCTTCAAAGGCATGTGTGTTCATTCAAAGGGGGTACTTCATTCAAAACCATGCAAAAAAAATTATGGGAGGCTCTCTTTTTGTTTGTACAAATATTTGTAACACACTATTGTGTGTTCACTCAATAGAGAAACAACAAGAGGATGATACATTAGGTGATTTGCTTAAATAGCCAAATGCTATTTGATTCAATGTTACGAGAAATCCACACTTTGTAATGCAATTCAAAAAGTTGCAAAGTTTGGAAAATGGTACACATCCCCATCTTCGAAGGCTTTTAGAAAAACTCTTTTGCAAAATTCAAAAGATAGAATCACTAAGAAATTAGCTAAGGTCAAAGCCTTTTGGAAGACATCAGGTTCCACTATATAGAGTGATGGTTGGTCAACTATATGTCAGAGGCTAGTGATTAGTGTTTTGGCAACTTGTCCTAATGGTGTTGTCTTCTTGAAAGTGATTGACACCATGAACTAGAAGAAAAATTCTTGAAATAAGGGTGGAAAATATGGTTTAAGTGGTAACTAATAGTGTGTAGTAAATTGTGTGGGAGTTGGGAAGTTGACTGTAGAGAAGTACCCACAAATATATTGGAGTCCATAGGGGGAGAGCAATAGCAAATTTCATAAGAAATTATCATCTCACATTGAGTTTTTACAAGTAGCATGCATCTAGGGAGTTGTCAAGAGCTTGTTCAACACAAGGTTCAATTCATTTTATATCACTTTGAAAAGAGTGGTTGAAGAGAAAATAATTGAGATTTGTTATTTCTTTCAATAAGAGGAAAAATTCAACACTTTATATAGGTCCTTAGGGGAAGAACATAGAGCAAATAATTGTAAACAACAATTTTTGGGAAAGTGGAGCAAAGGTTTTGAATATATGTGAACCAATTGTTGATGTGCTCTGCATGGTTGATAGTGACACTTCTTGTTGTGGCATGCTTTATGAAAAATGTGGATTATTGTAAGGAAGCTATTCAAAAAACACTAAATAGTGTAGAAGCAAAGTATGAGGAGATAAGGGAGATAGTTGATTGCAAATTGAAATCACGCACACACCTTTACATGAAACAACTTGCTTTTTGGAGCCTAAGTTATTCCATATTGATAAACAAGATGATTCTAAATTATGGTAGGGCTTTAGAAGCCATCAACAAGTTTGAACCAAGTCAAGCAACTACAACACTAATCAAAAAACAATGTAGGAAATATAAGAAAGGAGAAGGGATGTTTGGAATGTCGGCAACCAAATATGACATGGCACGAATTGAGGTACCTAGGTATAGATGGTGGGTGACCTATGGAACACAAGTTTTTGAGCTACAACACTTTGCTATTTGAATATTAAGTCAAGGAGAAAGTTCATCAGCTTGTGAGAGGAACTAAAGTTACTTTGACTACATTCATTCCAAAAAGAGGAATAAATTATTGTCTAGAAAGTTGGGAGATCTTGTCCACACTAGTAGCAATCTAAAATTGTTCATGAACAAATCATCAAATGACTGGACACGTCTTCTTCACAATAATGAAATTCAAAAGACATAGCAGTGCTAGTTGCAAATGAGTCTAACTTTTTTATGATGATTTGGGTAGTGATATTGATGATGATGATGTAGCACCAAGTGCTCTTGATGACTTGGAGCTTCGTTGAAGTTTCAAAGTCTTGATTGTTGATTGTACCTTTTTGACCAAAAAACACTTTCATAATCATGATTTCAAATGTTTCTTATGGTTTATATTTTATAAATGTTTCAATCTTTCTATGATTCAATTTCAAATCTATTTAGCAATGTTAAACTATTTCGCTAATTTTGTGGATATATTCTTATATTTTAAAAAAATTACATAAAGCAAAATTTAATGCCATTTTTAAAAAAAAATTACCCTTGTTGAATGTCATCTAAATTTTGTTATCGAATTTGAATTTGAATTTGAACCTTGCAACTTAGGTTTCATATATACTCTTGTGATGGTGGGCCTTTAGTTCCAATAATTCCGTGGTAGTTATACTAATACCTTGTGCCTAATCATGACACTTCAACCCCTCTATATATTTGTGAAGTTTGTTATAACAACCTCAGTATCTAATCATTAAATTCTTAGCATATACAATATTACACAATAAGTCAATGGTAGAAGAAAATTGATGTATGTAAACTACAATATCATGAAATCCATACTATAAGTTTCTCATAATAGATTTTGAGGTCTAATATTTTCCATTTGATTTTTTGGAAATTAAATCTAGATTCACAGATCTTTGCACCTACACCAAACTTAAAATCATATAGAATGTAAGTTTACATTCTAGACCAATAAGAACTATATCAATAATTTTATCATGGAGAATAGGCTCTCTCTCACCCCATTCAAAATTACCAAGTATCTCCAATTGAAAATAATGACATATGAAATAAGGTTTATCCTCCAAAATTCCTATCATGCTACTAACTAGATCACCAACACCTCCTAAACTCTACAAGCCTATCATATCACTATACTTCTCAAACTTCGATCTTTCCACTTGTATTGCTATATTAGTCTAGAACCCTAGTGCATGCTATTCTTTGAATTTGAAACCTATAAGAAACAACATATAGTCTATTTAAAACTACAACACATATTAATCGCATGGGTTGATCTCTAAGAGATCAAGCAAGGCATTAATTTAGCCAAAAAAATTACATAGTTTATATAATGTCTTTTTGCTATTCCAATTTAGTAAGTCAACATGTCAACATTTATACATTACTATGCAACTTTAAACAAATAGTCATGTCCTCCATCAAGCAAGAAATCAAACATAGCAAAACACACTAGCTAGGTCCATGTGGCACCTTGTATTTTCATTGCACACTAAGCCCCTTTGAAAAAATTTCTTATTCATTTAATTTTGGTTTAATCTTAAGTTCAAAAAAAAAATCTAAATTTAAATATTTGAGTATAATCTAAAAGCAATAATAATCAAATAACTCTTATACTATACTAGAAAATGAGAGATATTTAATAATACAATTCAAAGATAAAAAATATAGTAATTTATAATAATAATCAATTCTATTTATACATTAATGACTATTTTCATAAGTTGGTAATGGCTTAGTGTGATGGTTAAGTTGTAGAGTTATGATTCTTGTCACGAAGGTTCAAACCCCTATTAAGGTGATATTGTTGAGTATTCATCTAGGATGAGATATCCTATATATTGCCTATTTTCCTTTTTTTTTATCTTGAAAATAGTTTTATATAAAAACATAAAGAAAATGTATATGTTGACAGCTCTACCAGAAGTTGGGAAGGGTAAAGTGTTTTGCTTATACCCCCAATTTAAAAATAAATAATTTACTATTTTCACAAAAAATTATATAATATATGCAACAGTTCAAATTTTAAAAAACAACTTCTTTTTATCTTGAAAACAGTCTTATATAAAAACATAAAGAAAACATTTATCTTGACGAGTTCTACCAGAAATTGGAAAGGGTAAAATGCTTCGCTTTTATTCCTAATTTAAAAACGAATAATTTACTATTTTCACAAAAATATATAATGTCTGCAACAGTTCAAACTTTAAAAAATAACTTTTTTATCTTGAAAACAACTTTATATAAAAACATAAAGAAAACTAAATGTTGCCCAGTTCTGCCAGATGTTTGGAAGGGTAAAAGTGCTTCATTTTGTTCACTTGTTAATCTGCTATGCTTATGCTCTTTTTTTGGTCTGTCTCTACTTATGACAATCTCTGCCCAGGTGGGTAATGCAATTCGACTGTACAAATGTTTTGACGAGACTGCTGTATTCTCCTGATGTATCAAGTCAAAGGTGGATGTTTTGATTTCAGAACTGATATAATTTTCTTTATTTTATATGATATAAGTTATCCTTCGCCACTTTTTATTTATATTCACTTTTTATTTATATTTTATACAAGTGATGACAAGTGCATGACAAGTGTTTGACAAGGAAGAAATTAGAGCCTGGTTTTCATCTAGCTAAAAGTTTCTAAGGCCTTTTCAATAATCCATTTTAAATATACCCTGCACTCTTGGTACTACGTAAGATTGCATTTCTGGGAGGCATTTCGTCAAACTACTCACGGTCCTAGTCTAACCTTCAATATTTTGTATACAATTTTACCGTACGTGTGGAAAAAGATAGTTATTCTTGACTTTAAGAGTCGCCCATTATTCCTCTACTACCAATGGCTGACAGATAATTTTTTTTGGGAAAAGACAGAAATTTTATTGTGCGAACTATAACCTAGTATTCTCTCTTTGCAATTCTTGGTTAAAATTTCACCTACACGGTCCACAACCAGCTGGAACTGTTGACTACATAGATCTCATAAAGGTTATTAAATGCAAAGGCAGGAACTATGTTTCATCCAACAAATAACATTATATTTTTACTATGATAGCAGACATATAGCCGTGATAGGTACCTTAATGGGCAACTTCTTTGTAACCTTGGTATGATCTTCAACTCCCACGCCCTTCCTCCTCTTCTCCTTCCTTTTTCGCCTATGCCAAGGCCTGGGACTAGCTGAAGATTTTCCTCTCAGTTGGATGATTTAAATCTCCATGGCGTCCTTCCTGCATAACTTTCCCATGTTGCTCTCGCACCATACTGTTGTGAAAATCGACTTACAAAATGAGCTCTCCTTGCTCTTTCTTCCACGCCATTCAACCCCTCCTCACGCCTCTATTTGTCACGTTTTTCTCCCACCAATGTGTGTCCATATTTCCTCTAACCTTTATGTTTTCGTGACTGCCCACAGCCTATTCCAAAAGCTCCCATTTTAACGCAGGCATGCAGGATATTGCTTTTCACTTGCCAGTTGCGTTTGCTTGAAAATTTCTACTGCCTTGTGTTTTCCCCCAAAATATCACGCGAATGCCTAGAGAAGGGAGGGTCGTGGGGGTTTTAATGGCTGTCCTGAGCGCTAGTTTTCCATGCTACCGACCATTCAATGCCACCAAACATTCTGATCCTTCACGTGATGGTCGTATTGTCTATGCAGCCACAATTGTGCATTCTGCTGGCTGGGTAGACGTTCTTGGTAGGGCTGTCAGGCCATATTAAGGTGTGGTCCCCCTTATTGTTTCTTTTCATTATTTTATTTATTTTGAATTCTTTTCCCCATCTGTGCTGTCCAGCGTGGATGCCGCTGGCGGGGGATGTGACATGACCGTGCACACTCGCACCAGGATTAGAATAACCACAACCACACGAAATAGGGTACTTCATAATGAAATACTATTATAATTACGCCGAAGGCGTGTCCCATGTGAGCTTTCAAAGCTCATTTTCTCCTTCAACGGTCTAAAAGCGCGGAGAGGGCATGGTTGACAGACCGTTCTATGGTAACCGTTGATTGTTTGTTTAAAATCGCGGGACATTCCTTCCGTCACGCCTGCAGACGAATTAATGTTCGCATTGCCTCGCATTTACTTGCTTCCCGTCGCTATTGGTTTCCGCGCCGAACGGTGCCCTATCTCCTCTCCCTATGGTCGGGTCGGATGTCTACCCTGCGTCAAGTCTTTGACCTGCATCCAGGATAAGCTCCACGCGCGCATTGACGAACACGGCAACGAGGTACTCTACTCCAAAAACAATTCCCAACAGTACGTTTCGCACATTAACCAGTGGCAAGAGGAAAGCCTTCCAGTTGGTTGCAGTCGTGGAAGGTCTGCTACTTTTTCCTATTTTCTCTCAAACCCTAATCCTAGATTTATTACCCCTCATTTTTCTTCACGCACAGCAGACCGATCTAGCTCTTGACACGATGCTACGCGGATTATTTAAGATTTATAATAGTTGGAGGAGATCGATGCAACTAAAATACTCACGGGATGAAGACCCACAGAACTGTTAAAGCTGGTAGCTCTGACGAATCAGGTTATTTCAATTCCACAAAACATATTTAATTTTAGATTTTGCCTAAACCGTGGTAGGAAATAATTTAATATTTACCTTTTTTTTTATCTATTTAAATAATTATTTCATTTTAATTATATTTGAATATCAACTTTTATTTATTTGAATAATTATTTTGTTTTAATTTTAATTTTAAATTTTAAATAGTTAATATATATTTTATTTTAATTGAAATTTAGATTTTTTTATAATATTTATAATATACTTTATTAATCTAATATTTTTTTAAAATAGAATAATCTATAAATCTACTTTGTAGAAAAGTCATATTGTCATTTTATTATCTGTCAACTATTCATACAAGAGCTATAAGTCTCATTTTTACTGACATAGGACATGAATGAATAATAATACTTCTTATTTGGAGAGAATTTTTTTTTCAATATTTTAAAAACTTAGTTGGTAAACATGTTTGTTGAGCAACATGATCCTAATGGGTAATGGAATCTGATTATCTTCCTCATTCAAAGGTTTTGTTTCAAACCTGTTTGGATCCTTGTAAGAGGATGCATAGTTGATTGAAACTATCACTTCTCCATTGAGACCTTTGTTCCACAAACATCACCATTTACTAAAAAATAAAAAATAGTATACTAAATTATAAAAATGCTGCCAAAAAATTTCAAAAAGAATTGCACCTTCTTTTTTCAAATGCATACTAATGTTATGAAAACTGAAATTATAGCATTTAAAAAAGAACTATTGATGATAGGAGTTTTTTTTTATTGTATTTAAATATGTACAAATAATGATAAAATGAGGAAATACTTTAAATTTATTTAATGGTTTTTTTTAAAACTTATTAAAATCACATTATCTTACCTTCCTTGTTTACTGTTATATTTATTTTTATTAAGACATACTATTGAAGTAAATACATGTGCTAAATATCCTTGCTCTCTTAGTACCAACAATGATGTACTATAACTTAATATGGTGTATTATCAAAACAATATATATTATGAAATTAATATAAGATTTAGTCAAACACAATTTTGTTTGGCGTCCAACAACTGCATATGATTGAATGCAAGATGTGGGGGGACATTTAATTTGAAGGATTAATATGAACTCTTCAAAGGTTTTACCAACTTACTTCAATTACTACACAAATATAGTAAAAAACATTACCACAAATTTGCCTAATTCACCTTCTACACATCTTCGACGTACCTATTGCACCCCCAAGGTGCAATTGCTAGTTAAATCATGATGTGACAATAAGTACAATGTCACGGTTTGAATTATTCTCGTAACCTACACATATCAGAATCAAAATATCAAATATAATAATTCAACTTCATAAGTTTCCACTCGAGTCCAACTTACCTGAGAGCATGGTTTAAGATTGAATTTATAAAAGATGTGACACAAACTCTTCAAAATCGGGAGGCTACGGGTTCAACGGTAAGAAATCAGAGAATTGCTTTCTGATGTGGATAGCACTTTATGATATTGCTATTAGGATTCATCCGTGTAGTTTCAAGTCAAATTCATTGACCCATGTTTCATGAGTAGTGGTTTACAAGAACGCATCTCTCATGGTAACGAATGGTCCACTTAGTACTCATTGCATCTAGGTGATGGTTATAGAGGTGAAGTATTGGGCCTTCTCGGGAGGTCACCCATCCCAGTACTACTCCAGCTCAAGCACACTTAACCATAGAGTTCTCTCCAAGGTTAAACCCACTTAGCTTGCAACCCCATTTGTAAAACCTTTAGCAAGTGTTGTGCCTTATGAACCATTCATTATAGAGCCCCTTTAGCTCATCAATTGATAAGTAAGAGGTATTTTCCACAACATGTCAAATTATATTATTGCTATAAGGATTCAACCGTGTAGTTTCGAGTAAAACTCATTGACCCATGTTTCATGAGTAGTGGTTCACAAGAACCCATCTCTCATGATAATGAATGGTCCACTTAGCACTCATTGCATCTAGGTGATACTCATAGAGGTGAAGCATTGGGCCTTCCCGGGAGGTCACCCATCCTAGTACTACTCCAGCTCAAGCACACTTAACCATTGAGTTCTCTCCAAGTTTACACCCACTTAGCTTGCAACCCTATTTGCAAAACCTTCAACAAGTGTTGTGCCTTATGAACCATTCATTATAGAGCCCCTTTAGCTCATCAATTGATAAGTAGGAGGTGTTTTCCACAACGTGTCAAATTATGATATTGCTATCAAGATTTAACCATGTAGTTTCAAGTCAAACTCATTGACCCATGTTTCATGAGTAATGGTTCACAAGAACCCATCTCTCATGATAATGAATGGTCCACTTAGCACTCATTGCATCTAGGTGATGCTCATAGAGGTGAGGCATCGTTCCTTCCCGAGAGGTCACCCATCCTAGTACTACTCCAGCTCAAGCAGACTTAACCATAGAGTTCTCTCTAAGGTTAAACCGACTTAGCTTACTACCCCATTTGCAAAACCTTCAACAAGTGTTGTGCCTTGTGAACCATTCATTATAGAGCCCCTTTAGCTCATCAATTGATAAGTAGGAGGTATTTTCCATAACGTGTCAAATTATGATATTGCTATCAGGGTTCAACCATGTAGTTTTGAGTCAAACTTATTGACCCATGTTTCATGAGTAGTGGTTCACAAGAACCCCTCTCTCATGATAATGAATGGTCCACTTAGCACTCATTGCATCTAGCTGATGGTCATAGAGGTCAAGCACTGGGCCTTCCTGGGAGGTCACCCATCCCAGTACTACTCCAGCTCAAGCACGCTTAACCATAGAGTTCTCTCCAAGGTTAAACCCACTTAGCTTGCAACCCCATTTGCAAAACCTTCAGCAAGTGTTGTGCCTTATGAGAACCTACCAATGCAAGAGAACCCCTAATTTATTGTATCTTGTCAGTTGCCTTTTTAAGAGATTTTTCCACCGTAGCAGCCAACAAATACCTACAGGAGTCTTCTAATATTTAAAGATGGTCATTTTCTGTTTTATCAAAATATTTCAACTACAAAATCCTTACATACTAAAAGCATTCGAAGAGCATGACAGTAAATTATTGAATTATGAGTTTTTATTTTTATTCCAAATGATTGATAGATTGGGATTACAAATATTTAAGATCATGTATTTAAATAATAGTCAACAATACAAAAAAATATGTTAAGAAATATTTACAAAATTATAAAGATAGATAGGTTTATGTGAGAGATCTTTTTGAGATAAAACCCACCACAGAAAGATGTCCATGGTTATATTATTCAAAATCATAAATATTCAATATATTAAAAGTCTTTGAAATTTTTGCATGGTCTCAATCTATGCCATAATTTGTTTTGCAATCACATTAAAGTTGCACACCAACGTGATATACAATTGAGCCACTATTTATGTGACCAACCATGACACCTTAGCATGAGATGACACATATAGACATACACATGAGGATACCAACTTTCTAACTATCTAACCAACCTGAGGAATACAAAGAGCATGTAATCAGAATCCAACTATTAATTGAAGTTAATATATTATATAAATCACCAAGTATTTTATCTTCATTTGGATAGTCACCTTATATATTTTGTAGTTGTTGCACACTGTGAACCAATAGTTACAACCTAAATATTATCATTATTCATGCAAGTTTCTAGTATAGTCACCAATAACAACTCATTCATGATAACACATACAAACATAACATCATTCTTAACTTTTTTTCATATCTTATGTCATCCTATAGATCATTATCCTATTTTTTAATTGTGTTACATGTATAAACCTCCTCTCTCTCACAAGTGCTCCTACATCCTTATTCATGCTTCTAGTAAACACTAATTTCTTGTGCAAGTGTGAGTTCTTGTAAGTGAATTACAGTTGCTATCATAGTACTGCCATTTGTAAACAAAACATGTATGTTGTACCACAACTTACTACCATAGAAAAATGGCATGTAAGTCAATACATATTATTTATTTGAATACTGAAAACTCATCACATTTCAATGTAAATAATTATTTAGATAAACTCTTCCTACATTTTTTTTGCATGTGAATAAACACCTAAATCTAACATTCCCCTACTTGTTATTTATTATAAGAGTGAGTGTTGTATTAACTCAAAAAGTTAATTTCATGCATGGGAATAGGTTAAGACCATCTTGTTTCTACACCATAAAACTTGAAAATAATCACAGGTTTTGTCAAAGAATCAACAAATTTTCCCTAAGTAACATTTTTCAATATACATCTTCCTTTCAACCATCTCTCTAAAAAATGATATTGAAGATCAATATATTTAGTCCTAGCATGGTAAAAATGATTCCTAGCTAGATATATTGCACTCTATGGATCACATTTCACTAATTTACAATTCTTAAAACCAATATTATTATTCAATCTTTTCAACTTGCCTCCTTAAAAGCATGTAGTCTAGCCATATATTTTACTTTAGTAGTAGATAAGGTAACTATCTTCTAACATTTACTCATTTGACTCACTACTCCAAATAAAATTAAAGAATAATTACTTGTTGATCTCTAGTTATCAAGATCTCCAACCCGACTAGGATGTATACATCTGGATGTGTACACTTAATATATTAGTTTAGATCATTTACACTGTTGGAAATACGATGCCATTTAATTGAAAATCCTAAACATTAATTATTTCATGTATCTCCTAGATTCTTGGAATGTGTTCAACAACACTAAGATTAGGATGAGATTAATTATTTGGATGAAATAAATCATGAAATTGACAGTTGTAGTTATTCCTAAATAATAGGAGCATGCGGGTGCACACATGGTAAGGTGAAACTTACCTTGTGTTCAGTTAACTATTCAGAGTAACAGTTAACACTTCTGAATGCATGTAAAGATGCTAGGAGTTAGGATTTGATGTTTGCATGTTTGAAGTTTAGTTTAGTTTAGAATCAGTTTAGTTTAGTTTAGTTCAGTTCAGTTCAGTTATGGTTCAATTATCTTCAGTTGCATGCATGTTGGTTATTTTGAGTTGCATGTAGTTAGCTTCAGTTAACTTGGAATGCATGGCTAATAACATTGAGTTGCATGACAGATAACATGGACTATCTCTAGTTAACAGGGGATGACCATTCTTGCATGAATGGTGTTGAGTAAATGTTTCAGTTAACTAGAAATAACTTGGAGCCAACTTGGGCATCCAAGATGATATATTGGATTTACCTCTCATGCATGATAAGATATTCTAAAGGCTCAGTTAAGTAGGATTACTTAAGGGCACCAACTTTGAGGAAGAGCTTTGGATTTATCACCAAAGTGAAGGATGAGTTGTAGCTTAAGTTTGGGATGCCCAAATGGATGAAGCACATGTTTTAGCATTGTTATTCACAAGATAACTCTATTTGCATGAGATATGGCATACCTTTTAGAGATAGGGCTTGTGTATTCTAATTCTAACTCATGTTGAGTTTACAAAGTTGATTAAAGCCTATATATCTCAAGCAAGTAGAATAGAGTTGAGAGAGTTTTTATTTGCAAGTTGTGAAGAAGATTGGTAAAGACAGAAGAAGCATTCTCAAGCAAGAATTGGAGCTATTGTAATTCAGAGATTGAATAATAGAATAATTCTTGGTGGGGTTTTTTCCTGAAAGGGTTTCTCCACGATACATCTTGTGTGATATTTCTAATATCCTTTCTAGTTCTTCTATCAACTTCTCTCTTCATTCTACAATAGTAAAATGAATTAATCAAGATAAACATCAACAAATAATATATGTAACAAAGAAAGAGCTTACTTATATCAACAATATTAAAGTTTTACAGAGTATTAAGAAAAGAAAACACCTCATTTTTAAACATTTGGTATCAGAGCTGAGGTTGGGTAGAGTATTGGGATGCCTTTCTCTTTAAATATTGGAGGTTTTTTGGGCTTAGTGGGAGCTTTTATTATTTTTGCTATTGCTGATTTTGAAAAAAATAAGTTTGTTATAGAGGTCATTGAGAGCTTGGATTCACAGGTTTAGTGTGAGCTTATGACAGAAATGGGGTTTTGATTATGTGCATCATGATGCCATGGGATTTCTCACTATCACAGTTCAGTGGGAGCATTTGGAAATGATGTGGATCCTTGGTTGTAGGATGGTTTTGTTATTATGCCATGGTATACTCTTGCTTAGCGGTTTAGAGTTGTCGCATAATACATGTTATGATAATTTTGATCATGAGGAAAGATCTGAAATTCCATATGCTTTTGACAAGTAATGGTTTGATGTTTATCTTGTTGTCGTGTATAGCTCGGTATCATAGTTCAGTGGGAGCTTTGGTAGGATATAGTAATCTTCATAGAGAGGATGGTAGTCATGATGCCATGTGTGACTTGGTGCCATGGTTCAGTGGGAGTTGTTGGCAGTGACTTGGATGCATCATTGGTAAGGTTATCTCCATGTGATTAGAGATATGGTTTCTTGGTTTAGAGTATATTTGTAATGGATGCCATGGTTTACTTTTGCTATTGATGTATAAGCATGTTATGGTGCATGTGATCTCCTAAGATGAGAAGGTTTGGTTAGATCATGGATGCCATGTTTATGTTCAAGGTTGGAGCTTTGACATTGATCTTGCGCAATTCTCTTAAGTATTGGGTACATTAATCATTTTCTTGATTACTTCATGAAAGTGTTGTGTTGCATTTGGACTTTGGCATGGATTGGTTGGTTACAAGTCCTCATGGATACTTGGAGAAATATGTGAGGCTAGAATTCTCTTATGGGAAGAGACTTTTGTTGGAATGGTTACTTGTAAGAAAAGCTTTTCAACAGAAAAGACCGAGGATTCTACACCTTGGTTGAATGTGAATTCAACACACTCGGTGGTTTAGCATGCCTCTAAAGAGGTGGTTTGGTTATAGAGGCTTGGGAAAGGTATTGGTTTGGTTGATAATGGGAAGGTATTAATTGAGAAAGTTAACACTTTAATTAATGTTACAGATTATCTTATGAAACTATACAAATAAGTTCTCTTGGTTTTAATCATTTGCTTGGAACCTTCATGATTATGCAGGTTGCATTTGAAGTTAGTGTGGTTTGATTAGTTGGGTTAAGAAGGCCATTGGCTTTGAGACTTGTACTTGTTTTATTATTCCTTGTTTAGAATAATTGCAATGTATAATGTCAAGTGGGAGAATGTTGGAAATAGGATGCCATTTAATTGCAAATCCTAAACATTAATTATTTCATGTATCTCCTAGATTCTTGGAATGTGTTCAAAAACACTAAGATTAGGATGAGATTAATTATTTGGATGAAATAAATCATGAAATTGGCAGTTGTAGTTATT
The DNA here is from genome assembly GCA_007258455.2 of Sequoia sempervirens. Classification (NCBI taxonomy): domain Eukaryota; kingdom Viridiplantae; phylum Streptophyta; class Pinopsida; order Cupressales; family Cupressaceae; genus Sequoia; species Sequoia sempervirens. Next base: position 180,095,246 of record VDFB02000017.1, read on the forward strand.
CCTAAATAATAGGAGCATGTGGGTGCACACATGGTAAGGTGAAACTTACCTTGTGTTCAATTAACTATTCGGAGTAACAGTTAACACTTCTGAATGCATATAAAGATCCTAGGAGTTAGGATTTGATGTTTGCATGTTTGAAGTTTAGTTCAATTCAGAATTAGTTTAGTTTAGTTCAGTTCAGTTCAGTTATGGTTCAATTATCTTCAGTTGCATGCAAGTGCATGTTGCATGCATGTTGGTTATTTTGAGTTGCATGTAGTTAGCTTCAGTTAACTTGGAATGTATGGCTAATAACATTGAGTTGCATGACAGATAACATGGACTATCTCTAGTTAACAGGGGATGACCATTCTTGCATGAATGGTGTTGAGTAAATGTTTCAGTTAACTAGAAATCATTTGGAGCCAACTTGGGCATCCAAGATGCTTTATTGGATTTACCTCCCATGCATGATAAGATATTTCTAAAGGCTCAGCTAAGTAGGATTACTTAAGGGAACCAACTTTGAGGCAAAGCTTTGGATTTATCACCAAAGTGAAGGATGAGTTGTAGCTTAAGTTTGGGACGCCCAAATGGATGAAGCACATGTTTTAGCATTGTTATTCACAAGATGACTCTATTTGCATGAGATATGGAATACCTTTTAGAGATAGGGCTTGTGTATTCTAATTGTAACTCATGTTGAGTTTACAAAGTTGATTAAAGCCTATATATATCAAGCAAGTTGAATAGAGTTGAGAGAGTTTTTATTTGCAAGTTGTGAAAAAGATTGGTAAAGACAAAAGAAGCATTCTCAAGCAAGAATTGGAGCTATTATAATTCAGAGATTGAATAATAGAATAATTCTTGGTGGAGTTTTTTCCTGAAAGGGTTTCTCCACGGTACATCTTGTGTGATCTTTCTAATATCCTGTCTAGTTCTTCTATCAACTTCTCTCTTCATTCTACAATAGTAAAATGTATTAATCAAGATAATCATTGACAAATAATATATGTAACAAAGAAAGAGCTTACTTATATCAACAATATTAAAGTTTTACAGAGTATTAAGCAAAGAAAACACCTCATTTTTCAACATTTGGTATCAAAGCCGAGGTTGGGTAGAGTATTGGGATGCCTTTATCTTTAAATATTGGAGGTTTTTTGGGCTTAGTGGGAGCTTTTATTATTTTTTCTATTGCTGATTTTGAAAAAAATAAGTTTGTTATAGAGGTCATTGAGAGCTTGGATTCACAGGTTTGGTGTGAGCTTATGACAGAAATGGGGTTTTGATTATGTGCATCATGATGCCATGGGATTTCTCACTATCACAGTTCAGTGGGAGCATTTGGAAATGATGTGGAACCTTGGTTGTAGGATGGTTTTGTTATTATGCCATGGTATACTCTTGCTTAGCGGTTTAGAGTTGTCGCATAATACATGTTATGATAATTTTGATCATGAGGAAAGATCTGAAATTCCATATGCTTTTGACAAGTAATGGTTTGATGTTTATCTTGTTGTCGTGTATAGCTCGGTATCATAGTTCAATGGGAGCTTTGGTAGGATATAGTAATCTTCATAGAGAGGATGGTAGTCACGATGCCATGTGTGACTCGGTGCCATGGTTTAGTGGGAGTTGTTGGCAGTGACTTGGATGCATCATTGGTAAGGTTATCTCCATGTGATTAGAGATATGGTTTCTTGGTTTAGAGTATATTTGTAATGGATGTCATGGTTTACTCTTGCTCTTGATGTATAAGCATGTTATGGTGCATGTGATCTTCTAAGAGGAGATGGTTTGGTTAGATCATGGATGCCATGTTTATGTTCAAGGTTGGAGCTTTGACATTGATCTTGTGCAATTCTCTTAAGTATTGGGTACATTAATCATTTGCTTGATTACTTCATGAAAGTGTTGTGTTTCATTTGGAGTTTGGCATGGATTGGTTGGTTACAATTCCTCATGGATACTTGAACAAATAGGTGAGGCTGAAATTCTCTTATGGGAAGAGACTTTTGTTGGAATGGTTACTTGTAAGAAAAGTTTTTCAACAGAAAAGACCGAGGATTCTACACCTTGGTTGAATGTGAATTCAACACACTCGGTGGTTTAGCATGCCTCTAAAGAGGTGGTTTGGTTATAGAGGATTGGGAAAGGTATTGGTTTGGTTGATAATGGGAAGGTTTTAATTGAGAAAGTTAACACTTTAATTAATGTTATAGATTATCTTATGAAACCATACATATAAGTTCTCTTGGTTTTAATCATTTGCTTGGAAGCTTCATGATTATGCAGGTTGCATTTGAAGTTAGCATGGTTTGATTAGTTGGGGCAAGAAGGCCATTGGCTTTGAGACTTGTACTTTTTTTATTATTCCTTGTTTAGAATAATTGCAATGTATAATGTCAAGTGGGAGAATGTTGGAAATAGGATACCATTTAATTGCAAATCCTAAACATTAATTATTTCATGTATCTCCTAGATTCTTGGAATGTGTTCAACAACACTAAGATTAGGATGAGATTAATTATTTGGATGAAATAAATCATGAAATTGACAGTTGTAGTTATTCCTAAATAAAAAGAGCATGCGGGTGCACACATGGTAAGGTGAAACTTACCTTGTGTTCAGTTAACTATTCGGAGTAACAGTTAACACTTTTGAATGCATGTAAAGATCCTAGGAGTTAGGATTTGATGTTTACATGTTTGAAGTTTAGTTCAGTTCAGAATCAGTTTAGTTTAGTTTAGTTTAGTTTAGTTCAGTTCAATTATGGTTTAGTTATCTTAAGTTGCATGGAAGTGCATGTTGCATGCATGTTGGTTATTTTGAGTTGCATGTAGTTAGCTTCAGTTAAATTGGAATTCATGGCTAATAACATTGAGTTGCATGACAGATAACAGGGACTATCTCTAGTTAACAGGAGATGACCATTCTTGCATGAATGGTGTTGAGTAAATATTTTAGTTAACTAGAAATCACTTGGAGCCAACTTGGGCATCCAAGATGCTTTATTGGATTTACCTCTCATGCATGATAAGATATTTCTAAAGGCTCAGTTAAGTAGGATTACTTAAGGGCACCAACTTTGAGAAAGAGCTTTGGATTTATCACCAAAGTGAAGGATGAGTTGTAGCTTAAGTTTGGGACGCCCAAATGGATGAAGCACATGTTTTAGCGTTGTTATTCACAAGATAACTCTATTTGCATGAGATATGGCATACCTTTTAGGGATAGGGCTTGTGTATTCTAATTCTAACTCATGTTGAGTTTACAAAGTTGATTAAAGCCTATATATCTCAAGCAAGTTGAATATAGTTGAGAGAGTTTTTATTTGCAAGTTGTGAAGAAGATTGGTAAAGAAAGAAGAAGCATTCTCAAGCAAGAATTGGAGCTATTGTAATTCAGAGATTGAATAATAGAATAATTCTTGGTGGAGTTTTTTCCTAAAGGGGTTTCTCCACGGTACATCTTGTGTGATCTTTCTAATATCCTTTCTAGTTCTTCTATCAACTTCTCTCTTCATTCTACAATATTAAAATGAATTAATCAAGATAATCATCCACAAAGAAAATATGTAACAAAGAAAGAGCTTACTTATATCAACAATATTAAAATTTTACAGAGTATTAAGCTAAGAAAACACCTCATTTTTCAACATACACTACATGTGATAAATTAAGAAATCAAGTAGAGTTCCTTTTAATTGCTTGAACACCCTCTTCACATATCACCTATATTTTCTTACCTAGCTTCCCTAGTTTTGAACAACCACTAATTTGGTAAAGTCTAGTCTTGTTTACAACATCACATACATGACACTTTTCATGACACTAGTATAAGAAACATTCTGCATATCATGCAAAGGCTCCATATATCTAGGAGACTATTCCATAATTGGTTTTGTGCCAACTAGTAAAGGTGGATTTACGAAATTACTATCATACATTCCAAAGTTTCGTAAAATAGTTCTGTGATACTTATTTTTATTTAACCACAATTTTATATCGTTCATATGCTTATATATCTCCATACTAAGTATGCTTCTAGTAGCTCCTATGTATTTCATATAAAATTTACTAGATAACCAGGTTTTTAGTTTTTGATTGAAAGTTTTATCATTTCTAGTAATAAAAATATTATCAACATATAAAATTCATCAGAATATGGCCAGTTACCTACTTGAAATACAAATAATATCTAATATCACTTCTTTCAAAATCCAATTGAACATTGCACACGTGTTAAAATTTTGATTCCACATCCATTGAAACTAAATTGATCCATATAAAGACCTATATAATTTTTCAACCAATTTCTCTTTACCTCTCAACTTAAATTATGTTGGTTGTTCCATATATATTTCCTCCTAGTATCCATCCAAGAATTTGTTGTTTTGACATCCACTAGCTTAAAAATATAGTAAAATAAAAATAGATAACAACATCATAATAAAACTCAACATAGCTGCATTAAAAAATGTCATTGAAATAAATTTATTTAAATTAAGAAAACTCATTTTCCACCAATCATGTCTTCTATCACTCTATTAGAATTGTCAAAAACATGAACCATAGGATCAAACAATTTAGAAAGAAACTTTTAATGCAAGATATCTACAAACAAAGAATTGTTATATTCCTCAATAAGAAAAAGCTATAGAAGAATCTCAAGAATCTTTAAGGAAAATAAAAGTCCTCAAAGGTTGAGAGTTTGAGAGATAAGAGATAATACAATGACCTATTTGAGCTATAAAGAAGCAACTCTAAATGGTAAAAAGATTAGATCAGGACAAGTGTCAGCATCACACACAGTGAGATAGAATGATCTAATAATAGTTCATTGCAATTAACATAGAAAAACACTTAGTGTTAACTGAATAAAGAACTCCTAAGTTTTGGTTAAATGCGTGAGAATAAATTAGACTAATAATTCATTAAAGGTTAATTAATTATTAGCCAATTCATGATTAATCTCACACCCCACTTAAGATAAACTTAGGGATTAATTAAAAACCGTAAAAATAGAATACATGATGGGTCCCAACAAACAAGGCCTAGTCAGGTACCCATGTACAAACAAAAGATCTATCAAAACTAGAGAAAAAGATAAAACCACAGTGGGGGAAAGTCCTCTCCAAAAGAGATAAAGGAGAATGAAAGAATGAAAAATCCAACAAATCATGGTGAAGGACTAAGAAGCCTCCAACCCAAACAATATCCTAAAAAATAGAGGAACATGTAAAACATCACTAAAGCACGAAGAAGATGTAGAATGTTGTCAAAAGATGAATGATATGGTGCTGAATTGAAGAACCTCCTCTACATGAGTGCCCACAATGACACTACTTAAGTCAAATGGAAAACAAAAGCAAAACATTTGGAACTTGAAGATAAAAATGCCAAGATCAAGAAGATAGTAATTTGCACGAGTGCCCCCAATGACACTACTTGAATTAGATGGAAAATAAAGGAAAACATTTGAAATTTGAAGATAAAAATGGTACATGAATCTACATGAGTGACCCCAACAACACCAAACATGCAAGATGCAATTCAAAAATATAGGTGCCAAATAGTCTTAAGAACATTGATCAATAGAAATACAATAATCTACATGAGTGTCCCCAGTGACACTACTCGAATTAGATGGCAAACAAATGAAAACATCTAGAACATGAAGATACAAATGGTACATGAGCAAATAGTCTTTGATAAATAAAAATGGAAGTTCGCCTCAAGAAAATAGGAATGCAAGAGTGCCCATATGGTAACTAATCCATCTCATTGAAATAAATGTAACCAAACACTAATGTGCGTTGCATCTAAAAGTACATAGGAACAAGAACTAGATACATAGATCACTTCAAACCATGAAACAAAGGAAGCATTAGCACCAACAGTAGAAACCTCCCCATAATGTTGAAAAAGGAGAGCCAAGACAAGTACATTGAAACTATGTAAAACCAAGAAGTGCATGATGAAGAAACAAGCTACAAATAAAAGGGTGTGCAAACTAAAGCACACACACATGAAGCAAGAATCACTAGGATTCACTCTTGTTGTGGAAGGGACACTCACTTGACAAATGTGTGATGGAAAACCAAAGGAAAACATCAACCCCCCCATGGCACTTTATATCATAGTGTGAATACAAAAGACACAACAATATGTGCAAAATCCCCAAAAAGAATACACCAAAATAACAATTTATCTTAGTACGCCTACAAAAGAAGTGCATATAGTGGAACCCATAATGTCCAAAAAGGACTACATGTTGAAAATACAATTCTCTGATAGAAAAAGAGGAAAATGGTAGTACCATGATGAAATATACAAAAATAATGCATTTTCAAAAAAAATGGCACTCGAAAAGGAGTTTGGATGCAGAAGATATGACTCGTCAAAGTCTCCAAAATGAGAACTAAACAAAATAAGCACTAAGAAAATAGACTTTAGAAAGAAACTATAATTCCAAATTGGAAACCTCCTATACCATTGCGAAGAGCACAAAATTCTACCACATTTAGAAAAAAAAAGTACTAGAAAAGACCACTATATGGCCGAGTTATGGCCTCTATGAGGTGCAAAGCTAAAAAACCCAATGGAGAGGGACTGAATAGGGCAAAAAAGCATATCTTCCAATTTTTTCAAAAACACCTCCTAAAATAGAGGACCACCAAATTTAGTGTGCTAAGGAAAAAATCTCCAATATAGTGCATTTATTCTACAAAAAAAAGCACAAAATGGCTATTTTTATTTTAAAGTTAAAAAAACCTAAAAAACTATTATATTTTTTGAAAATTATATATATAACTCATTTTTTTTGAAAAAAACACATTATTTTTTTAGATTTTTTTTTAAAATGGGGCTTGCTGCTCTATCAAAATCGTAGGGGCCAGTATACCCCCCTATGGTACACTTCCTCAGAGGGGCGGAGCCCAAGGGCCTATCACCACAGGGGTGGCAATTACCCTTGGGTACGACCGTAATAATTTTTTTAATATTTTTTAAATATAAAAACCTACTATTTGATTGTTTTTAAAAAAAAATTGAAAATAATTTTTTTAAAAATAATCCAACCTTATAAAAAAATGTCTTTTTTCAAACTTCATGCATGTGAGTCCATACAAGGGCCATATGAGTCCTTGTACAAAAAATTGCCTCAAAAGCTTTCAACGTTGAAATAGGCAAAATTTATAGTCAAAATTTGTGAAATCAACCTCCTGAACACAACCGTGAGGTTCTTTTTGGCTCAAAATACTCTGAAATTGTAGCTACCCTCTAGATTAAAAAAAAAAACTGTTTCAAACCATCACAAATCTGACCTCAGGAGTCCAAATCAAGCCAAACAATTTAAGGAAAATCTAACTTTCTTGACAACTCTGAATCAAATAGTGAGATCCTTTTCACGTCAAAATGCACCAGGGAAAACTTTAAGAAACCCCCCTGGAAGAAGCTATAAAATTCTGGTGAATCTTTCATACTTCGCAAAAAAATATTAATTTTAGAGGCAATTTTTTTCGTTTTTCGTGAAAAATAATCCCCATTGGCGAATCTTTTGTAATCGCTAGAAGTCTGTGGAAAATTCTGGTGGAATGCATTTTTTTTAAAACCACTAAAATATTTTCATTGGCGATTAAAATCTATTTTCAAACTAATAAAATATTTCCATTGGCAAATTAAACCTATTTTCAAACTAGAAAAAATAATTTTGTTGGCAATTTTTTTTTCAAACTAAAAAATAAAATTCATTGGTGAATTAAACCTATTTTCAAATGATTAAGAGAAAAACATTGGCGAATTAAACATAATATCAAACTAATAAAAAAATTCATTGGCCAATTAAATATAGTGGCGAATCCACTACCATTCGATGAATTTTCAATGGACGATTGTACTTGCATTCTGGAAGTATATCTCTCAAGCACTAAATTTACGAATGGAAACCTCTGGAATAACACTAGAACCGTTAGATGTGGACACGTGACGAGATCAAGGATCATCATCGTGGTAATTAATCTGACAGGTTGGATTTTGGCTATGAGCGATAGAAGAACTTAAGTGGTAAAAATATGCACGTGCATTAAGTTTGTTTTAAAAGAGGGTCCACCTAGAAAGAACATAGGACCAAGGCTTAAAAACTTAAGAACGTTTTACAAAAAGGATGTAGCACATCAATCTAACCATGACTGTTTGATGACTTTTTGATGGATGACTTTAGTTGCATTCCAAAAGTATATCTCTCAAGCACTAGATTTGTGAATTGAAACCTCTGGAATAGCAGTAGAACCGTTAGATGTGGACGCATGGTGAGATCAAGGGTCATCATCATGGTAATGAACCCAACAGGTTGGATTTTGGCGATGAGCGATAGAAGAACTTAAGTGACAGAAATATGCACATGCATAAAGTTTGTTTTAAAAGAGGGACCGCCTAGGAAGAATGTAGGACCAAGGCTTAAAAATTTAAGAATTTTTTTTTTATCAGTGATACTTTTTTATTTTATTAATTATAAAGCAAAAGATACAGATTCTATAAAGTTCGCAACATCCAAAAACTACCAAAAAAGTTGATCGGTGATACTTGTTTATTTTATTAATTATAAAGAAAAAGATATAGATTCTACAAACTTCACAACATACAAAAACTATCAAAAAGGCTGAATAACCAGCTAAAAAACGAGAGTATCAAAACTTCCCTAAATAGCTACACCTTTGTACTACCAAAAAAAGTAACAACCTATACCCAAAGCCACTTAAAGATTACAATTTCACAGCCAATCCAAGCCTAACCTCAAAATTCTGACGCAGAGGCTAAAAACAAAACAGAAAACTACACTTTACGTTAACCATTATTACTCATTCTTCTTCGAAGACTCACCCATCTCCAGAAGTAGTATCTCCTTTAACGGTTTTGGCTTCTTTCGTGGACGTAGTCCCTTCTTTTCACGCATCTCCTCTCTGGAAACTTCTTTTAGATTTTCTATTGTTTCCGCTAATGCCATTATCTCAGCACAAATTTTAAGTTCTTTCCACCCATGCTCGGCTCCTTCCCACCACCAGTCTTTAGTGCGACCCTTTGGCATCTGATAAAGAGGTGATTTAAATCCGCAAGCTTCGGGCCCCCACCATCCATTCCTTATATTTTTACCAACCCTACTCCTGGTATTGCCTGTTGCAGAATGCTTTCCATGTCCACTAAAAAGTCTTTATGCACCAGAGTTTTCATTAGTCTCCTCACCTCATTCATAAGTTCTCTTAAGTCTAAACCCCAAGTCATGACCAATGAATAAATATCCATATTCGTTCTGAATCTATGTATCATTTTTTCTAATCCATCCCCCAAAATTATTTGAACTTCTTGCACCACCTACTCTTGTAGAGAAATAAACCTCGTAGCCTCTGCACAGACACTTTACCCACAAAGGGGTCTAGCTTCCTCTGCAATGTCATGGTGAAACTGGCTTTCGTTGCTTTTCTGTTTCATTGGCTTCCAACCTATCACCCGCCACCGAAAGGATACAATCCTATTATCCTTACACTCGAACTCGAAGAAGCATTGAGGGTGATAGGTGAATGCCATTATAACACCTCATTTCATCAACCTTCTCCATAAATGCACCATGCTTGTCACCTTTCCTATCTTAATTCACCAAAGTTGAGGTTTTGGTACTTTTCCTAACCTTACTACCTTATTAACTTAGTTGCAAGTCTTTCTTGGTCGTCTTTGTAGTCGATGGGTTGAAAGTTTCAAAAAATTTGAAACTTCAAACTTTGATTCTAATGTTAGAAATTTTAGCGACCACATAACATTATGGACCAAGACCGTTCGGTGAATTTTCAATGGACGACTGTAGTTGCATTTTGGAAGTATATTTCTCAAGCACTAAATTTGTGAATGGAAACCTTTGGAATAACACTAGAACCGTTAGATGTGGACATGTGATGAGATCAAGGGTCATCATCATGGTAATGAATTCGATGGGTTGGATTTTGGCGATGAGCGATAGAAGAAATTAAGTGGCAGAAATATGCACGTGCATTAAGTTTGTTTTAAAAGAGGGTCCGCCTAGGAAGAACATAGGACCAATGCTTAGAAACTTAAGAACATTTTACACAAAGGATGTTGCAAATCAATCTAACCATGACCATTCGATAAATTTTTGATAGGCAGTTATAGGTGCATTCCGCAAGTAAATCTCTAAAGCAGTAGACTTGTGAATTGAAACCTCTGAAATAACACTAGAACCGTTAGATGCGGACACGTGTCAAGATCAAGGATCATTTCTCTCTTTTCAATGACTTGGTGTATTACATTTCATTTAATTGAAATTCTCAATCTTTTTGAAGAACGTGTGGTAGTCGTACTGCTTGCGACGATTAATACCATATGAACATCTAAAGCAATTGATTGGACAACTCATGAGTCATAGCTTTAATCAAACAAGATTTGTAATGATTTCAAATTTTCATAATTCATATCATTCGAGTGACACTGGATTCTGGCGATTTTGATAGCTTGTCACTTGTCAGCTTCAGGTATAGTTTGCATGCAACCAGACGCCAATCAAATTAAACATTTTAATTGTACATGTAAGGCTTAAGTTATTGTTACACAAATCGATTAAGTTGGTTTTTTTGTTTTTGTGAATAACCATTATGAATCATGATTATACGATATATGTAACCTCATAGTGCACATGTGACACGTGTGAGGTGTACATAGGAACTAGGCTGGTAGTGGCACTATTGGCGGCACTATTGGCCCATAAATAACTAAATAAGGATAGTGAATAGTAGCACAACTAAAATCATTCATTGAAGGCTAAAGGCCTTACTATTGAGTGCAATGTTTGCATTGTCATAAGGGTTTTCATTTTGTAGGGTTAATAAGGATTCAAGAAGAAGATCATGTGGCATTATTGGGGATACTCTAAATTCTCCTACCTACAATTATGTAGTCACAAATTCAAAGACCAATTTCATTCAGGCTTCAAGTTTAGAATGGGGGGAAATGGAAAGAAGTTGATTTGGTTCACTTGACTTCTCAGACAAGTTTTGAACCAAGAGAGGGGCTCTGATGGGCATAACCAATATTCTCAGTGCATAGAAGCTGCAAGTAAGAGATGGGAGCAATTTTACAACCCCTCATCTTCTGCATGACTTTGATTTTCAAAGGGGAGAAGTACATTTTGTATCTTCACAACTCCTATTTCCCCGGTTTGATTGGCGCCCTTTTCTCCATGCATTCATTTTCAAAGCTACTGGTTCATTTGGGAAGTCCCATGCATTTATTTTTAGAGCCCATGGTTGACCGAGAAAGTCCCATTATTTTCAGACAAGCATGTATTACATTTACATTTTCACCAACGATCTAGCAAAAAGCTTGGTGCTTGCACTTACATTTGTATTTGTACTATGTAATAATGTGACATTGTCATTTAGTTGCAATAAAATAAATGGTTGTGCTATTAAAAAGCAATTGATGAATCTATTTATATCAATTTTTTTTCCTTTAAGAAATTATCTATTTATGAAATAATTGCATGCAGATTTAAAACTTAAAATTAAAACATGAAGCAATACAAATACTAAATTTAAGTACTCAAATTGATTAAGTTTGTTTTTTGGTTTGCGTGACCCATGATTATCACTATACCCAACCTCACACATGACACGTGTGAGGTGTACACAGGGACCAGCCTGGTAGTGGCACTATTGGCAACACTGCTGGCCCATAAATAAGAATAGCACTTGAGCACAACTGAAATAATTCATTGAAGGATAAAGGCTATACTATTGACTCTCAAGTGTAATGTGTGAATTTTCATAAGGGTTTTCATTTTGTAGGGTTAATAAGGATTTAGGAAGAAGATGATTTGGTATTATTGGGGATACTCTAAATTCTCCTTCCTGTAGTTATGTAGTTACAAAGTAAAAGACCAATTTCCTTCAAGTTCAGAATGGGTGGAATTGGAAAGAATTTGATTTGGTTGCCCAGACTTCTCAAATAGGTTTTGAGCCCGAATGGGGAGCTTTGATGGAGATAAGTGCTCTCCAAGTGCATGGAAGTAGCAAGTAGAAGATGGGAATGGTTTTACAACCCCTCATCTTCTGCATGACTCTAATTTTCAAAGAGGATAAGTACTTTTTGTATCTTTAACAACTCCAATTTCCCCCGTTTGATTAGCCCCCTTTCACCCATGCATATTTTTCAGAAACCATGATTGGCGGTGGCCCCCCTCCATGCATTTATTTTCAAATGACAGAGAGTTAGAGACCATGGCAGAAGCTTGGTGCTTGCGCTTACATTTGTATTTGTAGGTATCAAGACATAATAACTCGACCAAAATAACCCTGGAAAAAATAACCCAACCAAAATAACCCAAGGACAAAATAACCTAGGGTCATAATAACCAATGGAAAAAATAACCCTTGGTCAAAATAACCCATGGACAAAATAACCCAAGGTTATTTTAGATCAAGCTAGTAAACTAGAAATGACATAAAATAAATTATAAATATGATTGTGAGGCACCATAGAGGCTATTTAGGTCATTTTTAAACCATATAACCACTATATACCCCTAAAATAGCCTTAAAACACCTTTTATATGCTTAAATAACCTATAAAATGATAAATAATTATAAAAATAAAGACAATTTCGTGGGAATAAGTTGATTAATTTGAAGACACATGGATTGGTAGACTAACCAGAAGAGGCAATAGATGATCACCCAAGTTTCCAATCACAATGTGGAATTTCTATTCAGCTACTCAAGATGATCTTCCCATAACCAATAATACTATTGAGGGATGGCACAAAGGATTTAGTGAATTGCTTCAAGCATTGCACAAATTAGTCTGGAAATTCATCAAAGCAGTGAAAAAAGAATAGAGTCTCCAAGAGAATACAATAGAGAAATATATGGCTGGATACACTAGGCAACGAAGTATGAAAAAATACCGTGAACTCAAAGAAAGACTAAAACGATTGGTTGATGGTTATGACAACCATAACATTTTAGATTATATAAGAGGCATTGCTTATAATTTGACACTTTAATTGAAATTTTGAATAATAATTTTTTTTTAGCAACTTACATGTAATTTAAAAATTTTGTTTTCCTTTTTCTATATTCTTATGGGGATATTTTGTCCATGGGTTATTTTGACCATGGGTTATTTTGGCTTGGGTTATTATGACCCCAGGTTATTTTGTCCCTAGGTTATTGTGACCGGGTTATTTTGTCTAGGGTTATTTTAGCTGGGTTATTATGTCCCGTAACCGTATTTGTACTATGTAATAATGTGAAATTGACAATTGTCATTCAGTTGTAATAAAAATAAATGGTTGTGCTATTAATGTGATTATGTGACATTGTAATTCCTTTTATTAAGTCCTTTGCAACGTTACATGTTACTGTGCTATTAATGGTTGTGCTATTAATGTGACATTGTAATTCATTTTATAAAGGTGTTGATGTGAATTCTAGCACATTAAATGTTGAAAAAAATTTAAAACACATGTTTACTATTTATAATATATATCATAAATTACTCAACCGTTCGATGAACATTTGATGTATGGCTATAGTTGCATTCCAGAATGAAATGCATGAAGCGCTAGGGTTGTGAACCTAAACATCTGGAATCACCCTATAATTGTTAGATTTACAAAGATCAACGGTTTAGATTCTTTATAATTTGTTGTCAATACAGGACTGAAAAAAGCACTTTTAGTTTATATTGCTAAGTGATTTTATTTTTAAGTGAGAGGGCTAGCACACAGGGAGATTTTAGTCTTTAGTTTGGTCATTGTAGTGCACCACGACACCACCCTATTTTGGGTTCCACAGTTTCACTTCCGACAAAGCCATTTTAGAAACTCAGTTTCCACAACTGTCAGCATTAATCTTTCCAGGAATTACAAGTTGGGTAAGTGAAATAATTTATGTGGCTATGTTTCATCATTTGAAATTTCTTAAAATCTTATTTTGTCAAAATTTGAAGTTTGGGTTTTGGGCTAAGAGACTTAAGAATTAAGAAAAATTAAGGAGGACTAATAGGGAATTCACAGTTTCACATTGTATATGCATGTCTACCAACAATACTACTAGAGCAATGTCAGATAAAAAAATACATTATGAAAAATTGCTTAAAACCCCAGGTTTCACTGATGAAGACCATGATATTTATGATCTTGAAACCTATGGTAGGTGTACCTCAGAACTTAGATTTTCATCTGAGAATAAGGCCTCAAAGAAAATGCAAGTTAATAGTATCAGTGCACCATGGGTAACTAGATTAGGGTGCATGATGTTACGTGAGGTTTTCCCTTGCCTTGAATTTATCATGGTCTATGCCCAAAATTATGATGATAACAAAAGAGAAATTGTTAATAAAGATAGCAAAGAATAATTGTTATCCATTAATGCAAAAGAACTTGAAAAAGTATTGGGGTTTACATTTACAACCGAAGAATTTGGAAATGTCCACATTGACTTAGAAAAGCTTGCTAGTGATTATGGAGCAGTGGATGAAATGAAGAAAAAATCTTTCTTAAACAAAATAGTTCAAGATAGAAACAAATTGAAAGGTGATCATAAGCCTCCTTATGATTTGAAAAATTTTAAACCATGGGTTCAGGATACTATTTCCATGCTAGTATTTTTCCTTGGACTAGATTGCAATTAGGAACTGGGTGCATGCCTCCTTGAAATGGTGTATAATATCCATTATGGTGTTCCACATGTCAAATATAATTTTATTGAGCACATTGTAGAATCCATGCATAAACAATTTTTAATGATTAAAGGAGGTTCCACCAAGACATTTAGGTTCACAACCTACTTGTGCTATCTTTTTCTATTCAAATTCAGAGGAATGTTTCAGACCAACAAGCTTTAGATTTGGCACTATAGTAATCCTAAGGAAAAGAAAATGGCTCCAGTATATGAATGGACCACTGTTAGAAGGATGCATGATTCTCAAAGGAACTATAGTCATTTTGCAAACTACTTTTTGGCTCCATTGCATCAAGAAATTACAAATACTCCAATGCCTAGTTTGCCTATGTCATGTAGAAACTACATTCAATTAGGAAAAGAAATACAATTGGTTGATTGGTACTTAATGGAAGAATCTACTATGCTAAGATTTTATGCATCGGGAGTACAACCATACAAACTTCCAATACATGTGACAGAAAGGGTTTTTGCTTTGGAATATGCAAGGCAGATGCAGAGTACTGATGAACTACACTTTACCAGTCAACAAAAGACCTTATTTCCTTCTTTACCTTTTTCATGTGGAGGGATCAAATTCGAGAGAAAATCATTTAGTGTGGCACATAATCTTTTGAATTTTTTTGATTTTGATGCTATCTGTCACTGGCAATATGATCCATGTCACACCATTAAATCAATGATTGTGCTCAATAAGAATACTGCAAGTAGAATTCAACATGAAATTAAACCCTTGCTCAAAAACTTGAGAAACAAGGATTCTTGGGATGAGGTCAAAATTGCAATGGATAAAAGTGCTACTAAGAATGGTATTTCTTTTGAGCAATTGTTAGCAAAAAATATGGCATTGCATTGAAAGACAATCAGGAGGTACAACAATTTTTATCAAAAAAGTGCTAAACCATGTAGTAGAGTAAAAATTCCATGTTCTCCAGAGAAGGAAGTTACAAAAAAAAATTGGTCACAATAAAAAATTACTGCCTTTTGGTCTATGAGGAAGGAGCTAGTTGAACCTAGAGCTCTTGCAGAGTATGGAGATAATGAAGAAGACAATGAGTTTAGCTAATTGTGGAATATAGAGCATCTAGATGAACACGAAGATAAAGAAAGTGATCATGAATCTAATGATGATAGGGAAGAAGGAGGCCATGTCAATTTCAAACTTGGTTTAAGTGAGGCCACAAAAGAAGCACATACTACTAGAGTAGCCATAGCTGAAAAAATGGGTTATGAAGGTGGTCCTTTGGAATCCCAAAGACAAGGCCCTTGGATGGTAATAGATGTAGAGCATAGAAAAGCAAGTGATTTTTTTGGCCTTGGGATTGGAGGTGAAAAAGTAGACCTAGGGCATACAAGTCAATTTGTTAGAGCTTCAAATCCTCATCCTCATGGTTAGACACAATCACAACTAAGACATGCCCATGGTGGAGAGCTTAGTGCAACTAACACTGCCTTTGGTGGTGATGGTATGGGTAGTAGTACTAGTAGTGGTCAACATGTACTACAACAACAAACTACACACAAGAGGACAACAATAAAATATACCACAAAAACACCAGGTGATCAATGCATACAGGAGAGGCAAAGGATTTTGACAGGTCCAAGTCACACTACTAGTGAATCCACCACAAAGGAGTTATTTCTAGGCACCCCCAGTGCCAGTTAGTCTGGCTGCGACATCATTAGCAACTGTAAGTACTACTACTCCTATTCCTTCACCATTCAAGCATTCCATTGTTCCCGTGTCCCTAGGTTTTGATTACATTGAAGAGTTTAAAAAGAAATTAGACATGAATAAAAAAAGAAAAGAAGCAATTGATGGAGAGTGCATTTGCTATAACTTCAGAGCCTGCCACAACCATGGTATTACCCACATTTGACAAAAATAAAGAAATAATGGAGTACACATTTCTTGTTCCCACAGTTCAAGACAAACCAACAAATCAAATGGCTCAATCTGAATTCTAGGTGAACAATATTCAATTGGATTTTTTTGGACTTAGAAATATTGACAAAATTAATGTATCAAAGAAGAACAATGAATTGGTGTACACATCATTGCTAAAGTAAGATAGAGATAAAAAAAGGTTGCAGACTCAAATTGAAAAGTTACAGGACCTAGCAAATGAGAAAGCAAAGAGGAAAGCAACAAATAACAAGAGCAATGAATTAGAAAAAAGAATAAAAAAATCTACCTCTACATCAACAAGCAAAGAGGATAAGTAGAATGAGACTGCAATGAATGAACTAAAGAAAAGGCTAGATGAGAGAAACAAGAAATAAAATGAGGAAAAATCCACTTCAGAAAAACTAATCTGACTAAGCATTGCGAATGGAAATGCATAGTGGGAACAAAAATTGGAGAAGGAGAGTTCAAAAGAAATGAAAGATTGGTGGCATAGGTGATGGAAGCAAAAAATGAAATTGAGACTTGTCAAAATAAGTTATCTACATTTTTTAGAGAGACAATGAGCCATATGAAACAAAAGATCTGGGATAAAATAATGCAGAGGATTGATCATTTGTGTGACACGTTTCAATTGATTGATGCTATTAGACAACATCACAAGAAGCTCAACAAATATTTAGTGGACAACAAAATGTGTTGGAATTAGAGAAATCTGCAAAATAAATTCAACAAATAGTCTACAAAGCCAATGACAATGTTTTTAAATCAAAAGTGATTACTAATAGGCTTGCTACATCAATGAAATTGTCATCTATCATTGAAAAGCGTTTGAGAATGTGTGAAACAAAGGAACATTTGAATTTGGCTGCAAACAAGATGAAGAAGGTGGATGAAAAGGTAAGGAACTTCACAGAACTTGGTTTGCCAAAGGGTTTTGAGACAAATGAGCGATTCATTGGAAAGAATGATTTCAGAAAGAAGATGGAGGATGCAATGAAGATTGATTTGGGCCAGTTTCATTAGAACCCAGATGTGGTCAACTACTTGGATTCCATCAAACCATTGCTAACCTTAAATGAAAAATTGATTGA
Source organism: Sequoia sempervirens (assembly GCA_007258455.2). Taxonomy (NCBI): domain Eukaryota; kingdom Viridiplantae; phylum Streptophyta; class Pinopsida; order Cupressales; family Cupressaceae; genus Sequoia; species Sequoia sempervirens. The sequence goes on from VDFB02000017.1 coordinate 180,112,980, forward strand.
AGAATGCAAGACAGGTTCCAATTTGAATCATGAATTGTTAACAAATCTTCAAGTCAAACAACATCGGTTAGAACAAATGACAATTCCACCACCTGAACAGTGGAAGTTGCTAGAAAAGGTGTTGTAGCGATTTGATTTTTGATAGTATGGGTTTCCAAGTTCCAACTCGGCTCTGTGCAGAGTTGTCTTTGTTCCAACTCAAACTTTAGTAATGTGTCAATGTTAAATAACAAATTATATATATTATTTACTTTTTCATTTGAAAAAAAATTCTGATAGTGGTTTCAACTAATAGATACACTTTAAATGATTGTTGATGCTCATTGTTGTATATGCTACTAAGACTATTGCTAATATGTTAGTAAGCATTGAGCTGAGTGATGAATCGCTTAATACATGTTCAAGTTTTACTTTTAACACAATTAAAATATGAACTATAAGGTGACTTTAATTCCAAGCATCCATAATCTTAGTTAAATTGCATTACAATTCACACATTGATACTCAATCTCCATGATTAGTACTACTTATCATATCCACTAAACATTTATATGAACTCATGCTTTAATCAAGGTACTTTAATTGGTTCATTAAACTAGATCCAAAATTAAAACATACATCAATGCATAATCACAAAGAAGATTAATGAAAGATCATTGATCATATTTCATTAATAATTCATGTATAATTCACTTTGTTGAGTAAATTAAGTTCATGCATATGTAACCTTTGAGTTACGGTGTATTATCTATGAGTTTATTGAGTAGTGTGTCGGTGGATTATCTATTATTGGAATTGGAATGATATATTTTTGGTTAGTCTCTTTGTTGTGGTTACTATCACTCAAAGTCGTGGTTTTGGTGCTTTTCCTAACCTTAGTCACTAGTCCTTAGAGATTTATAATTTATAACCTTATCAGTCGCTAGTCATCAGAGTTTTATAATTTATGACCTTGTTGCAAAGTTCTAAATTTTCTTAACTTCTCGATTCCCCATGTTGGTTCACTTTGTTGAGTTGCAAACTTGCAAGTCTTTCTAGTTTCTTGGTCATCTTTGTAGTCGGTGGGTTGGAGGTTTTGAAAATTTTAAAACTTCAGACTTTGGTTCTAAGGTTCCTAGTTTTAGTAACTGTGATGCGACATTATGGACTTATGTATAGACTAAACTAGAGTTGTCTTTTGAAGAATTTCCAAAAGCATGCATGTTTCAAGGCTATCTTTACGAGGAATGAAATTGAATGCTGCATTTAATGCACATCCTATCAAAAACAACGACATAAGTGTGTGGCAAAGTTTTAATCAAACATTTAGCCTGCATTCTCGTTCTTTGGCAAGGCCAATACTTCTCAAGTGCAAACATTATTTTTACTTAGACATTTAACCTGCATTCTCATTCTTTGCTAAGGCTAGTACTTTTGAGGTGAAAACATTCTTTCTCTGCGAATTTTCATTTTGTGCTCATGTAGAGTGAACATACGGTCGACATAAGGGATACAAAGCTCAAACCTTTTAAGTTAGAAGAATTTTGGGTGCACCTAGAGAGGGATGACAAGTCTGAACTAGATATAAAACTCTTAGAAAGCAGGCTAGCTCAGGTTGGAGTATTTTTGGAAGCTTGTTGAGTGTGGACCTAATAAGTGCATGTGCGAGAAGGTACATTCTGCAGACATGGGAAATTAAAGTCACAGATAGGACTGTAATTGCAGAAATTTCTCCTGATGTTGTTTCTCGAGCGCTGGGGATTCTAGAAAGGGAATATCTAGAAGACATGTCTGTCACAGTGGTAGGTGAATTTTTTGAAGCAAATAAAGACTGGTGTAAGAACTCCATGGCCAAAACTTGGCTGAAGACTGAAAGGAGAGGTAAGTCGCAACTGCCAAATAAACTCAAAAGATTGCATTTTAAGGGAGAAATTGTAGATGCTATTGCTTTATTGCACCACGTTGTTGGGAATGCACAAGTTGAGTTATTTGAAGATTGGATGTGTCGGTTTATCTTGATAGTTTGTGATGAGAACTTTATCATTGACTGTGCTGAAGTTATTTGCTTCCATTTGAATGAGAAATTAATTAATTTCCATAAGACTGCTACTTTTTGTATGTGTTCTTGCTTGACCTACATTGTAGGTAGTTAGAGGTTCTTTTGGCTAGGGTTGGAGCTACAAGGAACCCCAACTTATGATATTCCTATGTATAAACTCTTTTCTCAGTTTACTAAAAAATTTGGAATGGGTGATTTTTGTCGTGTTAATGATGTATTTTTAATGGAGGTCATGAGGAAGCTGGATGGAAATCCAGAAATGTGCCTTTCCCCTGAATCCATTTCTCTTGTATCAAAATATGGGAGTTTTTATATCCAATTTGATAAGTTTTCCTATTTGGGAATAGGGGGTTTTGAGAAAGCCCCATTGAAACTACCTCGATATCCTGAAGATTTAATGATATTTTTGCAAGTTTTTCAACAAATGGAAATGGTTAATATTAAGTATACAAACATAGGGAAACGAGGGTATGCCTTCCCATTGGAGACCCCTTCTTTTTTGTGCAAAACAAACTAGATGGCCAGGGGAGCTGAAGGACTTCTCAAGGAATATAACCTCTAGAATTTGTCTATGAGAGCTAATTTTGACAATAAGGGTTTTCTGAAGTAGAATCTCTATGGAGGGATCTCATATCGACATCACCCATCTATCAAATATTTCTGGGAAGATTGTGTCGATGAGAATGAAGTTTTGAGAAGAGATTATATGAGGCTAACGCTAAAACAAATACAGGCTTTTGGTCTTCAATTTGACATTCCTAAAAATGTAGCTGAGGATTCAATAATCTTAGATCCTGGATATGAAAAATTTCTTGATAAATCCCACCCTAGGGTTGATTGGAACCAAAGTGAAATTTTAGATATGAGGGTGCGTGCTACCCCAGTGCTTAAAAGAACCCAAGACTGGTTGGATGGGAAATGGAAGCAAGTTGTTGGTCATGTTTAGGAGCCAAAGTCATCATAGAAGAATGAGCAGGGGTCTACGAAAGCATGTGGTGCAAGTGTGTCATTGGGGAAACCCTTTGTTAGGTCGTCTAGTGAAAATTCTCAATCAAGAGGTGATGGTGATAGGCCACAAGAAAAAACCAAGTTGAAGAGCATCTGTGAACAAGACAGTGTGCTTTCTCCTACCCCTAAGAAGAATACCAATCAAGAAAAACTTGTGGTTGCAGATTTTGAAGCTATTTTTAAATAGATCACTGAAGATAATATCTTTCCTCCTATGTTTGAAGACTTTGAAATGCCCTCTTCTCTTCCTGATAATTCGCCTTTCACTGGACTACTGCTCCTAAAGAAACTATTACTAGAAAATAATATTATGGTCTGACAGTAGCCTCCCCAGGATGGCTGAAAAAAGAAGTGGAGAAGAAGAGAAAGTATATTCCTACAATGACAGGAGTGGATATAGTTGAAAATTTACTTCAAAGCTCTTCAAATCCTAAGAAATCCAAGAGGATGCCAAGGATGGTGATTGTTTCTACTTTTGGAAATCAAATGAGTGACAAACTACAAAGTCACACATGTTGGTATGGGGCCTCCAACACTGGAAGGTGATATGTACCATGCCAATTATTGAGTCATTACCTTGATTAAAAGAGTGAAAGAATAGAGGAAAGAAAATATAAAATTGCAATCTCAAGTCCTCACATTGAGTAACTTTATTTCTTCATTGGTCACTCCTCCTACATCTAATGAAGCCTCAAGTTCTCAGCCTCAGGTAGAGGGCATCGATGTGCTCAACATAGAGAAAATTAAAAAGAATTTGAGTTATTCCAGAGCTGCTCTTGAGGGGATCAAAACAATATCTCAAGAGGCTATCTTCTTTCTAAATAAATCTTTGCAGTTTTACACTCGAGTTCTTGACAAGAGGAAGTAGTTAGTAAGAGAACTTCAAGATGTTAGAAAAGATCAAACTATTCTCTATGTGATCTCTCAGGAAATGAAAGAATTGAACTTTATGGATTTGAAGATATTAATTGGTGAGAAAATTTGGAATAATCTTAAGGAGCTAGAGCCTTCTTGGTTCAATTCATTAGAATAGAAATTGAATATATATGATAATCTGGTGAATGAAATTAAGAACACACTTGGAAAATATTATGAAATGTTGGAGGAAATTAAAAAATATTTTCATATTCTAGGAGTAGAAATTACTGATGAGTTTGATTAAAGGATTCTAGATATAAGAGAGATCTCTTTGAAGTTTAGAGAGAAATTCAATAAAGAAATATCCGATCTTACTACAATGACATGGGAGTCCTTGAAACTCAGTGCAATGGAGCTCAACTTGAAGACTTATAATTTTGGAGAAGAGAGAAGATCTTAGTTGTTGTTTGATTTTGAACAAGCTTTGGGAAAATGGAGAACCAGGTTACAAATTATTACAACTCCAAGGAGAAAAAACATCACCAAAATTGTCACCAAGTACTGGGAATATAGGAAAAGATTAAAGGCATAGGTGTTACTAAAGGATCGAAGGAAATGAAAAATATTGAAAGCGAAGGAGTCGGTGTTGTTTAGTTTTTAGTTTTTGTTTTTATGTTATTTTCTTTAGTTTGGCTTTCTTGATACTTCAAAGACTTTATTTTAATTTCTAAAATGGTTGTCTTCAAGGAACCGTTATCAAGACAAAAAAAACTCTTCTATTTTTATTGCTTTTCTTTTATTTCAATATAGAAAGACAATGGTGAAGTTCATGTATGCACAATCTTTGAGTTATGGTGTGTACTATGTGGATTTATTGTGCTTTTGCTGAGTAGTTTTCCAGTGGATTGTCTATTATTGGAATGATAAATTTTTGGTTAATTTCATTGTTGTGGAATGTTTATCTATGAATAAATATTTTATGGTGATGGATGTGTAAGGAATTCTCTGAATAATTTAGGTGATTTGGTAGTTTAAGCTTTTATTGTTTAAGTTGTGTGGATGTCTTTATAAGTTATTTATGTTGAACGATTAGCTTATAAGTTGTGGATGTTGAATTGTTAACTTCTATTCAAGGAATGGATTAATATTCTTTGAGTTATTTATCAAAGATTTTGTGAATGGAAATGCAATAGGAATTTATGAGTTGAGTAATAAGTATTGTTCTTTAAAAATGATGCATAAACACATATCAAATTCAATACCATGGAATACAATATAAAATATAAAATATCACAATTTCATGGAATACAATATAAAATATCATCAACTAAAGTTTGGAATATGATTCATGAAGTGCAATATAAAATAAAGTATCATGAAGTGCAAAGATTCACAATTTCAATTTTCATTCAATACAATATAAAATATCATCAACTACAGTTTGGAACAATGAAAATTGATTCATGAATCTTGTAGTGCAGTATAAATACCTAAAAGTTGCTAATTCTCTTCCATTTCCCAAATGGAGTAAGGGTCCCGAAACTAACGTTCAACATTAGATAGAGTAAAAGAGTTGTCTTGAAGCTCTTGATTTTGAGTCTGCTCTTCACCTTCTTCAGCCTGTGTCTCAAATTCAACATTCACTATGTCATTTTCGTCAATGTCATCTGTCCCAATCCCATTGCCCATGGAAGTGCCACCAATACCAGCCTTTGGAATTGGAGTGTTGCACAGACTAGTCCCTCTTCTTTCACATGTGGACCTCTAGATTGCAAGTGCCCTATTAAAAGGAAATTTTTTGATATTATACACAATTCCTTTCATCCTCAAGCAATTTTCCAAATTCTTGTCTAGTTTGTTTCTTAATTGATTTCAAAAACCCTAATGTACTGAAAACTCTCTCATCCTCCACTGACCCCAATATCATTATTTGACATAAATCAACAAGTTTGAAATATTTTGATATCTTATCATGCAATATTTCACTCTGACCTAAGTTTGTCCAAACCCTTGTTATTGATCTCGGTTCAAAGGCCTTGTCCTTGCCCATGGATTTGTATTGGTCCTTAATAGCTACTAAAAAATCCCTACATTGCTTTCTTATCTTATCTTCATTTAAAATTCCTTCTATTTTTTGCTCATTGATTGTTACAGTTTTCAAAAATTGTTCGATCAAGATTTTTACTTGAGCATGAAAATATCTTGGGTTATCTCGGTTTTCCCAAAATTGAGGATACACAATACTCATGGCTTCAAGTATTTCATCTTGAGGGAATCTTTCATAAATATCTAAGGAAAGAGATTTTGCAATTTCCTTCAAATTATCACCAACAGATTTAACAATGTCTTTAAAATCTTCCTCGTTAATAGGTACTTCTCTGCTAGAGTGCCTGGTAGTCTTACATTGGTACATTTGTATCTCATATCCATGTACATAGATACATAAGTGCCTGCTTCTATTAAACTGTAAATAATTATCAGGATCATTCAAATCAATAATTTTTCATCGTGTAGGTTATAATCTATGCCATCTTGTGTTAGATCTAAGTATAGATGATCGAGGGCCAAGCATGTATGTTTACGCAGATTGGCATATTCATTAATATACATAGCTCTGTCTTGGGTTTTCTTCACAAGACTATTCATTTCATCTAGCATGGGGAGAAGACTAGCTAAAGTCAAGAGTGTCTCTATATCGCTTAACCTATGTAAGAGGTCAGGAGCATTGTCTACCATGCTATGATTTTCGTACATCACTCTAATTAAGGATTGATATTCTAAAAGAACTCTTTTTGTTGGTCCATGTAGAGAGATCCATCTGGTATCGAAATCCTTGAGAAGCTTGTTTCCTGGTGTTATTCCCTTAGCAAAATTCTAAAATTCTGTGAAACATTTGGAACTTCAACAAAAGTATGCATGGATCTCACATACTAGATTTTCAACTTTTGATACTGTAGGAAACTTGCTTACAATTTTGAGTGCCAAATTTATTCTATGGGTCATGCAGTGAATGCCAAGCATTATGGTGCACTGTAAGTAGTTTGTAACTTTGTCCAAACATCAGTCCTTTGACCTTGCATCACTGCAGCTCCTACACACACCAACTTTTTTGCAATTGTCAACTCATCCATACCTATAATTTCATTCAAATATTTCTTGACTAGTTCAAATATATTATGCGATGTTGAACTATCCTTCATTTTATGAACAAAAAGAAGATGAGCTTGGCGAACATGTTGTTGTACAGTATACAAATGCATACAGACCCAAGAAGTATTGTTTACCGTAGTAACTTCATCTAAAGATAATGCAATGAAGTTTGACTCTTTTACTTTCTCCTTTAAATCTTCCTTTTCCACTGTAGCAAGACACTTTTCCCATTCTCATCCAGCGTTTACTGACCAATGTGTGTAGGTATAGTGAGGAACATTCAAAAAATATAATAAACCAAAATATTTTGGGTAGTCTGTCATAGGATGCCCTCTAGAAAAAATATGAAAAACAACACTCATCTGGACAATTTTTGACATATTTTCTCCTTCCATTGCTTTTCCAAATTAAGCCTCAAGTGTACCTTTACATGTAGCAAGCTTCAACATGCTTTGGTGATGCTCTTCATAATCTGCAACATACCTAACATGAAGACATTCTTCCTTTGATTTCCATCATAAGACTGATTGTTCCTTTATGTCTATGATTTTTTTTCATAAACTTTACCGATATGCTTTTCTATAGTGTCAATCTTTAGTTGCAACCTCTTGGGTTTTCCCAATTTCCAAGTACAAATCGTACATTTGGCATGTGTTTCTTTTTCAATATTGTTTGATTCCCCCATTGCTACAATGAATGGGTACTTTGACAAACAACCAAGTTGAAAATTCCTTGTCATTTCCCACTCACACCCCCTTTTTGGTTTTTTTTCCTTTTGTTTCTACCAATATCATCCTCATCCAATTCAATTATCTCATTTTGGCTAACTAGGGTATCCCTTGGAGCATCTTTTTCGGTATTGCCATCCCCATTTGAATTTGATACATTTTGATTTAAATCAATAAATCTCAACTTGAACTTTTGTCGGCGCTGATGTATTGTGAATGCTACCAATATTTGGTGGAAGAGTTGATGATGTAGCTCCATCTTGACCTGATTGATCAGAAGCTTTGGAAATTCCAAAGTAAGACTGTATGGTACGTCTAAGTTTTGGGAATTTTTATGGCCTCTCTTTCTCTTGATCTTCACCACACTAAGGGGCGACAGGAGTATTTTCAACACCTTGACTCTGAGGAGTGGCAAGAGTAGTTTCACCACCCTGAGGAGTGGCAGGAGTATTTTCAACACCCTAAGGAGTGGTAGGAGTAGTTTCACCGCCCTAAGGAGTGGCAAGAGTATTTTCAACACCCTGAGGAGCGGCAAGAGTAGTTTCACCACCCTGAGGAGTGGCAAGAGCCTTACCATTTCTGCTCGAGTTGCTTGACATATTAATCTTTGATTCGATCAACATATTCATCTCACTTCGAATAAAAACCTGGAAGAAAATGTCTTCTTGTTTAATGACCTAGAGAATAATAATATAGATCCCATTCCCTACTCAATATCATCATTAAGACTGAAGCAAAAATGGAAAAGAGATAAAGAAAACTTATTATTATAACTAATAACACTATGAAGAAATGATCAGTGATCACTCACCTTTAAGTCTACGTTTTTCAGCTTTCGCTAACTTCCAAATCGAGAAGTAGAACCTCAAAACTGAACAAAATGTGTAAGAATAAATGACACTTTCGATTGTATTTATATCAATCCATGATCCCATATTTGGCGAATTCTGCTAGATTTTTAAATGGTATATTAAAAATTTGGCAAATACGTTGTAATTTTCAAGTCAAAATGTGTCCTCAAATTTAATTATTTTTTAATGTTATTGGTGAAATAGGTCCTCATAAACAACTATTTATAAATTTTAATTGGTGAAATGGGTCTTCACAAGCAACTATTTGTAAATTTTAATTGGTGAAATGGGTCTTGATACAATATCATTTTAATAGTATTGGCGAATATGTAGGTATTTTTTATTAAATGCTTTTGGGATTCAGGCGAAAATATTAGTCAGTCCATTTGAAACTCGTAATTTGACAATGGCGAATGTGTTGCTTAAATATGCCTCATACAAAAATTATTGGTGAATTGACATGCATTGGACCTATGTTTCGTAAATTCCAAGTGATTTGGATACCCTATGGGTGCGAGAAATTTGCCAATTTCGAGTTGACCGATTCCTAGAATTCACCAATTGGTGAAGATTTGCCACTAAATTTTTACCTAAAATGCACTTAAAATTCACCCACCTCCAAAATTTACAAGAAAAACAAAGGGGATTCTAGATTTGAAACCTGTAACCCTTGTTGAAGAAAAAAACCTCATAAATTAAAAAGGGTTTCGCTGAATAAAGGTTTTGATATCATGTTAGAATTGTGAAAAGCACGATCCATAAGATCAAACAACAAGCAAAGACACATTCCACGAAAGAGATCTGCAAACAAAGATATGCTATATTATTTCTCAACAAGAAAAAGTTATAGAAGAACCTCAAGAATCTTTAAGGAAAACAAAAGTCCCCAAAGGTTGAGAGTTTGAGAGATAAGAGAGATGATAGAATGAGAGTTGAGTGTTATATAAGAGCAACCCTAAATGGTAAAGAGATTAGATTAGGACAAGTGTCAACATCACATGTGATGAGACAAAATAATCTAATAATAACTCACTTCAATTAACATAGAAAAACACTTAGTTAACTGAATATAGAGCTCCTAAGTTTAGCTTTAGTGCATGAGAATATATTAGACTAATAATTAATTAAAGGTTAATTAATTATTAGCTAATGCATGATTACTCTATCACACTCTAGTGATCCATGTAGTTTAAAATTTATCTTGAATAAACACTTTTAGCTAGTAAATTTCTTATCAACAAGTAGATTCACCAAGTCCCAAGCCTTGCACTACTTCAATGCCAACATAACCTCACCCATTGCATTCTCCCAAGCCTTCTTCTCTTTGAATCTTAGACCCTCTTCCCCATAACTTGGTTCATTATTACTACAAGTAAGAGTGAAAAGTAATAGTTTAAAGTTTTGACGATATCCACTATGTTGTAAAAGTCTTCATAGGTAACAATTATGTTTTTACCAAATCTTGATCTTATTCTTCTTTAGAGTTTGTGCTAGACCTTTTTTCCTCTTCTTCTCCTAAACTACCTTGCTCACTATTCTTTTGATTTTCAAATCCATTATATTGCTCAAAATTTATTTTAAAATGTATCTTCCCCTCTCTTTCTCCTTTGACAAGACTCTAAGTTATTCAAATATCATATCATTAAGTAGAGAAATTTCAAATTTTATAAATTTGAGAGCTTGTATCCCCTAAATTTTTTACCATGATATACACCTTTCTGCCTTGAAATCTAACTTATACCATATAGGTGTGTTAAATCTAATTTTCTATAGTTTCACATTCCATAGAGGAAGTAGAACAATAATTCTTAAAGTAGCATGTGGTTATAACCTCCTCATCTTAAAATTACTATCCTGGACTCATACTGCTCAAAATAATTCTATCCTAATCTAGAAAAGATCTATTCAACCTCTCATCCTCCCCATCCTATCCTATTGTGATGTGTACGGAGTACACCTTTTCTTCATAATTCTAACATGCTTATAGAATATGCCAAATTCCTTAGGGTAGAATTCATTACCATTATCAATCTTTAGTACCATGATATTTATATCAATCTAATTCTGATGCAAGAGGGTAAAACTCACTCACTCTGCTCTAACACCATCTACTCACAATTTACAATTTCAAATGGATAATACTCTACCCAGTAATTGCAGCCAACAAATACTTTGTTATTCAATTCACTATTCTATAATCAGATTATAAATTCTGCACAATTACACAGCCAAACAATAATTTGCATTGACAATTGTATTTATCAATCAAATTTCTTTATAAATTCAGATTTACAATAAAAGAAAAAACATCAATCCTCGAACTGCAGCCTACATTCCCATTCTGGAAATAATTGTCTTTATGATTTTATTTCACCAATTTCTTCTTACACGGCCTCTCTTCTCATAATACAATTCTGCCTTCATTAATGTTTCCTCTGGATTCGGTTTCAAGCAGCCATCACTAATGGCGCAGCCCCCTCAATTCTATGCGCAACCTCAATGCTGCTTGTTACATTCTCCACAATGTTGATGCCCCTTAATATCTTTTCCACGGTGCAGCCTATGGTAGCTTTAATCTGCATAACTTGAATCTTCCTCTCCATCATGATTCCAATAAATTCTCTAAAATCCTTAAACTAGAGAAGTAGCTCAAATTTCCTTTTAAGAAAATACACCTAAGAATACAAAGCATAATGGTAAGTGAATAAAACATAGCATAGATACTTATTAATGGACGATATATCCATAGGACCAAACACTTCATTGTGTATCACATCCAAAATATCCTATACTTTAGTAATTCAAGAGTTAAACTAACCCCTTTCAATTTTCATAACACACAATGCTCATAAAAGTTAATATAAGTAAAACCATCTACAATATCGTTGCTCACCAAGGTTTTTAGAGCTTTTTACTTCGGTGACCTAAGCTAAGATTCCCTGACAACCTTGATTTAGTTGTTGTAAGAGTAACATACTTAGGTAAATTTAATGCATTCATCCTATAGAGTGTATCATAATATACTCCCTTAGAAATAAGGGAATCATCTCTTTCTAATGTAAAAAATTACTCGAGCAAATGTGAAATGTATTCCTCAATCAATTATTTTAGACACACACATAATGTTGCTATTGAAACCTAGAATATGTTGTGTACATCTAAGAGTGTCATTACTCTACTATCTATAAAGGAAATCATAATTATTTTTGACCAACTATCTTGAAGAAGATGTTAATTCAAAGAAACACTTGATGTAATTCAAGTACCACTCTATATGAGTGGTCA
>VDFB02000017.1:180124997-180153273 GCA_007258455.2 Sequoia sempervirens
AATGTAAATGTAATAGAATGGAGATGGTTTCGAATGACAGAAAGAAGTTGACCAAGCATCGACCTCTGCTAAAGCTCAAGCGCCTTCGCCATTCCTCATTGCATTTGCATCTTTAAAAATTACCAAACTTGCTAAAGCGCTGAATTTCCGCGCCATGACATTTTGAAGGTTCACCAAAATTACCTAACACTGTAAGATGTAAGGGCGCTAAAATTTAGCGCCCTTGCATCAAAGTCATCTTTCACAAAAAGGTAAAGCGCTGAATTTTAGCGCCATGACATCAGAAGAATGTCAGAAAATTGCCTAACACTAAAAATGTAAGGGCGCTAAAATTTAGCGCCCTTACACCAAAAGCAATTTCTCAGAATGTAAGGGCGCTGAATTTTAGCGCCCTTACACTTTTTTCTGGATTTTTCCAGACCTTTCCAAATGCACCCCATTTTTTACCAGTGCATCCTTGAGCTCCATTTTTCCGCATTCGTGCATCGTTTTGCGTGCCTCTCCATCATCTCTATGCTTTTCCACCCTCGTGCTCGTTTCACGCTTTCCCATGTTTCCTAACAAATTGGTGTTTGTTCTGGCTAGACGGATTGCAGTGTACTCTCAGAGATCGTCCAGTTAAGAGTGCTCAGTGTTCCAGTTTCTTTTGATGACTGCAATGAAACCTCCTTCTTCTTCGAAAGCAAAAAGCAAGATGAAGTACAAATATCAAGGCGTCTATCCGCCAACTATGGTACTTTCGAAAGTTGAAGAAATAAAGGATACAGAAGTTGGCCATCAAGATTTGGTTGACTTTGCAAAGTTGACAGAGACGAAGCCTCTTCCTGATTCAATGAGGGCAATAGTACACAGTAATCTCCACTTGGTGGCAATGTTCCCCACAGCTGCGCACAATACTGAGTTTGTTCTTCAAGTTGTGTCTCATTACATCCGAGAAAGCAGAAGTGTGATCGACTCTTCCGGGCATGAGATTTTAAGACTCGACCCCGATTTCTTTGACATTGTCTTCAAGGTTCCTCACATGGACAAATATATTGACATTTCTATATCAAAAGCACAGGAGATTTTCGATGCTGATCCTAATAAAGCCAAACAGTTGATAAATACTCAATGGCTCAAAAAGCCTAGATCGTCTGTTTCCAGGTGGCCGAAAGGACTCCTGAGAAGTGACTTCAAAGATGACGTCAAAGCTATGATCACGTTTCTGAGCAGAGTGAAAGGTTTGCCGGAATCATCCACCTTTCACGATTGGATGTATGAGTACATCAGGATCATAAGGAGGCAGAAGGTACATATTGACTAGGGTAAACAAATCAGTGATGAGATGCACGAACAGTTGATCAATGCTCCTTCTACATTGAAGTTCTACATGACTTCTTACCTGGTGTACGCAGCAGCTGTAATGAGACAATTCCCAGGTCTATCTACAAAGGGGAATCGAATGATGGTGCCTGTGTACAGATATTTCTATCAGTTGGAGCTAAAGGAAAGCTTTCATCATTTCAGACGGGTCACTGATGCTTTCTTTGCGCCCTTACTCTTCAACTTTGATCCATCCTTGGAAAGAAGAAGAGTGTCTGATGAGGCTTATAAGGTGGTAAGTAAAGTTGGATGTATTTTTCTTCAATTCCCAACATTTACTTACTTGAGAGTAGGTTGTTACACCGGTTGTCCCTACATGCTACCACGTTATCCTTTGGATAAGTGGGTTCTCATGGAAACATGAGCGGTGATATCGATCACGAGAAAGAGCGAAGAAAGCAACCGAGTTAGAGTTCCAGCGACCATCGGCCGGATATACTATCACGGGTACAAAGAGGCTAAGTCATCTATCTTTGAGATCAGATCGCGTATCAGAAACCCTACGGTATAGGTTTGATTTTGACTACCGAGATGTCAGAAAGAAGTTGCAAAGGGTCACCAACACAGGTACCGTTTTGAAGATATCTGGGCAGATTGCAGAGATGAAGAAGCCATTCGAAAGATGGACTATTGCAGATTGACAGTTCAACAAATCAGAGATCTTGGTATCACTGACCTACCAGAGGATTTTGAGGATCCAGGTGATATCATGAACGCTGTCTATGATGAACAAGGCGTTGCTAAGAGGCCGTTACCTGCAATACAGTGGTCTAGGAAAGAGGTCACCAGCATGAGAGAAAGGCTGAGACCAATCCTAGCCAATACAGAAGAATGGATACACAAACATGGTTATGCAATGAAAAGTTTCAGGACAGACTCAGAAGGAGAAGAGTCTGAGGCAGAAGCACGCCAACAGCAAGAACTTCGCGACAAAAACAAGTCAGCGGCCGTTCCCACTTCTTCGCGGAGAGGCCCTAGGATTAAGTTCATTGTTGGTAAAAAAGATACCCAGGCTGTCCAAGAGACAGAAATGACGGAATCTCACCCATCTCGCTCTAAGGGTAAAAAGCCCATCTCAGAGGAGATAGATTCGATGAAGAAGATACTTCAAGCGACCAATCCGCTGAAGATGAAGATTCAGCAGAAGCAGACTCCGATGCCGAAGAGGTTTCTGAAAGCGGGCAAGAGTCTGATGAAGATTCTGAAGAAGGATCTGAAGGTGACTTCGAAGGTGAACCAAAATCAGAGAGGCAAGAGGGTGATCAACAGGAACCCGAGCATGATGAAGAAATAACTACTTCTCCTCCTGAGAACGTAGTTGAGGAAATTCACAGAACATCATCGCCCGTGACTTCAAACGTTCCTCATACCCCTTTTGAGTCAAGAATTCCTTCACCTCCTGCTCCCTCGTCACCTATTCCTACCACGAGCATTCCTGTAGCTGAGATATCCCCTATCCCTGCAGCATCAACCCAGCTTGATACTCCATCAGTCACAAGCATTCATACGGTTGATATACTATCAAGCCCACCATCGTCCATTCCTAGCTTGTCTTCGCCAACGTATGATATCACTTCTGAGAACGAATTCAATCGTTTCATGAATGAGTCAATGCGTGATCAGCTCAATGTGTCAACTACAGGAGCGATGATGACAAACACTTCTCCAATTGTCACGATACCATTGGTGAGTTCAGATGTGACAATAACTTCAGAGGTGGCAATGGCGACCGACTTGACAGTAAATCCAGAAGTTCACACTTCTTTTCTTCCTCCTTGGCTAATATCTCAAGTGTCGAAGCGTAAAAGCAAATGATTTCTCCAGAGGAACTCGACCTTGAAGAGATAGTTCTTCCAAAGGCTAAAGGGAAGAAGAAGGCAAAAGTATACTCGAGGCTGAATGTTGATAAATCTGGCCACAAGTATGCTGAAATTGGCATACCGCCGAATCAAGAAGGTGATGTCAATATGGAGGACTACACAGTAACAAAGGTCCAGCTTGGCAAGGTTACCAGCAAGAAAGTCTGAAAGCCGATCATAAAGTCACTTTGGATATCTTAGCGGGAAAGTGGACAAAGTTGAGCAATCTTCGTAACATGCTTGCAAGCGGTGAGCATTATGCCCTTGTTAGCGGGAACTTGCGGTTCTCCGAAACGTACACAACCCATTGTGATGGTAAGTATTGAAGACCCAGCTGTCAAGAAAGCTGAGAAATTCGCCTCCAAAGGCAGAGTGTTGTATGACTTTGTTGAAAAGATCATCGAACACGGATCTCAGATAATTTTGGCTGCGGATGAGAAAACCACCATGTTAGCCAAGCTCACCACAGAGCTTGATAAAGAAAAGAGCGTACTTTCCCAGGAGCGCAGAGACATGGAAAAATGCCTATTGTCATGGTCGGAAATGAAACAGGTAAAGCTCAGCAAATTGGTGGAGGTTGGGGTAATTCCCGACAAAGAAAAGTTTGTAGAGGTAAAAGAATCACTGAAACACAGGATCCAAGTGGTTCAATCTCTCATTGAAGACCTTCACCAAGTACAGGAAGATGTCGACGGGCATCGCAGCATTCTTGACAAAAGTATCAGAGAGTTGCCTGGTCAACTTCTTGAAGACAATCGTATCTTCCCTCGCAGGAGTAGCGAAATATCCACTTTGATCTTCAAAGAAGCCATCATGAATTTGATTGGCCCGGAGTTCATACTTCTCGAGGAAGCTTCAGCTGAACATCATTTGTGATACAAGGCTCACATTGGACAACTTGAAGGCATCTTAATGAGGGTGCAAGAAGGTTCACTCATCTGCCATGAGATCGATCGAGAATCCACACACCATTGTGGATTGGATTGATCCCGGATGAGAGTTAGATGCTTAATGAGGAGACTAGGAGGAAATTTGAACTTAAGCCCAATGCAAAAGGCGATGAAGCGATCCTATTCTCGGTGTTGAACATTTAGGTGCATCCGGTAGCCATCTTGTCAAATATTTCTCGACATTTTGAATGTCATTTTGTAATTACACCAAGTCCAAAGATGTAATATTTTCAAAACACATTACACTTTGACTTTGGTCAAAGTTAGGTGAGATCTCCAAAAATCGCTCACCTAACTTTCCTTAATTTTCTCAATCTCTTTCCTTATTTTGCTCATCCCTCTTCCTATATATTGTGAGGGATTTTCATTGTAACATATCTTTTAGCCTTTTGCAACGAAGTGCTGCCCTTTTGTAAGAAAACTTGTGAAACTTTGCGTTCATATTTTGTGAATGAGATTCAATCAATAAAGGAAAGGATTGCAAGCCAAACTTTGTGTTGGATTCGATACTTTTGTAAGTTGATTCGATTTGGTAGTGATTAGTTCGAGGAATCTGAAAGACTCTAAGTGGTTGATGTAAACTTTGTGTTACATTTATTATTTAGATTGCATTGTTATTTTGTTTATCATTGGTTGAGTGATCTATAAGACTTTGCGCTTATAATCATTCATGCTCATACATGTTCTTGTTGGATAATCTATGAGACTTTGTGCTTATAATTATTCATTCTCTTGGATACTTTGTCGAAAGATCTACAAGACTTTCTGCTTGTAATCGTTCGTGCTCGTTGACATTTTGGTTGGATGATCTACAAGACTTTGTGCTTGTAATCGTTCATGCTGTTCGAAGAATTGTTGCGTCTAAAGAAGACTTTGTGCTTCTAACGTAGCAAACGGTACGTTTATGCAGATCCGACATTGATAAAGCTACGGAACGACTTTGTGCCTTCGTGAGCTTTCCCATTTTATTTTCTTTTGTTTGTTGTTGATTATTTCTGGTATCTCTACGCTTCGCTTTGACGAGATAGAGATATTGGCATTACTGCTGGTTGTTAGTTTTTAGTTATCAAGAATTCGGAACTTCCAACACGTGAAACATTGTAAACATCTTCTCTGAAAAAAGAGAGAAGGATGAATGTAACACACCCCCCCCCACTCCGTGACTTTCGTGTACATCGTGTAATTACTTTTGTGTTTTACTATTGTTTCTCTTAGCAGTAAGAAGGGCGCCTCCCCTTTCCGAGAGGAGAGATTCACATCTCACGTAGCTGTGGCTGAAGTCCAAGTTGTGTAATCTGTCGAAAGTTGATTACATAATTTTCACCCAACACTAATTTTCACCAATTTTCATCACACATCCCTAAGGATTTGATTAAGAAACATGATTGACATTATATATAATTTTAGACCAAATCTTGAGAGAGGTATGTTTTAGGCATTATAGTACAACATATTAGATTTTAATTCTTATTGCAAAGTATTGATATACTAAGATAAAGAGAACTTATAATTATCCATTTAGATAGCAATTAATAACACAAAATATATTAAGTAACCTATACAAAATAAAATAAAATAATATGCATCCAAAAAATTAAACAAGACATAAATATTTATGTGGAAAACCCTTTTGAGAGAAAATCCACCATCAAATATGTTTAGAATTATATTATTTAGAATCAATAAATATTCAATACAACAAGATCTTTGAAATTTTTACATGAGTCTCAATCAACAATAAAATTTCTTCTATAATTGATCTAGAATTACAAGTGATAAATGTACAATCCAACCACTATCTACATAAAACTAGCCTTGGTGCTTGCACGTGCAAGATGATAAATGTGGATATATGAATTGTAATACCAACTATCTAACTATTTAACCAACTTAAGAAATAAGAATAGATCATTAAGTATGATGCTTCCACATAGATAGTTACCTTGTGTACTTTGTCATTACCATACACTATGAATCAATTGTTAGAACTTTAACATGGCAATATACATACATATTTATAGCATAACCATTACTAGCAACTCCTCACTTTTGGTAGCACATATAAATTTATAAATTCACTTATGACCACATGTAATACCGTGTGTCATCTTTTACAACATTATCTTGTTCTAAGATTATCTCACATGAATTTTAAATATATTTTAAGTGTTTGTGCATTATTGTTCATGATTCTGACAAACACTAAATCCATATGTAATTATGAGTTATGTTTCCAAGAAAATTGTAGTTACAATCACACCACCTCAAGTAAATAAATAATATGTGGTCTTACCTTAATTTACTACCATAGAAACATCACATGTAGATCAACACATATGTTGTACTACCATACCTTAAACTCGTTACATTTCACCGAAAATAAATATTTAGACCAATCTTCCTACATTATTTTTTTATAACTAAATATCACCCCAATCCCAACAATGATCGAGGTTAGTTAGATCAAATAAGAGAAAAATTATAATTCATCCATTTGTAATGTTTATATACATAATCTAACTTTGGTGTATTAACTTTCCAATTAAATAAATACTTCATTATTTTTTTTGTAATTTTTAATTAATAATAATACTCTAGGCAAAAAATAAGTGTATTAATGATCAATATTTAATCCCAAATATCATTCTAAAATTAATGATTATTAATTTTTTTATAATAAAACATATCCATATTAAAGCTTCCGATAAAATTTATACTATTCCTTCTTTATACATTCTTATTCAGAGATTTTCATAAACTATATTTTTCATTATACATAGTAAAATTGTTACGAGGAATGAAATATTTTTGACAATTAATATAAAATATATATGTTTAGCTTTTAAAGAGTTATAGGTTTAGCTAGATAATAACCTTAATTATTTCATATTTACTTCATAGATAATCCAAAAATATTTTATATTAGATGAATACACTCTTTTTAAATAAAACAAAATCAAATCAAAATGTAAATGTTCTATGGTTTTAATTGTTATATTAAAAATGACCAAAATTTAAAATGAAGGTATGAAAGAAGTATCTTGATAATTAATAGACTTGTTTTACTATTATTTTCTTATTTTCCATATGGAAAATTGTTGTTCCCTTATGAATATTTGTCTTGATTATAGTAAATAGGTGGTCATCTTTGTTATAACTTTGTTGGAATTTAAAGTAATGATAAGGATGGATTGTTGACCTTCTTCACTACCATTTAAAGACCACCTTATCACCACCACTTGTAATTTCATTTAATCTTATCTTCACTGTCTTTCTATTGTAGCTAAAATACTCCACGCAAGATGATCGACATTATCTTTATCTTATCATTTTCTCACTACCTATGATCTGATCTAATCAATCTTATATTCACCATTTTTCATTGTTGTGAGTTGCAAGTTTAATTCGTCACCTTAACCACTGTTAGCAAGCTTTAACTGACATTCTACATCTATGTGCTTCCTGGAATTGTAACATGGATATACAAAACTTAATCTAATACAAATTCTACAGACACAATTTTTGGTCAATAAAAAGGAAATTTTTATTTTGCTCTCTAGATGTATGGGATTTTATAGAAAATGAGCTTACATAACCTACATATTAGATTGCCTATTAGGCATTGAATCAAGCAAAAAAATATAAACTTAAGGAGGGTTAATGTAGGATCATGATGAGCCAAACATGGCCTTTAAGTGGCAATGAAAATACAAAACAACAAACTTAAGAAAATTCAAATAAGAATTTGAATAGGTTATTAACATAATTTTGGAAATATATAGGAATATAATTTGTAGAAATTTGAATGTAGTTTGTACCTCCTAGGCATTCTTTGGAAAAAAATAATTTGATTTGTTGAAAATTTAAAATTTTAATTTAGTAGTACTTTAAATTTTGAAAAACTCTAAAAATCAGGTGTTTGTCTAACCATCCTAAGTATGAGAAAAAATAAATTTTTTTTTTCTAATCTTTCAATATAAGTAGAAGACACATGCCCATATGTGACACATATTTTTTTGTAATTTTTTTGCAAGTAAATAATTAGTAATAAAATTTCTAGTAGGAATTTTAAAAAATAAAAACCATTTGTCCAACCACCCTAACTTGGTAAAATTTTTATGAAATTCATTTTTTAAACCATATTTTGTAAAGCATAGAGTGTGAGGCATCTTTTAGATTCAACAAATGTATAACCGGTTAAAATTTATAGGTGTTTTTAAATTAGCCTATCAATCAATACTTTACATATAGTGCATGTAGAAAATCAATAATAGTTATATATTAAATCCAAAATAAAGCATATCTTATATTGGTAGAATGCTAACAATTTGTTGAATAAGCCCTTTTCATCTCATCAAATTTGGATGAAAAAAAGTCATAAGCATGAAGGGTGAAGTTCGAAAAACAATTGCAACCCCTATAAACATGTTGGGGTAGTTGAATTTTCAAGTTGGAAAACCTCAAACCAAATCCCAAAGCAATACCGAAGCAAAATGGATATCTAATTTTTAAAGTAAAGAACGGATATTCGTTTCTACCATTAAGAAATGAATATCCATTTCTATCTTTAAGAAAAGGATGTTCGTTTCTTAAAGTTAAGAAACGAATATCCATTTATATCTTTAAGAAAAAGATTTCTTTAAATTAAGAAACAAATATCAATTTCTTTTAATTAGAAACATTAATATATATAAATATCACTATAGATTAAAATATAACATGTTATAATATTAATATTAATATAATATAAAATATATTTAATTTAAATATTATATGCTATATTATATAAATATAATATTATATATAATAATATAATATATTATAATAAATTATTTTGATGGATTACTACAAGGGAGTTTTAAATATCATATTTATTATAATAAAACTACAAGGAGCTGAAAGCAATATATACATCTCTCTCTCCCTCTCTCACCTTCTCCTTTGTACTTTTATCTAGCTCCACCCACCCTCTCCCTCTCTACCTACTCATCACAACATTAAGATGACTCATTTTCTAATGATATTCCTATTCAGGAGTCCCAACATGTTGATACCTTTTCTTTCACATTAGTTTATTCAGTATGGTTTCTTTTTATTTTACTAGTTAGTTCTATGTGGCTGGTGGATGCGACAATGAATATTGATGAGTATAGTATTGATTGTGTCAACAATGTTATCTCATTTTTCATCTTATTTGTGATGGGTTAGATGGTCAAAATTCTAGTAGGGTGGACACATGATACTAGGCAAGTGAGGAAACAATACCCTCACATCAATTCTACATAAAAATAGAATTTTGATGGACCAAAAGCTTCTCAATTGGGAGGAATGATCTAGAAGGATCCAAAAGACCAAAAATTTCACAGTCTTATCTAATCTAATGAAGCTAGCATCATCACATAGAGCTCATCAACATGATCCTTATGTGACTTGAATCATGTCAAAAGAAGGTTGTACTCTCAAGATATGCCCAATCGAAGTTGGGTCAAAAGAGGGGTACCATCTAGGTAGGATGCGGGGTCAAAAAATGATCATTTTGGAATTGGTCAAAAATGGTGTCAAATCGAAGATCTCAACAAGATGATTCTAACACCAATCATTTCATGTCAAATAAAGGTCGTACGCTGAATATAGGGCCGGTCAAAGTTGAGGGTTGACTATGCTAGCTTGGCAGTACTAATGATGTCAACATGCTGACCTGGACAACCTTATGATGATGTGGACCAATTGGATGCTAACAAATGGCATCTGTAAGATGACTCAACATCTAAGTCAACAGTGAAGTGACAAAATAGTCAGCATGAGGTGGCCCAATCAAGTTTCAACATGTGTCTTTGACAACGAATCACAAGATGCCACATGGACCAATGAGATGGTGCCATGTGGCATCCTTATAAGCAACTCCTTCTGCGATTAGTTTGTTCTATTTGATAAAAGTATATATGGTTGGGGGTTGAGTCCCCAACCTACCTTATCCCACAAAACTCGTCTACCAATACACCATATATTTCACTTTGAATATAGAGGGATGTCGGTTTGTTTTGTTAAGGATTATATGATATTTGGAGGGGGCGCAAGTTGAAACCCCGGACCCCTCCCTTCCTAGATCCTTACTCTCTACCAACGCACTAAGCAACAACAATCCGATATAATAAGAGGCGATTAGTTTTAAAGAAGAACAAAAGCCGAATATTGTATAAAAAAGGGAGTCGATGGTTTTGAATCCCCGACGCCTGAGATGTAAGTCACCCAAAATTGCCCACATGTCACGTGATATGTTCATATCATGACATATCTACAAATCAATTTTACCATATTTTAAAGCCCAAAATGTAAAAAATAGAGGCTTGAATTAAGGAAAGCCTTAGGTATAATATTTTTAAGGGGTTTAAGATATTTTGAAGGGGATTTTGGAGATTTATTACTGTCATTAGGAGATTTGGGTATAATTTTGTTAAAACCCCTTATTAGAAAATGAAATTGTATAAAAGGGAGTAATTTTGTTCTTGTAACACAAGTTCAAAAGGGGCATTTTTTCTTAAGAGGGGAATAATCATTTTGGAGGATTAGGCAAGGAAGAAACTTGGAGAGTATTAAATATTCAAATACTTTGTATTTTGTAATCCTTTAAGTGTAATTGGGATTTAGAGGCATTCAAACCCTGTCCCTTAAATGCAAGTAGAGGAGAATGCAGAGGGTCTTTAGGAGTTAAGAGAGACTGTGAAGAAATTGAAATGCAGGTCTAAAATTTGGATGGTGTACACAAACAATTAAAGTTTAGCATCATTAATAAAATGGTTCCTCATTGAGAAGCAAACCTAGAGATGTAGCCCAAACATATGGATGAGTTCTTCGTTATCAAATTTCTTGTTGTCTCTCTATTCTCTCTATTCTCTTTAATCTCTCTTATTCTTTTAATTTTTAATTTCTAATTTGAATGTTAATTACAACATTTAAGTAATTAGATAATGATTATTATGATAAGTAAAGGATTAAGTGAACTCAATTTTGCAATTCCAACGATTAAATAAACATAACCATACAATTCTATTTGCGATTATGATAAATTTGTAATTAGGAGTTAAGTTCATATTATTTGATAACCCTTTAATTACAGATCAATTTGTCATTCTAATAATTCTTGGATAAAAGTGTTACCCTACTACTGCCTACAATAAAGAATATTTCTACAACTAACTTTGATACCAATAAAAAATAAAACTTATAAAACAACTCTCATACTTATTGAGAATGAGAAGAAAATAATGAATAATATCACTCATAGTTGTAGAAGAAATAATGACTGTATATTCATCACAAAAAAATGCTTTCAATAACAATGTCTGAACACTATTCATATAGTTGTGAGTACTGAAGAAGACTCTTATAACAAATAGTTCTAAAAGAGGAATAAAACTAAAACTATTACATACCACATAGATATGTAGTTTATTATGCAACGCATGAAAGTGTGAACTAACAAAGAATAGAAGAAAAAGATTCTAAACAAAACGAAAGAAAGTTAACTAAAGTCTAAACTTAGCTCTACGAATGCTACATTTATCACTGCAGTTTATTACACATCAAAAACTGAAAGAAACCTCTATAGATTGCATGTGCATTGATCATGCATCATGCATGTCTTCACATCAAGGAGTATTGGTGAAGGTGTCTTTATGAAGGCGTGAGTGCGGTTTTGGTGTTGGCTTGGCATTAATAATAATGATTGATGGAAGAAAACAAACCTAGTCCATGCCCACAAGCTTGGATGTTGTGAGCACTGTGAAGACACCCAATCAACCATGCTTCAAAGAAAAGACACGTAAAATCCTCTTTTCTAGAGCTCACGTGACTCTCGGTTGCAACATCTACAACAAGAGAGCTCAAGCAACCATCAAAGAGGCTTCACGCAAGCAGAATACAGATGCCCTAGATCATTCATTACATCCATTAGGAGGCACGATTTCATCAGCATAATCCCTATTCTTCTTATGTTGGGTGTTGCTTCCAATAGGAGCATTAGTAACTATGCACGGCTAAGATTTCAATTGTTTTAACCTACAAATTGAATATGATCCAAATAGATCTTTTAAGAGGGCGTTACTAAGAAAATATTGAGGGCCATGTAGGCATTATTTTTTTTGAACCTTCCCCCACATCCATCTTCAAATTGTAGATCAATTGACATCTCATTGTTTTTTTGCAAAAGGCTATGATGATCAACCTATACAGGCGTGGAACATAGAAAATTGCATTCTCTTGGCAACCTTCATACACCAGTAGTGCCTATAAACCAGTCAACCCTTAGATAGAAGAGCACTAAACTTGATGCCCAGCTCGGTCATCATTCCTTCACTTGTAGCCAATCTTTCCTTCATTTGGCATTGGTAAGACAAATCTGCCATATAGGACCTACAAACAAGGTCTAGTACTTGGCATGGCCCCTCTTTCATCGCTTGATGAGTTGTGGCTTTTGTTCTGTCCCCAAGAATTTCTCAATGATAAAATTATGAATTTTTTTTTTACCTGATCACTTTCTCATTTAATGTTATAGTTATTTAATTTCAAATTGTCTATCCAACCATCATACTACAGAGTTGACAGCATTTATTAATTAGCCGATAGGCTATATATTGTTTGAAGTTTCGGCGGATACCTGTCTCACGCCGGAAACAACCAGTCGTGAAACAAGTCCCCCGTGGTTGTTTACTGGTCCTCCATCTTGCATTTACTTTTCAGATGAATCAAATCGGACTTTCCAACTCGCATTTAATATGCCGAATCAAATCAGATTTTTGCATTTAATATGCAGCTCTCTGATTCAAATCACATTTCTGTGAACCCTAAAACCTTGATTTTTACATTTTATAGATAGATTGAAGCAACAGCTGTTTTGTGGTCGGGCTTGGTAGGGCGTCTTCAACTTTTCCTGCGAAATGCCCTTTTTTTCTCATTGGCATCGTTGAGAAACAACACACTTTGTGCAAAATCTTGAGGTAAGTCACTTGCCATGGTCTCGGTGAGTTTTAATTTTGGAATCTGTATGTTGCTGATGGTTTATTTGTTTTTTCTCATGAAGCATTCACACAGATGCATATTGTTTTGTAGGAAACAGTGAGTTGAGTGGCGGCTATGGCTGGGCATGAAGAGTTCGAAAACTGCAACAGAGGCATTAAGTGTGTTCTTTAACCCTATGTTTCCTCCCCCTTCTATGCTGGCATATTCTTTTTCAACCTTATTTCTCTCTATTTGCTTGGCTTGACAGGTTAATGGCGGCGCTGGGGTTCATGGGTATTTTGTTTTGTTAAAACTTTTATGACTTCAAGACCACAAGATCAGCCATCTTATTTGTCAATGATTTTACACAACCAAAGCTTGAAAAAGCCTAAGAATGACAAAGCAAGTAATTGTAATACCAAACACAACCTGAAGAAGAATGAAGCAAATGTGAAGAGGCACAAAGGAAGATGGGGATAGGAAAGGGCGCGATGAGGAAGGATGGAACCATGATTAGTAAATAAAAACAAGTTCAATTTTGAAAGAAAATGGCATAGGGACTGTTAAGAACAAATAGTGAAGTAAAAGAGACAAGGAAACAAATGGTAAAACATTTACATGCTCAGAATATGAAGGGATACGCATTATGGATAGGCAGTGCTGAAGGAAAGACATCAATTAAAAAATATACCATGACAGTTAGCTACGGGAGAGGAAAAGATTGGCAAGCACAATTCAGAAAGTGGGGGAGAGGCTGCGGGTGAATAGAGCGAGCAGCAGGAAAGAGCATATATAAAAAAATGAAAACAAATAAATTGAGAGCAGATTGAATGACTAAGCACACCCCTGTAGAATCAGCATAGAGAAAAGAGAAATATTAAAGTGTGAACAGCCAGGGGAGGGCATGCTTATTTCCATGTAAGAAAGCATAATAAGTGAAGAGGAACATCTCAACAAAAGGGCATGGATGGAGTTGCAACGTGAAATTGAAGAAGATTAGTTTTTGGGTAGCCAGTCATTAAGGAGAAGATTGGTATAGCAATTCACCGTGCCCCCCACACCTCTCTCCTCCCCCTTGTGGATTTCTTTAAGTAATATGCATAGTCCATTTACACAGTATTCTTGTTCCAAACAAATTTTCCAGATTCTTAACAT
Organism: Sequoia sempervirens; assembly: GCA_007258455.2. Lineage (NCBI taxonomy): Eukaryota > Viridiplantae > Streptophyta > Pinopsida > Cupressales > Cupressaceae > Sequoia > Sequoia sempervirens. Next base: position 180,139,321 of record VDFB02000017.1, read on the forward strand.
TCTTCAGCGATAGTCTTTGATTGACTCAGCCATTCCCTGTTTTATGCTTGTGATTCAATCAATATTAGGCATCAGTATGCCGCTTTGTAAGTTCTTTTGTAAGGGCAGTTTTCCCCTTTCGCAACATTTTTTTTTCTTATCTTGTAATTGTCAAAGCATTTGGTGGCATAATCTTGTTATGTTCTCAGAAAGTACACTAAGCAGGTCATACCTATGCTAACTTTGTTCACTTTCTAGTGGTATACCAAGTTCAGACAATGTGTTGTTGGATCCCTATTTGCATCATCAAGCCTTGCTGGTTTGGAAATGATGGATTTGACTCCATTCTATCTTTTAAAATGTCTTGTAGTGAATTCCCTTGTCTTCTGCTTTTATGGACAATCTGTTGGTCCAAGCAATCTTTGCTTGTTCTTTCAGCGAGTTTAGATTATTAGATATTGGCAATTGATGTCTCTTCTAATTGGATGTTTTTCCTTCCACAATCAAACATATATCTTTCTCTTTCTACTTGGTTCTCTGCCTCTTGCTTTGCAACAAGAAGAACCCAAAGCAGTAAAAGAGCACTGCTTTTTAGCTCTGTGATGATCATGTCTAAAACAACAAGAACCCAAAGCAGTAAAGGAAAACAAAAAGGCCATTGACAAATACGTATCAAATGGTTAAAAGAAAAGATTTTCTCAGCATATAATGGAAGGCTTTGAGGGCAGCCAGAGTGGCTTCAAGGATTGCTAACCACAAATCATGGATACTAGTTATCAGAAACAGATTATGGAGTGTTGGTTGACAGATTTGTCACTGCAATTATATCTTCAAGAATGATCTTGTTTGTCCAGAGAGTAGTGAAAATCATACCAACAGTTGGAGAGATCGCTATGAAATAACGACATTCCTCTACATTTGAGATGGGCAACTCCCTGGTACAATCAAATTTGAGGTTTTTTTGGTATTTTAACCAAAAATACTGAAAGGTATAAGGGAAAAACTAATGGGAAGATGACTTACAGAAACCTTGGCTGTAAACACACAAATACTAACTAGGGTTTCACAAACTTATACAAACATAAAGAGAATTCATCACAAAAACAAAATGAATAAAAAAATAATTTTAAAAATCTCTTCAACAAGATTGTTTTCTTTTTCCCTTGGTTAATCTCGGATGAGATTATGAGTTGACATTGGATAAGCTTGGACCACATTCTTAAGATTTTCATTTTAAACTGAATGTTACTCAAATGAAAATTGAGTCCCTATTGGATGTTGTCTATGCCATTCCAACAACAATACTCTACTTGTTGGAGGGGTTGCAGGAAATAATAGATTGTGATAAAATAATTAAACTTCAGTTCAAGAATGGATCTTTCATGGGCTCACCTGCATCCACACTTACCGTGTTCATGTGTATAAGAGAAAAAATGTTATGCTTTTTGAGCTTTGTTCTTGACAAGTTTGGTGACTTAGGTAATCACAATTATGGCACTTCTATTGAAATACTAGAAGTTCACACTGCGTATATTACCTACTTATGCAATCAGAATTGTTTTTTCATAATCTTTACACCGGAAAAAACAACTACCAAACAGTAGAAATATTCCTCACCCACTGTCTGAAAACAAACTCTAACTACCAAACAGCGGAAAAAACAACTAACAAACAGTAGAAATATTCCTCACCCACTGTCTGAAAACAAACTCTAACTACCAAACAGCTAAAAAATCTTCGTCGCCCCTTCCGAGAAAATAAACTTTAACTCAACTAATATTTTCTATTGGCGTAACCCTTGCACCCCTTTCTGGTGCAAGTGCTAGTTTGTTAGAAATCAGAATAAAATGCATTTTTATTTTCAATTAATTAATGGATATAGTCAAATGTGTAGTCTAATGGTTGGGTAGATGTAGCTGTTTAATTTACATCTATAGCATTTAATGCAACTATTTGTGGTATAATAAACTATTTCATTCATTTGAAACTTTTTATAAAGGAGGTGTCACTTTGTTTGTTTTGTCATAATTTTACAAAGGGAAAGTGTTTAAAGGGGAGGTTGAAATTTTTTGCCTTAGTTAAAAAATTGTAAAAGAGAAGTTAATTTTTTTTTTTAACAATGAATTTGACAAAAGGACAGTGTATTGGGGGAGGCAAATTTTTTTAACATATGCCTTAGCTAAACATATGTATGCAACAATGACAAGATACTGAATCATACAATGTCAAGGACTAAAAAAAGAAAGAAAAAGGAAAAAAAGAAAAGGGGTGGATCAAGCCTCAACTATTTGTCCAACTCGATGTGGATCAATCCTTAGTTATTTGTCCAAAAACTTTTACAAGTGAAACTCGCTATCCACCAAGCAAATAACAATGCACACTCGTATGGGATAGTGAAATGCACTATCCACTAAGTGGCCCCCAAAATTCACAAATGAGAGAATCTTATTAGGCTCCCATAACCATACCAAGGAACCTCACAATATGTATGCAACAATGACAAGATACTGAATCATACAATGTCAAAGACTAAAAGAAAGAAAGAAAAAGGAAAAAAAGAAAAGGGGTGGATCAAGCCTCAACTATTTGTCCAACTCAATGTGGATCAATCCTTAGTTATTTGTCCAAAAACTTTAACGAGTGAAACTCGCTATCCACCAAGCAAATAACAATGCATGCTCGTATGGGATAGTGAAATGCACCATCCACTAAGTGAGCCCCCAAAATTTGCAAATGAGAGAATCTTATTAGGCTCCCATAACCATACCAAGGAACCTCACAATATGAACTTCAAGCTTCATAAGGCTTAGAACGTTGTGTTATGCTAAGCACTTATGAACAAACATGGTTCCATTGGAAATCAAGGTGTGTTATGCTTGGTGGCCATGAAAAAGGGTTGTAACTTTGAGCTTCAAAAGGTTAACAAGTTGTGTTATGCTAAACAATTATGAACAAAATGCAAATAGGATAAGACATGTTGTAACATGCCAACCCTTCATGAAGTAAATATTTCCTAAGCTTTCCCTTTACAAGTAAATAAACTATGTAACAAGCCATTGCAATAAAAAATTTCTTTTCTTTGTTGAGGATATATGAACAAAGATGCCATAACAAAATACAATAAGGATTTCATTTCAATATAATGATTTTATAAATTACAATATTCTAAGAATGTACACAATTACATACATAGCTCATCTAAGCTTCAAAGCAATAGTTATAAATGGTCTAGAATCTGCCTTTTGAAACGTTGGTCTTTTATCACCTATTGAGGAGGAGAAGCATCACTCAAGCACTTTTCTGCCAACCATGGACTTATATGCGGTCCCCTACACATCTATCATAGATATATGGCCCTACCCTTCGACGAACATCTTGGTTGGGTAACCTCATACGACCAACCACACTGAGCTTAGTGTTGTGCCCTACATGTCTAGAACTTGTAACCCTACAATTTGCAACTAGCATGTACTACATGGACATGATGAACTGATAGTGGAGTCAATGGAAATCACACTACTTTGGCCAAAATTTTCTCACTTAGTACTTTGAGTGAAGGTCAACTTTCACTTAAACTAATTAAGCTCATTTTGACTTAAGGCCACTATAATCTATGCACAGGTAACCCTTCCCATGGAAATGACATACCCCAGATTTAGCCTATCACTTTTATACAAACTCTAGGGTATTTCTACACAAAGAATATGTAAAAAATTTCTCCCTTCAATAGAAAACATTCCTAGGAGTAACCCACTAGCTATTTTGTATAGTCAAATAACCTAGCTATGAGTAACCCTTTAAGCTACCCATGTTTAATCATATTTAGTATGTAAATACCGATGACAAACAAATTCCTCCTATTATGGAGTAATTACAAACACTTCACAAAATAGTATAACAACTTCTAATTTCTTTCAAAGAAAATACTATTTTTCCCTAAATACAAGTATTCATAATAGACTAAACAAAACACTCAACAATCAATCATTTATAATAAAAGATAAATTAAGGAAAATGATCCTCATGCCTATAAATTTTCTTGTCAAATTGACTGGCAACAACTCAACTTTACTAGAACAGTAGCTAGCTTAGCTTTGATCTCCCAAATAACCCACAATAACCTCTATCTCTTAGATTAACAATATATCGCTATATACTCAAAGCTCCCTCTCAATATATAACAGGTTTAAGCAGATAATAATGCAGAATGAATGCTCAAGTTAGCATAAGGAATGCATCTAAAATGCACAACAAAAAGTGTAAGGAGATGTGTCTCAAATGAGAGCAAAATCTCTCTATTTATACAATAGTTTAGAGATCACTCAATTATAGAAAATGAATAATTTTTTATAGCAAGCTCCACTCATAGCCACTCACTCAAATTAGCCAAAAGGTGGCACACAAATAAGAACATACTCAACAAAACAAAGCTATAGGTTGACCTTATTTTTTGAAAGCAACATGAGACTATTTCAAATCAGCACATGATGAAAATGGTATTGTAGACATCCAAATTTGGACACTTAATTTATCCAAATTTATCACTTTTCATCTAAACATCCTCTTATCCAAGTTAATTAAGTAATATTACTATTATTTAATTAATATCTTTAATTCTGCCAAATCCCTAAGGTATTTAATTAATAATAATTAAATACCTTACATCCTAATCCTCTTTTCATCAAATAAATTAAATAAATATTACATTTATTTAATTCTTCACATGTCATTTTCATCTAATCCTAATCCATTTTCCTAATCTCTTCATTAAGGATGTGCACATGCCTAATCCTTGATTAGGATGTGTCACATCCTCCAACTTTTGCAAGTTGGATTTTAATCCTAATTAACCCCTAATTATCCTCTAATTACTGATTAGTCAAACCTAATTAGTACCTTGGTCAACTCTTCCCCCCCAAGGAATTTTTAATTCTTTTTTATTTATCCTAGATTCCCCTCTTTTATATGTAAATTTTTAACTCACATTCTATCCTTCTAAGGCTTCTAGAACCTTGGACTTGTCACAATCTCCATATGTGAGCAAGTCCCACCTTTTTGGAGCCCACCTTTTATCCTTTAGATCCTTCTAAGAATGTGAATTTTTAAGTCACATTTATATTTCCAACCACCTTTCCTTTTCCCATGTAGATTTTTGAGGAATTCCAAAATTCCTCAAATGTCCCTTTCACTCCCACTTAGGGAGAAGGAATCCATTTTTGAGGAAATCTCCTCACTCCCCAAGGTGCTTGTCCTTCCTCCACCTCATGTACCTTTTTGACACCTCACTTACACCTCATCTTCTCTTGGCCACTTCACCATCCACATGTCAAGATGTGAGGGCTTGTGAGTTCTCAACTTACCATAGCCCTTCATCTTGACCTTGTTGGATGAATCTCAACCGTTGAATTCTCTAGAGAATTTAAATTCTCCTATAAATACCCCCCTCCTCAAAGGCATTTTCAACACTTTAAATTTTCATAACTACATGCTGCCAATTTGCATCCTCAACCATCCAATATCATCTAGCTATCTATCTTAATCATTTTGCACATTCAATCTTACATTTAGTCACTCAAAAAACCATCTAAGGAGCACACAAAATCACCTCAAGCAAGGGCCAATCAAGGAGACATCAACAACAAGGAAGGTGAAATCATTTTTATCTTATTTTGTCCATTTTCCTTCTTTTTATCACTCTTTAGGCTAATCTTGAAGTGTCCTTAGTCTTTTATCACTTGCATTTTTAAGTTATTTCGCACGTTAGAGTAGGATAAAATTCTTAGGATCACATTTCTGGCACGCCCGGTGGGACCCACAAACGGGTTCTTGCATTTAATCTCCCTTTTGGTTAAGGATTTTGCAGGAAAAGCTCGCAGAAAGGTGGCAGCGCCCTCTGCTTTAAGGATTTTGCAGGAAAAGCTCGCAGAAAGGTGGCAGCGCCCTCTACTTTACCGCAGAAAGGCGGCAGCGCCCCCATTTTGCTGCAGAAAGGCGGTAGCACCCTCTGTCTTACTACAGAAAGGTGGCAGGACCCTCTTGGCCACTACAGAAAGGCGGCAGTGCCCTACAGCTGAAAGTTTTATTCCTTCTAACATGTTTGCTGCAGTTAGGAATATATTTAGAAAGCTTTTCTAACACTTTTCTTGCAATGGGTGGGGCACAAATTTCCATTTTTTTCTTAAAATCTGACAAAGTTTGTTGCAAAAAGGCGGTAGTGCCCTCACAGAAAGGCGGTAGTGCCCCTGCAGAAAGGCAGCAACGCCCTCACAGAAAGGTGGCAGCGCCTCTGCAGAAAGGCAACAGCGCCCTTGCAGAAAGGCGGCAACGCCCCTGTAGAAAGGCAACAACGCCGTCGCAGAAAGGTGGCAGCGCCCTTGTAGAAAGGCAGCAACGCCCTCTGCTTTACCGCAGAAAGGCGGCAGCGCCCTCTTGTCCACTGCAAAAAGGCAACAACGCCCCAAAACAACATAGTTTGGAAGGTAAAACAGTCATTTTGGCTTCGTTTTTGCTCTCGTTTTTTGCTATTGTCAAGTAGTAACCCTCTAACATTGTTTTGGCAAGGATATTGTTGTTTTTCACTAACGTTTTGTAGCGTATTAGGGCATAATTGATCAAGAGCGAAGACAAAGACACCTAACATTTGTTTGCAGGACCATCTATTTGATTAGATCTTTAAGAAAATTATCCTTGTTTTTTTGGAACATAGTCTAATTAGGGGAAATAAACTTCACTGCTTGCTATGATTGTTTATTCTTGTGCTACCCAAGAGGGCATTAATTTGTTTTCGCTTTCCCCTTGCACTTCATGTGAGCCTGGGGAGTAGTTGGAAACAGTTAGTGTCTTCTTTTTAGTGGGACCTGCTTGGGGATTTCATCACCCCAAGGGATGATTCCAACCACGCGTACCGGCGGGGTATATAAAGGGGGGAGAGTGAAAGTTATACCCCAATCCAGTCTTGTCGTAATTGGTGAAGCGTCGAAGCTAGAGTGATACCTAGATAGACGTGAAGAGTTGGTCTGAGCCTTTTAGTATCTCGCTGGAGTTCCCGACTCACGCTTGTGACGAACTGATGTTCACGGTTGTGCCTCACGTACCGAGAGTATATCGAGGACTCCCTAGAAGCCTTGTGCATCCTAGATTAAGACTTTGCCTTGCCATACCCTTAATATTAATCATAGGATTGTGCTTGCTTGAATTGTTTTCTTGTGAAAAATCTGTCAGATTTTTTATACTTTGGCCTTACTTTACCATTTTACATCCTTGTCGTAGCCATTGTCATCAAAACCAAATTCTGTCCTACTACAGAAAGGTGGCAACACCCCTGATCTTACTGCAGAAAGGCGGCAGCGCCCCTGATTTACTGTAGAAAGGCGGCAGCGCCCCTGATTTTACCGCAGAAAGGCGGCAGCGCCCCTGATTTACTGCAGAAAGGCAGTATCGCCCCTAATTTTACTGTAGAAAGGTGGCAGCACCCTTGATTTACTGCAAAAAGTTGTCAACGCCCCTGATTTACTACCAACACCCCTAATTTTGTTGACTACGCCCCTGATTTTGCTGTCAACGCCTTGATTTTTGTTGCAAAGGGGCGGATTTGTCCTCTTGAACACCCGAAATCATCCCAATTGGATTCGTTTAGCCTCTAAATCACCATTTGATTTGATTGTTCCTAACCATTATCCCATCATCCAAAGCCTCCATTTTGTCACTCTAAGCCTCCTAAAACCTCCATTTAATTCGTTTAAACCTCCATTCTATCACTCCAAATCTTTGTTAACCATTATAAATCCCCATCCATTCTCCACAATCATCTTTAATCCACCCTTTCATCTTAATTTTCCATTCAAAAGTCCATACCCTCAACTTTACCATTCACATCGCCAAACACCACTCATAACCAAACCTCCTTAAACTTGCTTTACAAAGTGGTTACACAAATTGACCATAGCACTTGAATTTGATTATTAGTCTTTAACTTCGACCCCAATCAATTCGCTTCCATCTTGAGGTGAATTCGGTGTTGTAAGTTATCATCCTCGGCCCAATCAATCCATTCCTATCTTAAGGTGGATTTCGTGCCATAATGATCCTCTTAATCAATCAAAGCTCTAGGTCACTAAGGGTAACTTCCTTTGATCAAGCTTAAGGTCTCTCTCTCACATCTTTCATCATCCAACCATACCCATCCAATCATCCAAATCTATCAAAACCAATCATTCTACCCAATCAACCAAATCACATCCGTTCAACCAATGTTGTCCTATTGATCTTAATAATCTAATCCAATTCAATCAAAATCCAATCTAGCCAATCAAAATCAATCCCATCGCATCATCCAATCATCCTAATCTGAGCTTTTCCTGATCTGAGCTTGACCAAAATCCCAATTTGAACTTTAATATGTTCCCATCCAAAATCTTTTATCCATCCTCTTTATCCTATCATCATCATGAAACCTCATCCTCCATCAATAGTGGTCAAGGGAAACCCTAATTACGTAGACAACGATAATGAAAGTCTTGTCGATCAAGAAGAATGTGACATAGATCCCCTTGACACTATCATTGCTAGTAAGCTTTCTCCGCCCACTTTCCAAAATTCACTCACCCCTTCCAATTATCCCATTATGTCTTCATCCATGCCTAATCATGTTGCTTATGCTACCTTTGACAAGGGATATCCATCATATCCTTCATCTACATCATCCTCTTATCCTAGTCTATACCCCTATCTTAATCCACCGTCCACATCATCCTATCTTAATCCTTCACTGAGATATACCCACTACCCTAATCTTCCATGCCAATCTGCTCACTCTAATCCTACATTCGTATCTTTGTATCCTAATCCAACATCCACATCAACTTATCCTAATTCGACATCCACATATCTTAATCATAATCCACCATCCCAATACCCTTATTATAATCCATCCCCCACATCCTCTTGTCCCACTACACCACCTATATCCTCTTGTCCTAATCCACAATCCATGTCCCCCTATCTTAATTCACCACTCCAATATCCTTACCTTAACCCTCCATCCAATACTAGTCCTCCATCCACTCCTAGTCCTCCATCCAATCCCATTCATCCATCTACTCCTAGTCCTCCATCCAATCCTAATCCTCCATTTACTCATGGTCCTACATTCAATCCCATTGCTCCATCTAACCCTAGTCCACCAATCCATAATCCCTCATCCATTTCTACCACCCTAGCCAAGCCAACCATATGCAAGTCTATCATTTTAGAAGTTCTCCAAGGACTCATTACAAAGAAGCCATCCCCAACTCCACATCTTAAAGTCATGGAATCATGCCATCTAGATCCATCATCCATGGTCACTAGTGATGAGACCCTTCTCCATACCACACCTATTGATAGAGTTACCACCCCTAGTACTGCTCAAACCATTGAAACCATTGAACCCACTAAATCCATTGAACTCCTATCCTCTACTCCTAGATCTACCCAATCCATCAAAGACACCCAATTCCAATCCACTCCCTCTACTCCTAGATCCACCCAAATCCAATCCACTCCTCCCACTCCTAGTAGCACCAAAACCCATTCTAATGAACCTCATGAATCTTCCATCCCTCCATCTTCCCCACTTGAAGAGTCCCAACAAGACTCCATTACCATGCCTCCCACACACGATGAGTCATGCCAAGAGTCTAATCCAAAGCATTCCAGCATATCCCCTTCTCCGATCAAGATCCTACCATCCCATCTAGTCCACCTCAAGATCACAGCCCCTCATCCATTCCATCCCATGATACCCCTTGTCATTCAAGCCACGCTTCCCATCTCCATCTCCATCGCATGAGCCTACTACCACAAATCCAGATCCTATCATGGCCCTTACTCTTTATCCATTAAGCATCCCATCGCTTTACGATCCCCATCATCACCTAAAATGCTATCCCACACCACTCTTGCATATCCCCTTGTCCCCTTCACATTCCTCCATGGTGGTTCCCCTCGCGAAGAAAACAAAGGATATACACTAACCCCTCTTAATTTCATACCGGAATCCCCGTGATCGTTTCCACAATAAAATCCTGTCCTAGATCGAATACTCAAGAGAATGAACTATCAAGGAAAAGGTTTAGGCCTTCATGAGCAAGGTATTATAGAGCCCATCCAAGCTAAAGAACATTTGTATCCGCAAGGTCTTGGATGTACTACTCATGACTCACAATCTAAAGATGCTGGTACAACATCTAGACATCCTCAACGAGCCTTTTCCAAAAGAAATATCGGCTCTTCCCATCGCCCCACTAGATCATATGTGGCCATCCCTCCTCCTCTATCGTATCACCTCAAAACAACCATCCATCTTCCTCCTTCATCTGCTCCATCCATTTTGGGTCCTTACATCCCTCCATCTACCATCTCCAATCCTCCATCTACCATGCCCATGTTTCCTCCAAGCAGTGTTCCCACGCCTATTTTTGGGCCCCTATATCCCAAAATCACCTCCTCCATCCTCGGCCAGTCCTATCCATCCTTTCTCATCCATTCATCACCTATCCATCTCATCCATCATAAACATCCCTCTCACATACCCCATAGTCAGGATCAACAAAGGCACTTACCTAAACATCCTCCATCTACACATAATCCCCATACTCCTACCCCCATCACTACACATCATCCATCTCCTCACACCCATCCCATTGCTACTAAAATCACTTTGGTTGTTAAAGAAAAAATGCATCAATCTAAACATCCACATGAATCAAAAGCTTCCCATGTCCCCTCTAAAATACATGTTGAAGCAAAGAAAAATCAAATCCAAAATCCAAATCAAATTTGTATGCCGCAAAGGCCCACCAAATCAAAGATCAAAACCATGTGGATCCCAAAGAAAAAATATGCAATGCCATCACATGAAAAATTTGTAAGAACATCCAAAGTCGCTAATCCAAAAGATAATCATACACCCCTTTCATCTCCTAAGTCTGTTTTGGGTCCTTATGTCCCGAAATTCACCATTCCATCTCCTCCATTATCCCCACATTCTCTATCCCTTAATCCTATTATCTTTTCACATCCACCACCACATGTGCCAATGTTGGTCCTGAACACATCCCCCCATCACATATCCACCCCATCATTCTATCCATACCCTTTCCAGCATCCCATCCACTATCCCATGTATCAACCCCATCACATCCCTCTAATTCATCCTCATGCATAATCCATTTATCCTAATAAGGTTGTACCAACATCCAATAGTTGGCTCGAACATGGGCTCTTAACACCTTGATCCTTATCACATGTCTTCTAAATCTTCTTATCTACTTCCTTATCCTTAACCATCTCCTTCTGCATGACATCCAAAAAGTCACATATCCAAAAAGTCAAAAAAATCGAAAAAAAAAAATAGTAAAGAGAAATAATTTGTCCAATGGTGAAAACTTGGCAAACAAGTGCCTTGGATAAGTACCATGATGAAAACCTAGAAAACAGGTGTCATGCGTAAATCCCCATCTGCACTTGGGGGCAACTTCCTGATATGCATCCACTATGCTTCCAGCTATGCACCCATCTTCCTGTTATTTGTCCTCTTCATAAATCCCCCCATCCCACCTATCTTCCGCATCCTACCATCATATCCCATTTATCTCCCATTCCCACCATCCTTGTGATCTTGATCAAAATAGGGGCACCTATCTATGCATGCTTTGGACACCTATTGGTATACATTCCCTCCATCCATGCTCTATCATATTCCTTAGCCACCCGTCTTATCCTCATCTAGTTATCTCCTTTATCTTCCCATCCACTTGTCTTTTATCCTTCATGATATATGACATATCTAGAGTGGGGGCATCTACTTCCTTTGTGACATAATCCTTGGAGACATCATCTATCCTAGCATCCCTTTCATCTCCCAATCCTTTTGTCCCTATCCATCTATCATAGCATCCCTTCCATCTCCCCATCGTTATCTTCATATCCATCTATCCTAGCATTCCTTTAATCTCCCAATCCTTATATTCCTATCCATCCAAACAATCTCTCCCATCCCCCATCCCTATATCTCTATCCATTCTTTCATCTTTATCCTCATCCCATATCACAATCCCTTGTCATTGGTATCTGGCTATAGGCCTCCCCCCATGCAACCCAATGCCATTTACCTCATCATCATCACCCCTGCTTCTCTTGCACATCTTTCCAATCCCCTATCACTTTTCATCACTCATCTATCTATCATATCATCCTCCCAAGTCATTTTAATGCTTTGGATAACTATCCCATTCTTGAGCTTTATGTGATCGTCATCATCCTATCCAATCCAACAGGTCTATCATATCTTGTCATATCGATCCCATCTTTTTATCCACTTATCCTATCATTTTATCATCCTTTATCCATTGTTTTTCCTTTGGTCTTGTTGAACTACGTGGCCCCTATGCTTTCACGTAGGCAAGGTCAATCATTTGATCTGCCCCTGGGGCTCCATCATCGATCTTCATTGTCCACTTTTCTCTTCTATCGTCTATCATCGGTTTTTCTCCTTTTGTCCATCCTATCTTTACCATCCATCAAGGTCTCCATCTTGGTCAGTCGTCCACCTTTCACCGAACTACGAGGGCTCTGTGCTTTCACATAGGCAAGGCTAATCTATGATCATACCTCGACCCCTCTGCCCCCTGCTGGGGCGGCTCCGCCCCCCGCCCCAGTGGGGTGGCTCTGCCCCCTGTTGGGGCGGAACCGCCCCGCCCCAACGTTTTCCCCCCAATTTCCCGCTAAATTTTGACTTTTTTTTTCCAAACCACTTCACCCACATTTTCTTTGTTTTTCCTATCGAACAAAACCCATGTCTTTGGAATTCTTTTCAAAATTGTTTTTGATTTTTATTAATCAAACTTCCAGAGGCCATAACTTTTGATTCGGGTTGGAACCCGTTTTGGCCCATTTTCGGGGCCTCAAACTTTCATCTTGACCCTCAAAATCCCAATTTAGTGTTTTTTTCCAACATTTTAAAAAATTGTTTTCATTCATAGGTCGAAATGCATATCTCAAATTTGGGATGTTAGTTGGCAATTCATCCTATCTCAATATTGGGTATTTCTTGGAAAAAATTTGGACTCCCAAAAGTATATCCGCGAGGTTTCCTAAAATGGCAAAATTTGACAATTTTTGAAAATTGCCAAATCGGGAAAAATTTGATTGTCAACACTTTACGCCCTCTAAATCCCGGAACTCAGTAGAGAATCAATCCAATCATATCCTTCAATCATTCCAGTCTTCAATCCAATCCTCATCTGAGCTTTAATCTAATCCCAATCTGAGCTTTAGTCCATCTGCAGTCTAAACCTTTGGATATCAAACCAAATCTTAAGATCCTTCTCTCCATCTCACATATCAATCTTCTCCTCATCTGTGCTATGTTGCACCAATCACCTAATAAAATCCTTGGTCTTGTCCCCAGTCTTGCTACCAACCTTGACCCATCATCATCCATTATTATCATTCCCTATCCCTTTGGTGTTGTTTTGGGATGTATCCTTCCCTCATCAACAACACTTTCATCATCATCGAGAGGTATTCCTCCCTATCCTTTAGTGGTGTTTTGGGATGTATCCTTCCCTCATCAATACCACTCAATGGGATGTATCATTCCCTATCCTCATGTTGTTTCGGGACTATTCATTCCCTCATTGACAACACTCCATGCATCATCAACCCATTTTGGCTTGTACCTTGACTGGGGCAACATCACCTTTTGAAATCCATTTGTGCTTCATCCATCTCCATATCACTTACTCTCTTACCCATCACCTTGCATCATCTTCCTCATCTCCCCTTGCATCACATCATCTATTTCAAGAGCACACACGTGTTCTCTTCAACCCGCATGTCCTCTCGAGGGGGCATCCTCAATCCCTACTCTTCATCTTCACCCCCATCGTCTCCCTTCCTAGTCATCCCTTTGATGACTAGGGCATCTTTTCC